>JARQOD010000002.1:624886417-625011643 GCA_033576555.1 Oophaga sylvatica
CAAATACATGTACACACAGAGCACATACATACAGAGACATGTATATACAGAACACATACATACAGACCAGACATATGTATACACAGAGCACAGACATACATACAAATACATGTATACACAGAGCACATACATACAGATACACGTATACACAGAGCACATACATAGAGACATGTATATGCAGAACACATACATACAGACCAGACATATGTATACACACAGCACAAACATACATACAGATACATGTATACACAAAGCACATATATACAGACATATATGTATACATATAGCACATACATACAGACACGTGTATACACAGAACACATGCAGACAGACAAGAATACAAAGAGCATATACAAACAGCGACACGTATATACAGAACACATACATATACACAGAGCATATACATACTGTGGTGTAGTGACCCCTGATGCAGCTAGGGGGCACTGTGTATGCTCCTCGAGATATGCATGGAAGCATGGTTTGTGTTGTGGTAAAGGACCTGTGATGAGGTCATGATCAGATGACCTAACCATGTGATCCTGACCTCACCTATGGGCAGGGTTATGCCTATGTAATGGAGTTTGTTTGGCACCTGAGAGAGTGTTGTGGGAGTCTGTGAGTGTGAACAGACTACCATGCATCCAGGCGGGACATTACAGAGAGGTCTCTGTGTCTGAAGAGTGTGTGGGAGTCTGCCAGTGTGGACAGACTTCCATGTGTCCCGGCGGGACATCACAGAGAGGTCTCTGTGTCTATGAGGAGTGAGGCTCCAGGCAGGAGCTGAAGTACTGAAGATTTGTATTGCATGTGACTGTGAGGTTTATGATGTAATAAACCTGATGATTTTTTGGATAAGAAACGTGTCTCCTGATTACCTCTGAAGCAGCCGAGTGAGTTGAAACCTTACAATTGGTGGATGGAATGCTGGCAGCGGCCCAAGGAGCACATGTTCCAGGACTGGGAATGAGGAATCAGAGGAGGAACGGACGGTCTGTGAAAACCGTGAGTGTGACCAGTGGTCACGAATAAACTGTGCATTTATGTTTATGGGGTGCCTCTGATATGAGGTATCTGAAGAAACTGTTAAGCAGTGGTGACAGACAGGAGTCTGTGTTATGTTGACCGGGGTCATTGAAAATGGAGAAAAAGCATGCTGATAGGATACCTCTGAGGAGGAGGTCTCCAGGAACCTGTGTGGCTGACGCCAACAGGTGACGGTCTTGACAACCGTGTTATGCTGGTCGGGATCAGTGAGAAGAATTAGTGAAAGACTGTTTTTTTTTTCCTTTGTTGGATGCCTCTAAGAGGAGGTGTCCGGAAACCTGCGTGGCCAACAGGTAACAGACAGGAGTCTGTGGTGTACTGACGGGTCAGTGAGAGATTTTTTTGTCTTTGTGGGATGCCTCTATGAAAAGGAGGTATCCGGAAACCTGCGTGATCAACAGTTAACAGACAGGAGTCTGTGGTGTACTGACGGGTCAGTGAGAGATTGTTTTGTCTTTGTGGGATGCCTCTATGAAAAGGAGGTATCCGGAAACCTGCGTGATCAACAGGTAACAGACTGGAGTCTGTGGTGTACTGACGGGTCAGTGAGAGATTGTTTTGTCCTTGTGGGATGCCTCTATGAAAAGGAGGTATCCGGAAACCTGAGTGATCAACAGGTAACAGACAGGAGTCTGTGTTGTACTGACGGGTCAGTGAGAAACTGTTTTTTCCTTTGTGGGATGCCTCTATGAGAGAGGAGGTGTCCGGAAAATCTCTCTGGCTGAGAGTGTGACAGACAGGAGTCTGTGTTGTGCTGACGGGTCAGTGAGAAACTGTTTTTTTCCTTTGTGGGATGCCTCTATGAGAGAGGAGGTGTCCGGAAAATCTCTCTGGCTGAGAGTGTAACAGACAGGAGTCTGTGTTGTGCTGACGGGTCAGTGAGAAACTGTTTTTTGTTCTGGAACACGTGTGAGGTGTTTGCTGTGGCTCGGAGGAGTCATGAAGGTGACAAGCAGCTGGCTGTGACTCGTGGGGTCACGAAGGTGACAAGCGGCAAGACAGCGCAGCGTGCAGAGACTTGTTGTAGCAGGAGCTACAGTGACTGTTGCAGCAAGAAGTTCTGCAGCAGCCGGAGCTGCAGTAACAGCCACAGCAGCTTAGGAGTAGCATCTGGAGGTGCTGGTTGTTGGTGGCTGCAACGGAAGCGGTGGCAGTACCAGCAGGAGCTGGTGTGGTAAAAAGGACAGTGTGAACCGAGGCACACAAACTCTTAAAGGGCCAGTCCACGCCCTAAGTAAAAGACACTGTCTAAGGGTACTGTGTGGACTGGGGCCTGTAAGAGCCGTGGTGTGTTCCCCAGTGATGGGTGGTGTCCCTAAAAGGGGAGGAGTCCCAAAAGGGGGCGGAAACCCAAAACAGGGATGGTTACCCAAAAGGGGGTGGAGTCCCAAAAGGGAGCGGTAACCCAAAAATTGGGATTGTGGCCCGAAAGGGGGTGGAGTCTCAAAAGGGGGTGGTAGCCCAAATCAGTAAAGTTGCCCAAAAGGGGCGGAGTCCCAAAAGGGGGCGGTAACACAAATTAGGATGGTGGCCCAAAAGGGGCGGTAACCCAAATTGGGATGTTGGCCCAAAAGGGGGCGGAGTCCCAAAAGGGGGCGGTAACCCAAATTGGGATGGTGGCCCAAAAGGGGGCGGAGTCCCAAAAGGGGGTGGCAACCCAAAAGGGGATGGTGGCCCAAAAGTGGGTGGAGATTCCAAAAGGGTGTTATGCTGGTATACCACCAAACTTAGTGTACCCCTATGAGAGGAAGCGGGACTTCACTTTATTTGAAAAGGCATGGGAAATTGATAAAGTGTGTTGTTATTCAGAGGAGGGAGCCCCATCACAGCAGGTGGCTGTAGTGGTTCCTTGTCGTGTGATGTGTGAAAAGAAGGTAACACCTAATAGCGATAGTCCAGAGTTCCAGGTGACCGGGAGAAAGTGTGGGTCAGACCAACTCGGGGACTTGGACGTGACAAGACGTGTGACCGTGAGAAACGGTAGAGCTCCAGGAAAGGGGGCAGAGACCTGTCTAAGTGGGAACGTGCTGTTCCAGGATCACAGGGGGAGTGGGAGTGACTCCTATGCAGACTGTGACTCGACCGCAAGGGAAAGTGAGTGCAGTAAGCTGGAGCTCTCTGAAGTTACCGAGAGTCGTGAGACAGTGGAAACTGCGGATGCAGGAACGGGTGGAACTCTGGAGAGGCAGAGTGTGTGTAGGCAAGAGTACCCAGCCAAAAATGTAATTAAAGAGGTGATGGTGCGACATGTGCTGGCTAAAAGAGAGCAGGGCCATGAGATAGAGCTGTTTAAAGAAACAGTGAAAGAGACAGTAGAGCGAGAAAGGGTCCTGAGACAAATGATTGAGCACAAAGTGGAGGAGCTGGAGAAGGAAGTCTCTAAGCTCAGAGATCATCTGTCAGCGTGTAAGAGTATGAACAAGGCTCTATGGAAAGAGACGGAGGTGCTCAGAGAGGAACAAGAGAAACATCAGCAGGAGTGTCGCTGCTTGGCAGAAGAGCAAGATAGAGTTCTCCGAGAGCTCAAGATAGAGGAGGAGACTAGTGCCCAGCTCCAGAAATCTATGGGAGAAGAAATCCAGCAAGGGAAGTGCCATGCAGATGGACACACAAGGGAGAGCGATGTCTTGGAAAACTGTACTAATGCTCAGGAAGAGGAGGTCCAACAGTCTGTCCAAGAAGGTGATGGGTTGGGTTTCAAGTGTGTAATAGAGATACCCGAAGACCTGCGAGAAGTGTGTGCCAGTGAGGAAGTGCATGAGGCCTTTAGAAAGGCGGTAGAAGCATGTAGTGTGAACTGGGTGCCAGAGAGGAAACAGTTAGTCATACTGTCAACTAAGGAAGTCACACTGAAGCGGGTGGCTATTCTGAGAGACATGCATCTACAATGCCTCCGAACGAAACAGATGATCATGTGGAGGAATAAAGAAGCCGCTCGACGTTTGGAGCAAGCAAGAAAGGCTCAAAGTCGGCTTGGATTGGTGGAAGACATCATTCAAGTGCCCAGAGGTCTGGTGAAGAAAGTCATCGGAAGACTTGGGAAAGTGATGCAGGAGATGGTGAATAAGTCCGGTGTGACGAGAGTCAGGATTCCGGCGGATGACAAAGTCCAGGTCAGGGGTGAAGATGGTTCCATTCCTCGTTGTCGGATCCAGGGAGAGCCTTGGGAATATCCCGATGCTCCTGGAGTATCGTGTGTCATACTTGAGAGAAGTAGAGCAGCTACGACTGGAGAGGGAGCAGGTCAACAGAGAGCTGCAGGAAATGGAAAGAAGATGGTCGCCACCTTCAATCCGTAGTGTTGAGAGGCGAAGAGCGCCTGATGGAAGAGGTAGAAATAGTGATGCCTCAGTTAGCTCAGTGATGAGTGACCTAAGCAGGAGAACCTGTGGTGGACGAGCTGAAAAGGACTCAGACCAGACAGGACGTATGGGTGCAGGGGAATTGCGACGCCATACTGACCGCTGGGGAGGCGGGTGGTCTGACAGAGGGCCCGACTTAGCCAGACGGTTTGACTGGCAGAGACGACCGAGAAGGATCTCTGGTCGGGTAATAAGTGTTCAACCCCACAAGTCTGAACAGAGGGGGGAGGTATGTGGTGTAGTGACCCCTGATGCAGCTAGGGGGCACTGTGTATGCTCCTCGAGATATGTATGGAAGCATGGTTTGTGTTGTGGTAAAGGACCTGTGATGAGGTCATGATCAGGTGACCTAACCATGTGATCCTGACCTCACCTATGGGCGGGGTTACGCCTATGTAATGGAGTTTGTTTAGCACCTGAGAGAGTGTTGTGGGAGTCTGTGAGTGTGAACAGACTACCATGCGTCCAGGCGGGACATTACAGAGAGGTCTCTGTGTCTGAAGAGTGTGTGGGAGTCTGCCAGTGTGGACAGACTTCCATGTGTCCCGGCGGGACATCACAGAGAGGTCTCTGTGTCTATGAGGAGTGAGGCTCCAGGCAGGAGCTGAAGTACTGAAGATTTGTATTGCATGTGACTGTGAGGTTTATGATGTAATAAACCTGATGATTTTTTGGATAAGAAACGTGTCTCCTGATTACCTCTGAAGCAGCCGAGTGAGTTGAAACCTTACAATACTTAGACCCATTTATAAACAAGCACATATATAGACATATATGTATACAAGGAGAACAAACCTACTTACAGACACATATATAAACAAGTACATGCAGACTATGGTGTCTCTACAAGGTATGGTATCATTACTTCAATGTTTCCATGCAGTCCATGCCTATACTAATGATCATATGGCTTTGCCATAATACTGGCTGGACTCCTTAAACGCCTGACACCTTACCACTTGGTATTTATTGAGGGTTTTTGATAACACACTTTATATTGCGTATGCTGGTTACTAATGTAATGGCCACTAGTTACTCATATATTACATTGTCATTTTGCTCTTACCGTGTGTCCCGCACTCCTTTGCACCGCACATATGCACTTTTGTTTTCCTCTCACCTGTAATCGTATATTTGTTACAATAAAGTGATATCTTTTATCATATTTTGGGCTTTATGATCGTCCTTCTTTCCCCCCCCCCCCTTTTTATGTCCTCCATTATGACAATTAGACCAGTATAGTCCGTTACTTGGGTAGTAGTGTGGATATTTTTTATTAATCTTACTCTACACACTTACAATGCTACCATCATTGTTGTTGAGCTATCTTTCAGACATATTTGTACAGTCTTGCTTAAAGAGAATCTGTCACCTCCCATATGACCTATTAATATGGGCATACAGGTAATAGAAATGTTACACTAGTCCTACCTGTATGCTCATATTAATGTCATAATGTTATATTCTTTCTTTATGTTAGTGATTTCTTCCAAGCTCCGGGGCGTGCGGAGCATAGAAGAAATCCCTGCCCCCTGTCCTCATTACAATACTACCTCCCTCCCATGTACGTCAGTTCTGGCCCCGGAATCCCGCGCCTGCGCCCTGCACTCCCTCAGAAGTACACACCTCATCCTCCCTTCTATGGGCGCTGCATTCAGGGATCTTCTGCGCAGGCGCCTACGACTTCTGCTCCAGTGACCACCGATGTGCGCACCGATAAGGTGCTCTCCCCACTTCTTCCCTGCACAGTCAGCACCATGTGCACATGGTTCCTAGCAATGACTGCAGGGAGGAGCTTCTGTTAGACCGCCGCAAAATATGTAGGGATTGCCTAACAAACATGGGCAATCATGTTTTGTGGATGTCGAACAGCCGTGAAACATGCGGCGGCGGCGGGGACGTGAACATCTCTCTCGAGCACCCGCGCTACTCAGTGCAAACCCAAGCACCCTCGGCAAACTGGAGTAACGAGCCTTTGCGCTCACCAATATCAGAAACCCACTCTGTAGCAATCAGCAGTTTTCAATTAAAACTTCTTCAATTAGAGCAAAACGTATTCCGAAAAATTTTCCAGTATAAAATCTTTAACAATTCTCTTTCCTTCCTGAGTTTCACGTTTGAAGCTATTAACTGGCAATATGTTTCTCTAATTAGAAAGTGATCATAACTGGATCTTCTCATGGTAGCAAGGGGTTAACTAGTGTCCAGTCCCAGTGGTTGCTTGCACATTCCTTCCCCATCTGTCATTTGGTTTATGCGGTGTTTGGTTTTTTGGATCCACTTGGAGATGAGGCTGCTGATGTTATTACAGACCGCAGATTTCAATGATATGTGACCTGGCAGCCATTTTTAAAACCACAAATTAAGAGGTCAGCTTCCTAGTGCCCCCGAGCAGGATGGGAGCTGTACGAATCCTAACATTGTCCTAAAAAAACGCAGTAAGATCACGGTGACTTGTATTATCCATCCGTTCCTGGTCTGTAATATGCAGAGGGATTTATGGGACTGGAGCCGGTAATCAGAGGAGATAGGGGGTATTGCTGAACGGCAGGTGTTTTTCTACCTGTGCGGGCATCTCTTTTGCTTGTAGTGCTACGTTTTATTACCCTCACTAATAAAGGTATTTTAGCCTTAATTTTAATTGTCCTATTATTTCTTGACAATTGTTCGGTCCCTTTCTTCTTTGGTTCTAAACCAGGAAGTAGTTGCCTTCTACTGGCAGTATCCCCTCCCACTTTGGACTGGACCAATCATTAACTGTTTCTTTCCTCTGTCTGCCCCAGTAGTCTGTTGCTGGGCAAACTTAACCTTTCACCTACACTAACTACAGTCACTATCTTCTAACAGTATGCACTGAGCATATTACACTTACAATGCCTATCACTTTCTAATCTGCTCTATGTCCTATACAATAAACTGTATCCTTTACTTTTCCATCAGAACCTTACAAACCTATACATTCCATTACAGTAACCGTATCACTTAGTTCCTATAAAACTCTATGTGGAGTCACAAATCACATTACTCACGAAATGCAATAAAACCACAACACATTTAAATACACTCCTTGCAGACATTGTCTTTAGGGGGAGAGGCGTATGACGTCTCATGTCACACCCTTACACAGGATTCAGTTTCACTTAGAATCATAAAATCATAGAATGGTAGAGTTGGAAGGGACCTCCTGGGCCATCTGGTCCAACCCCCTGCTCGAACCAAGATTCACTAAATCATCCCAGACAGATGTCTGTCCAGCCTCTGTTTGAAGACTTCTATTGAAGGAGAACTCACCACCTCTCGTGGCAGCCTGTTCCACTCATTGATCACCTTAACTGTCAAAAAGTTTTTTCTAATATCTAATGTGTCTCCTCCCATTCAGTTTCATCCCATTGCTTCTAGTCTTTCCTTGTGCAAATGAGAATAAAGATAATCCTTCTACAATGTGACAGCCCTTGAGATATTTGTAGACAGCTATTAAGTCCCCTCTCAGTCTTCTCTTTTGCAAGCTAAACATTCCCAAATCCTGCAAACATTTCTCATAGGACATGGTTTGCAGACCGGTCACCATTCTGGTCGCTCTTCTCTGAACTTGCTCCAGTTTGTTGATGTCTTTTTTAAAATGTGGTGCCCAAAACTGGACACAGTATTCCAGATGAGGTCTGACCAAAGAGGAGTAGAGGGCAATAACGACTTCACGTGATCTAGACTGTATGCTTCTGTTAATACATCCCAGAATTGTATATGCTTTTTTCACTTTTATTGCCCAGATGTAGTACTTTGCATTTTTCCGTTAAAAACCATTCTGTTAGTTGCTGCCCACTGCTCCAGTTTATTTATATCTTTTTGAATCCTCTCTCTCTCTCTTCTCTAGTATTAGCTATCCCTCCTAGCTTTGTGCCATCAGCAAATTTAATCAGTTTACCCTCAATTCCTTCATCTAAATCATTGATAAAGATGTTGAACAATACAGGGCCCAGGACAGAGCCCTGTGGTCCCCACTTGAGACATTCTTCCAACTGGATGTGCAGCCATTTACTACCACTCTTTGGGACCGATCACTAAGCCAGTTATGAATCCACCTAACAGTTGCCTTGTCCATTCCATACTTAGTCATTTTTTCAATAAGGATTGTGTGAGATACTTTGTCAAATGCTTTGCTGAAGTCAAGATATACTATATCTACAGCATTTCCCTGATCCACCCAGTCAGTGATTCTGTCATAGAAAGAAATTAAGTTAGTCTGACATGACTTATTAGTTACAAACCCATGCTGACTCTGTTCAATCACTTCATTCTTATCCAGATACTTACATACATGTTGTTTAATAATTTGTTCAAAGATATTTCCTGGTATAGAAGTCAGACTCACTGGCCTATAGTTCCCTGGGTCCACTTTCTTCCCCTTTTTGAGGATAGGAACAACATTTGCTCTTCTCCAGTCTTCTGGGACTTCCCCTGTTCTCCAAGAATTTTCAAAGATTATGGAGAGTGGTTCAAGAATTTCTTCTGCTATCTCCTTCAGTACTCTGGGGTGTAATTCATCTGGTCCTGGAGACTTGAATTCATTTAGGTTAGCGAAGTGTTTCCTCACTATTTTTCTGTTCATAGATAGCCTGGCTTCTTCTATTCTCTTAATAGGACAGTGAAGATCAGTTGATGTTACATTTCCTTTCTGAGAGTCAGTCTTATCTCAGTGGTCTAATCAGAGAATATCAGCTCTTCATCAGGGCAACCAAGAAAACCACTCTACCACATCTAGTAGCGGGTATCAAAACTAATTACCACGCACACAGATGTTCAGACATGTGAACACATACGTATCACTATGAAAACCAGGAATAAAGTACAGTGGCATGTAAAAGTTTGGGCACCCTTGGTCAAAATTACTGTTATTGTGAACAGTTAAGCAAGGTAAAGATGACATGATCTCTAAAAGGCCTAAAGTTAAAGATGACACATTTCCTTTGTATCTTAGGCAAAAAAATATATATATTTTTTCATCTTTTACATTGTATTTTTCCTTTTTTTTGCCTAAAATAAAAAGGATATGTGTCATCTTTATCTTTAGACCTTTTAGAGATTCCATCTTCAACTTTCAAGATTCCACTTGAATTAGCGGCGAGCATGCGCTAGATTTGAATGAGCAACGCACATGCGCTAGATTTGCATGAGCTGGCAATTTGGCCGGCTCATGCAAATTATGTGATCACGCCCACAGGGGCACGATAACATGGAAAGAGGGCTGACTAGTCTGGGGCAACTAATGCCCCACTGACTAGTCAAAGCCCTCATTAGCATAGAGAATGGCGACATTATAGATGCGTTTTTAAAGCATTTATGTAACCGAATTATGGTATACAGGGCTGGTTAGGCGGGAGTTTTATCATCTATAGGTGAATTCTGCTGGGGTGGACATCATGGGGGACCTGACAGGTTCCTGTTGTGAACACGCTGGAGGCGACTTCGGAGCTGGGGCTTCCTCCGGTAATTGCTGAGGGTAATGAACTAATTGCTGAATGGCCTTCAGCTGGGTCTGAATGGTCTGATATAAGTGACCTGAACTCCCATCAGCCTTGCCGGTAATCAATTGTTCTTCCAGGTCTTGCTTGGAGCTCAGCTTGCATTCCTGCTTTCATTCAGATAAGTGACTTGCTTTTTTTTCCTCTGGTTGGATTTTCCTTGCTGGTTTGCTGCCTTGCAGTGGACTTCAGCCTGGTCCCCTTTTGGGGCCTGGCGCTGCATTTGTGCTCAGTTTGTGTTTGCACTTTTGCTCTGTTCCTGTTTCACTTTTTATTTGCTGAATTGCTGTGTGTTACACCAGAGATCTTATTTAGGTGGTAGAGATCGTGTGATCTCAGGTTTTTTGTTAATCAGAAGTGTTGGTATTTTTGTCAGGGTTTTTTGGGTTGCAGTCAGAATTCTTTCCTATACTTTTCTATCTAGACAGAATTGGGCCCCAGCGTTTGCTCATTCTATTTTCTGTCTGTGTTCGTATTTTCTTCTTGTCTAACCGCCATTATATGTTTGGGGGCTTCCTATTTCTTTGGGGGTTCTGCTACGGGGCAGTTAGCTTTCATCTTTCTGCCTTTAGGTGTAGCTATCTCTCCGGCTGTGACGAGGCGTCTAGAATCACCGTAGGTACGCTCCATGGCTACTTCTAGTGTTGCGGTTAGTTTAGGGTCCTGCAACCCAATAGTTTCCAGCCTCTCTGGTGTATTGCTACTTTGGCTATTTTTGCTATTTCTCTTCAGCTACTGAAACATAACAGGTTCCCGTACTGTTCACAGTAACAGTAAATTTGATAAAGGGTGCCCAAACTTTTCCATGCCACTGGACTGTAGATGTTGTATTTGATGACTTGAATCCATTGCTACACTGTACCCAATCAGAAGAGGACATGTTGACATCAGAATGTCTCAGTAGTGCAGCCTCAGGCTTCAGGCCTCTAATTTCAAGTGACCATATCTCAGCCTAGAAGAAAGTCATACAAAAAAAAAAGAAAATCAGATTTGTATTTCTCCTTCCTCCTAATGAGAAGTATGTGTACATTATGGAACAATGTAGAGCTTGGTGTTTTTCCTCCTCAAATTTGTAGGTCACAGCTTGAATTCAAAACCCAACACATACTTAATCTGGACCAGCAGGCTTAAACTTTACACTTTTCTTTTAGATTTTTATCAAAGGCATTTTTTTTTCTCGCCTCCCCCCCCCCAAACCGAGGTCACTGGTCCTCATGACAGCCCTCATCCCCGCACTTCATCAGTCCTGGTCCTTGGCAGGACCTCAGGGGATCTTCCACCTGTGGATCAGGGTGCCGTCACCTCATGACATCTGCTTGTAATCGACTTCTGCCTTCCTCACACTTACTGTGTATATACAGCTGTATGGCGAGCGCTCCGTCCTAACATGTTTCATCGCTGCCAGGCCGAGTGTGATTTATTTACCGCGTAAACTCTTTTTTCCCTTTAACCGCAATTGTCTAAGGTAGACCACCCATCGTATCCCAGTGTGGAGTATCACTCACGGGAATTAGCCCTGTCACCTGGAGGCATCCATTAAGACACCGCTATGGTAATTTGGAGATGTTTTCTGACGTGTGAGGTACAGTACATTACAGTTACTAAGAGGTTTATGTGTATATTAGATCCTCACTGACATATATTGACCGCCATGGAAGAGTTCAGTCCTAAAGTGCAAAAAAAAGCTCCTGGGCCCCCCCCCGATGCAAAATCTGTAACGGACCCCCCAACCTACCTGTGTCATTTATAATTGGTGGCAGATGTCCCTTGGGGCCTGCTTGTTACTGCTACTTCTGAAACTTGTGGTGACAACTTAAAAGTAGAGGACAACCCCTGCTTAACCTGTGGCTCATAGAAAATAAAAACAAGATGTACTCACTTCCCGCAGCAGCAACGTTGCTGCGACGTCGGTGCTGTTGCTCCCTGTGAGTAACGTGACATTGATCAGCTACAGCTCATCAACATCCCAGAGTGGACGTCCCCTCTTGAATAGTAAAGGCTGCATCCGATCAGCAGTTGTTTGTCCGCAACAGTCAAGTGACATGTCAATGTCATGCCACCCAACATGTGATGCAGTGCCGCAGCAGGAGGCGAGTTGTGGTCACCGACCAGTTGCAGCTCATCAATGTTCCATCAGAGCGGACGTCCGCTGTGAATAGTAAAAGGCTGCGTCCGATCAGCGGACGTTGATTGTCTGCAGTGTTTCACATGACACAACGATGTCACTTCACCCACCATAGAACAGCAGCAGCAGCAACATCACTGCAAAGGTGTCACTACAAGAGGGGAGTCGTGATCGCAGACCAGTTGCAGCTCATCAATGTTCCATCAGAGTGGTCGACTACTTTTCTGAAATACAGGTCCTTCTCAAAAAATTAGCATATAGTGCTAAATTTCATTATTTTCCATAATGTAATGATTACAATTAAACTTTCATATATTTTAGATTCATTACACACCAACTGAAATTTGTCAGGTCTTTTATTGTTTTAATACTGATGATTTTGGCATACAACTCCTGATAACCCAAAAAACCTGTCTCAAAAAATTAGCATATCAAGAAAAGGTTCTCTAAACGACCTATTACCCTAATCTTCTGAATCAACTAATTAACTCTAAACACATGCAAAAGATTCCTGAGGCTTTTAAAAACTCCCTGCCTGGTTCATTACTCAAAACCCCCATCATGGGTAAGACTAGCGACCTTACTGATGTCAAGAAGGCCATCATTGACACCCTCAAGCAAGAGAGTAAGACCCAGAAAGAAATTTCTCAACAAATAGGCTGTTCCCAGAGTGCTGTATCAAGGCACCTCAATGGGAAGTCTGTTGAAAGGAAACAATGTGGCAGAAAACGCTGTACAACGAGAAGAGGTGACCGGACCCTGAGGAAGATTGTGGAGAAGGACCGATTCCAGACCTTGGGGGACCTGAGGAAGCAGTGGACTGAGTCTGGTGTAGAAACATCCAGAGCCACCGTGCACAGGCGTGTGCAGGAAATGGGCTACAGGTGCCGCATTCCCCAGGTAAAGCCACTTTTGAACCATAAACAGCGGCAGAAGCGCCTGACCTGGGCTACAGAGAAGCAGCACTGGACTGTTGCTAAGTGGTCCCAAGTACTTTTTTCTGATGAAAGCAAATTTTGCATGTCATTCGGAAATCAAGGTGCCAGAGTCTGGAGGAAGACTGGGGAGAAGGAAATGCCAAAATGCCTTATGTTCAGTGTCAAGTACCCACAGTCAGTGATGGTGTGGGGTGCCATGTCAGCTGCTGGTGTTGGTCCACTGTGTTTCATCAAGGGCAGGGTCAATGCGGCTAGCTATCAGGAGATTTTGGAGCACTTCATGCTTCCATCGGCTGAAATGCTTTATGGAGATGAAGATTTCATTTTTCAGCACGACCTGGCACCTGCTCACAGTGCCAAAACCACTGGTAAAATGGTTTACTGACCATGGTATTACTGTGCTCAATTGGCCTGCCAACTCTCCTGACCTGAACCCCATAGAGAATCTGTGGGATATTGTGAAAAGAAAGTTGAGAGACGCAAGACCCAACACTCTGGATGAGCTTAAGGCCGCTATCGAAGCATCCTGGGCCTCCATAACACCTCAGCAGTGTCACAGGCTGATTGCCTCCATGCCACGCCGCATTGAAGCAGTCATTTCTGCAACAGGATTCCCGACCAAGTATTGAGTGCATAACTGAACTTTATTATATGATGGTTTTTTTGTTTGTTTTTAAAAAACACTTTTATTTTATTGGACGGTTGAAATATGTTAATTTTTTGAGACAGGTTTTTTGGGTTATCAGGAGTTGTATGCCAAAATCATCAGTATTAAAACAATAAAAGACCTGACAAATTTCAGTTGGTGTGTAATGAATCTAAAATATATGAAAGTTTAATTGTAATCATTACATTATGGAAAATAATGAAATTTTGCACTATATGCTAATTTTTTGAGAAGGACCTGTAGTAAAAGCTGCGGACAATCAGCAGCCACTGATTAACTGCATCTGTCACCGGGATCAGCAGCACAGATGTTGCTGGAAAGGCACTTGTGCAGGAGCCATGGGGCACTTTACTGATTAAGCTGGACAACCCTTCAAAGGGGTTCTCCAAGAATATAAAGAAATGTCCCCATCACGTTATTCAAACGGCAGCTCGTCCTAGTCACGTGGCAGGACCTGTGAGCTATGGGGGAAGCATTGCGACAGGAGAAGAAATAAATCTCCTCAGCTGACTACACACTGGAGGACTGAGATTGTAGAAAATATATTTCTTATGATGTCCCAGTCCTGTTCCTCAGCTCACAGAGCTAGGTGTGCTAACAATACAGCAGCTCTGTCAGTTGCTCTGTCAGTTGAGTCATCAGTCTCAGGAGCTGTATTTCTTCAGAATGCAGCTCGTCGTGAAACGTGACTAAGACAGGCTGCCGTTTGAATTATGTGATGGGGGCCATTTTATTTCATCCTTGGAGACCCCCTGTAAGATGTGTATGGTCACCATACTTGCCAATAACCAAGAAAAAAAAACATTAAAAATATCTAATCTTTATTAGGAAATTTTAAAAAACCTTTATGTATAGGGACGCTAGGGAAACCTGACCAATCCCTATACTGTCCTTGTCTGCCTTGGAGATTGTCACCCTGAATATGATGATATGGCGCCCCTCTCAACGTACTCTAGCGCTAAAGGGCTCTTCTATATCACCTCCCTGGTCACACAAACACCCAGTAAATCTACACCTCAAAAGCAGATGACTCAGCTCATATTGAAGACTTTAGAGGTGTATGATGACGAGTTCCTGGACAGTCCTTCGAGCTGTTTATCCAGACACACAATGCTCGGCAACATGGAGACAGTCCTAGCAAAATATTTAGACCCAAAAAATTGTGGGCCGATTTATCCTTTATGATTTTTTTAAGACATTTTTCTTTTTTTTTCTTTTAGCCTTTGCTGACGATTTTGCGTCAAATTTCTCAAAATGGTACAAAATTAACAATGCTCTTTATTTTATTACTTTAATGTTTTTTGTACCTTTTTCACGAATGGTCCGCATAGGAGGGACTGGAGAATATTTGCACAAAACTTTAAGACATTAATATGGAGTTGGTTCCCCCTCTGCAGATATAACAGCTCCTGTTCTTCTGGGAAGGATTACTACAAGATTTTGGAGATGTCAGTGGGAATTTTTGCTCCTTTATCTGGAAGATCATTTGTGAGGTCAGACCCTGATGTTGGGGGGAGGTCGGGTCGGGCTCATAATCTCCTGTCTAGTTACTGGAGGGGTTGGAGGTCCGGGCTCTGTCATGTTCTTAAACCAAACTCTCCCAACCATGTCTGTATGGAGCTTGTGCACCAGGGAAAGGGCCTTCCCAAAACTGTTCCCACAATGCTGGAAGCTGCAATTGTCCACAATGTCTTGTGCTGAAGTATTAAGATTTCTCTTCACTGGAAATAGAGGTCGACCCATGATTTTTTAAGTCCATAGAACTATCCATCCTCCAACATCTGTACAGGGGGCACAATGTAGTCAGGGGGTAACGTCCTCCTGGAATCACCAAACCCAGACTCCTCCATCAGAGAAGTGTGATCCATCACTGCACAGAACACGTCTCCTCCAGAGTCCAGTGGTGGCGGTTTTACACCACTAAATCCGACACTCGGCCTTGTGCTTGGTGATGTACGGCTGCATGCAGCTGCTCAGCCATGAAGCTCCCGGCGGAGGCGCAGTGATTGTGCTGATGTTATACCAGAAGAGGTCTGGACTCTGCAGTTATGGGGTCAGCAGAGCGGTGGTGACTTTTCTGTCCTCTGCTCCTCAGCACTCGGCCCCTCGCTCTGTAATGTTATGGGGTCTCCACTTTGTGATTGAGTTGCTGCAGTTCCTCACACTTCTCAGTATCACTCACAGGGGATGGGGGAAGGTTTAGGGGAGAAGAAATGTCACGGACAGACTTGTTTCCCCAGTGGCTCCAATTACCCGCCCGTGCTGGTGTTAGGGAGCTCTGCACCACCGGTCAGTATTTGTCGGAGCTGTACCGGTTCTGTGCACCAAGTATGAGCCGTCACTCAGATCAGGAGTCATGGTCAAAATTACTTCTCATGTAGAGCAATAGCGACACTCAATGGTTGCATATTGCAATTACACACAGAATCACAAGGCCAAAATTATGCTTAGACTTCCGCTGTCACTCCAGTCGTCTCTGCATGCGAAGCTCCATTACTTTTCCTTACACCTTGGGCATTAAAGATGCACGGGACCCCAATTCCTATGATTTACGAAAATCCCGGTGATCACATCTATTCTCTTTTTGTGGGAAAACCCTTCAATTGAAGTATTCATAGTAGCCGGGCCCAGAGGAGCACACATGGCGTATACACAAGACTTACAGACTGGGACTTATAAGTCTCCTCACTCTGACATGCCAGGCCTGACTTGTCACTCTCCACAAGGAGAAACCTTACCCTTTGGATCCTAATTTTTTCCAAGGTATTTTTTGTTCTGTAAACTGCGGCGCCAAAAAAAACCAAACATTAGAAGTGACGTAATGTCTTGATGCGGATTCCATGTGAAAACTCAATGTTGCGTTAAAAAATGTAATTAAAAAAAAAACCTCAGCAGAAGTAAAAGCCTTGTTGGAAAAAATAATAAAAAATGTTTGCTTCCTGGGAAAAGGGGCTCCCCTCCAGAAGGAAGGAAGCTACAATACTGTGCTGACGAAAGGGAACTTTTCTGGGCCCAGTTAAAGGGGTTTTCCAGAATGAGAATATTGATGGCCAATCCATCTCGTAGGTCGTCGATATCAGATAGGTGGGGCCGCACTCTGGGAGCTCCTATCAAACGTCTTGAAAAGTGGGCGCAACATTTGGGGAGCGCTGCAGCCTTTTCTGCCTTTACCACATCGTAGCATTGCTGCGTTACGCCGTTCCATCAATCGGGGGGATTTTCGGGGTGGATGGAATTTCCTTTTGTGACCATATAATGTAAGTATATATCACAGGGATGCCGAGGTTGTAGAAAATGAGCTCACTCCAAGCACTACGGGTGCCGTCTGCATTACACAGCCAGCGCCCGACACTACCGGCAGCAACTGGAGCTAGCTCCGATCACTAAGGTTTAACCACTTAAATGCCTCTGTCAATCTTTGCAAGGAATGACAATTTTGGCACCAGTCACCCCACACGATGCAATTGTGGGGGGCCAACGGTAGCCAGGTGCTTGCTGAAGATCGCCGCCATCTTTGAGCTCCCTATAGGAGATTAATATTTCTACTACGCACTGCCATCATGAAGCATCGCAGTGCATAGCACAAGTGATCACAGGTTCCAGAGTCCTAGGACAAAGTCAGAAAAGGGCCCCTGTGCCTGAACAATATATGGGCCCTTTGCAGCCCAAGATCTCCTAAAAATGCAAAATTGCACCTGCTTTGGAGGTATAAATGGGCCCCCTCACCTCTTGGGCCCCTGTGCGGTTGCACCAATGTTATGTCCGCCCCTGGTCCTACGGGCAGAGGCAAAAATACCACAATTAAAAGAATTTAAATTAATTTAAAAAATAAATGCTTGAACCAACCAGCTTCTCTTTCCAGATCCAAAAAATTAAGAAAACGTTTGGTATTACAATGTCCATAAAAGCCCAAATCATGAAACTATAAAACCAATTAATCCATACAAAAAACATGTCCTAAATAAAAAAAATTCAATGACAGAATTGCCATTTTTCGGTCACTGGACCCCTCCCAAAAATGCTATAAAAAAACGATCAAAGTGTCGCACGTTCCCTAAAATGGTATCAACTCATTAGAAAAAAAACAAAAACAAAATAAATGTATAAAAAAAAAAATTGTCTAGAAGGGACAGGGTTAAAGCGTAGATTTAACGCTTGCTCTGCCGAGGATGGCGCTGCTTTGGGACATGTGGGATTTACCAGATTGAGGGACATTTCTAGCTCCAGCTACCTGTCTGTGACTCCATTATTTCGCACTGGTGACCTCCACCTCTCACCTCCCCACAGACTGCAGATCAGCTACTGGTTCCTGCCAAGTTAAAGGTTTACAGCTGCCAAATCCTTCTGTGAAGTACGGGAATATTCAGTGCAGTTTATTTTCAATCTGACATCATGAAAAGCCCTTGAAAGTCTGCAATAAACTTTATAAAGTGTGAGCCATTTCCTCTGCTCATAAATGGCAGTCCTTACAAGCTTGAGCAATGGATTGGCAAGTGGGGGGGATCTAATAGTTCACAGTGACACCTACAGGAAAGTGTGCGCAATGCAGGGGTAATTCTTTGCAGGCCTTTTAACCCTTTTGCTGACAGACATCACTAAATTCAAGCTTCTAAGGCCGGGGTCACACTTGCGAGTGTCATGCGAGAAACTTGTGCGAGTCTCTCGCATCAATACCCGACACTCGGGACCGGAGTGTGCGGCTGCATGTATTTCTATGCAGCCGCACACTCCGGTCCGAGTGCCAGGTATTGATCCAAGTTTCTCGCATCACACTCGCAAGTGTGACCCCGGCCTCAAAGCTTGCCAGTAATGACAGCCAGAATAACCCAATGTCAAACAGTCCAGAGATAAATCAATTAGCGCCGTTATAATGTCTTGTGTAGTAAGCAAGGGTGTTAAAGGGGACCTGCCACTAGGAAAAAAATGGGGACAGCTTTTGCTCTTATTTTATTCCCACGGCTCCCCTGATTATTTTGCTTTTTCATTTTTTTAAATCTGCCATACGGTTCCAGAGATATTGGTCTTTTTATATACTTCTAACTTTTATGGCGCTGAAAAAGAGGGCGTGGCTCACAGCATTCTCTGGAGGCGTGTCTTAGGACTAGATAAAAAAAAGCTCATATCTCTGTAACCGTACGTCGGATTTTCAAAAAACAAAAAAGGGAAAACTCAGGAGAGCAGTGGGAATAAAGTAAGAGCAAAATAAGGCTGCTTTTGACAGATCCTCCTTAAAGAAATTTTTCCTCAGAATTATAAATGGTTTAGAATGGCAAAATGCCTGTGAAAACACAGAATTTTTTTATTTTATTGTTTACTGTTCATTGCCTAGGTAACAGTTTACCTCTTCAGTCTTTCAGCAGTGGCCAATCTCCCATGCAAATGCAGCACTTCCAAACTCTCTTTTATTGACTTGCAATGCTGCAGAGGGAAGGCGGCTTCCGCTTCTAATGGAGAATGCTCAGTTCGGGCCGGTGACGTATATATGCCGCCAGTCCAAAGTGGAAATCAATCAGGAGGGCAAACCATCCTGCTATATAAACGAAGCAAGGGGAGCAGTGCGCTCCAGAGAACTGATAATTATACGATCCCTTTAGTAGTTGTTTTAAATATGTATAAGAATGAGATTTCTTTGATTGGTCCTGGAAAAGAGTCCCAAGGACCAAAAAAAATAAAAATAAGCCCTCGGGAGAAACATTTTTATACAGGTTTTATCATATAGTGGCACAAAGCTAATTTTCATATAAAAGTGACTTGAGAATAATCCGTTATGTGTGTACATGGGGAATAACATGATTTCTGAGCATTATATGACTTGTAGCCGGCATTTTCACCAATTCTTCCTCTGCAGGCGCTATCACTAGTTTTCAGTTGCCTCTGGGACAGACAGTGACTAGAGTCCTTTGGGCCCTAGTCCAAAATTTGGACCTGGACCCCACCAATATGTTAGTCATATGTACAGGTCCTGTAACAATATTTCCCCTTCCTGGGCCCCTTTTAGTAATAATGTTCCCCATTCTGGCCGTTTTTGTATTAAGGTTGCCATCCTAAGCCTTTTCCAGTAATAATGTCCCCCATCCTGGCCCCTTCCTGTAATAATGTCCTCCATCCTGGCCCCTTCCTGTAATAATGTCCTCCATCCTGGCCCTTTCCTGTAATAATGTCCTCCATCCTGGCCCCTTCCTGTAATAATGTCCCCCATCTTAAGCCCTTTCCAGTAATAATGTCCCCCATCCTGGCCCCTTCCTGTAATAATGTCCTCCATCCTGAGCCCCTTCCTGTAATAATGTCCCCCATCTTTAGCCGTTTTCAGCAATAATGTCCCCCATCCTGGCCCCTTCCTGTAATAATGTCCTCCATCCTGGCCCCTTCCTGTAATAATGACCCCCATCATAAGCCGTTTCCAGCAATAATTTCTCCCGTCCTGAGCCCCTTCTTGTAATAATGTCCCCTATTCTGGCCCATGTCCTGTAATATCCACCACCCTAAGCCCTTTCCAGTAATAATGTCCCCCATCATGACCCCTTCCTGTAATAATTTCCCCCCATCCTGGCCCCTTCCTGTAATAATGTCCTCCATCATTGTCCCTTCCTGTAATAATGTCCACCACCCTAAGCACTTTCCAGTAATAATGTCCCCCATCATGACCCCTTCCTGTAATAATGTCCATTCTGGCACACACACTGCATTAATGACCCCCATCCTATAATAATGGTCTCAGTCCTGTAATAACGTCTCCCGTCCTGTAAAAATGTCCCACATTCTGGGACCGAGACCTGTAGTAGTGTCCGCCATCCTGGCCCCCATCCTGTAACAAATGTCCCTTGTCATGGCCCCCATCCTGTAATGATGTCCATTCAGCTGAAAACAGCGCTGATGTCAACACGCTCCCTGACTTCACGTGCCCGGTTGCAGTCACCTTCTGAGACCACGATTATTATGTCTCTGGGTGGAGACAAGCTGCCATGATGTCTGCCGCACATGGCACACACAGACATGAGAGACACCTGCCTCTATGTAGCACACCGACAAAAACAGCAGCTGCATAGTGGACATTAGACAACATTACTGAGCTGTGTGACTGTGAATCCAGCACTGGAGTGAGGTACAACAGTCATCTCACACTCCTCACAAAAGAGTTTACAAGTAGTATACCACAAAAAATACAGAAAAAAATGTCAGTAATAAATACAATACTGACCTGTCGAAATTGCTTTCCAATTCCACCACACACACCTCTTCCCATTTTTAATACATTATATAGTAAATTGAATGGTGCCATTAAAAAATACCCTGCAAAAATGAAAAACAAACCTTCATACAGCTATTTTGATGAAAAGATAAAAAGTTATTACTCTGAAGGGATAAAATGAAAAATTAAAACCGCCAAAAAAATTAATAAATAAAAGCCATTAATGGTGGGAAGGAGAACAAGGTCATCAAATATGAAAGGTCGGTGCGGAAGGACTGGCACTGTGGGGGCACGTCAAGGTCATTTGCTTTACTGGGCTGATTGAAGGCAACGTGATGCTTTATGAGAGACCGCAGTGATCATAGACGCGAGCCCGCCATAGGGTATGGGAGCAGGGCCAAATCTCAGGTCTTCTGGGTCATTTAGGTGTTTAGATTAGCGGCTGACTTTGGACAGGTAGTGCTAGGTGTCATTGGCATGGTGGTGGTATATCAAGGAGAATGATGAGCCAAGAGATGTGAAGACCGGTGAAGATTTACACCATCAATTCCCAGAACTTCTGAAAGGGAACATATAATCAGAACACTGTTTAAATTAGGTTTTCATATAACATTAACTTTTTTTTTTTTTAAATTGATCATTTTTGTTCCCAATTTTCCATACAAGTACATTAAAAAAATACAAAATTTTTCAAATTTTCACACAGGTCAGAAAGCACTAGCACTATATTCATGTCTGTGATAAGGAGACTGCTGAAAACTCTTCTGAACAGTTCAATAGATACAGTGGGTAACACAGGATCCACCATTCACAATAGGTGATGTCACAGCTCACCTCCTCCTCCTGTGCAATGACTGATAACACCTCTATATACAGTAGATAACACAGGAACCACCATTCACAATAGATAATGTCACAGCTCACCTCCTCCTCCTGTACAATGACTGATAACACCTATATACAGTAGATAACACAGGAGCCACCATTCACAATAGATGATGTCACAGCTCACCTCCTCCTCCTCCTGTACAATGACTGATAACACCTCTATATACAATAGATAACACAGGATCCACCATTCACAATAGGTGATGTCACAGCTCACTCTCCTCCTCCTGTACAATGACTGATAACACCTCTATATACAGTAGATAACACTGGATCCACCATTCACAATAGGTGATGTCACAGCTCACCTCCTCCTCCTGTACAATGACTGATAACACCTCTATATACAGTAGATAACACAGGATCCACCATTCATAATAGGTGATATCACAGCTCACCTCCTCCTCCTCCTGTACAATGACTGATAACATCTCTATATACAGTAGATAACACAGGATCCACCATTCACAATAGGTGATGTCACAGCTCACCTCCTCCTCCTGTACAGTGACTGATAACACCTCTATATACAGTAGATAACACAGGATCCACCATTCACAATAGGTGATGTCACAGCTCACCCTCCTCCGTAGAATGACTGATAACACCTCTATATACAGTAGATAACACAGGATCCACCATTCAAATAGGTGATGTCACAGCTCACCTCCTCCTCCTGTACAGTGACTGATAACACTCTATATACAGTAGATAACACAGGATCCACCATTCACAATAGGTGATGTCACAGCTCACCTCCTCCTCTCCTGTAGAATGACTGATAACACCTCTATATACAGTAGATAACACTGGATCCACCATTCACAATAGGTGATGTCACAGCTCACCTCCTCCTCCTGTACAATGACTGATAACACCTCTATATACAGTAGATAACACAGGATCCACCATTCATAATAGGTGATTCACAGCTCACCTCCTCCTCCTTGTACAATGACTGATAACACTCTATATACAGTAGATAACACAGGATCCACCATTCACAATAGGTGATGTCACAGCTCACCTCCTCCTCCTGTACAGTGACTGATAACACCTCTATATACAGTAGATAACACAGGATCCACCATTCACAATAGGTGATGTCACAGCTCACCTCCTCCTCCTGTAGAATGACTGATAACACCTCTATATACAGTAGATAACACAGGATCCACCATTCACAATAGGTGATGTCACAGCTCACCTCCTCCTCCTGTACAGTGACTGATAACACCTCTATATACAGTAGATAACACAGGATCCACCATTCACAATAGGTGATGTCACAGCTCACCTCCTCCTCCCCTGTAGAATGACTGATAACACCTCTATATACAGTAGATAACACAGGATCCACCATTCACAATAGGTGATGTCACAGCTCACCTCCTCCTCCTGTACAATGTCTGATAACACCGCTATATACAGTAGATAACACAGGATCCACCATTCACAATAGATGATGTCACAGCTCACCTCCTCCTCCTGTACAATGACTGATAACACCTCTATATACAGTAGATAACACAGGATCCACCAGTCACAATTTGTGATGTCACAGCTCACCTCCTCCTCCTGTACAATGACTGATAACACCTCTAGATACAGTAGATAACACAGGATCCACTATTCACAATAGGTGATATCACAGCTCACCTCCTCCTCCTGTACAATGACTAATAACACCTCTATATACAGAAGATAACACAGGATCCACCATTCACAATTCGTGAGGTCACAGCTCACCTCCTCCCCCTGTACAATGACTAATAACACCTCTATATACAGAGATAACACAGGATCCACAGTACACAATAGGTGATGTCACAGCTCACCTCCTCCTCCTGTACAATGACTGATAACACCTCTATATACAGTAGATAACACAGGATCCACCATTCACAATAGGTGATGTCACAGCTCACCTCCTCCTCCTGTACAATGACTGATAACACCTCTATATACAGTAGATAACACAGGATCCACCATTCACAATAGGTGATGTCACAGCTCTCCTCCTCCTCCTGTACAATGACTAATAACACCTCTATATACAGTAGATAACACAGGATCCACAGTACACAATAGGTGATGTCACAGCTCACCTCCTCCTCCTGTACAATGACTGATAACACCTCTATATACAGTAGATAACACAGGATCCACCATTCACAATAGGTGATGTCACAGCTCACCTCCTCCTCCTGTACAATGACTGATAACACCTCTATATACAGTAGATAACACAGGATCCACCATTCACAATAGGTGATGTCACAGCTCTCCTCCTCCTCCTCCTGTACAATGACTAATAACACCTCTATATACAGAAGATAACACAGGATCCACCATTCACAATTCGTGAGGTCACAGCTCACCTCCTCCTCCTGTACAATGACTAATAACACCTCTATATACAGTAGATAACACAGGATCCACAGTACACAATAGGTGATGTCACAGCTCACCTCCTCCTCCTGTACAATGACTGATAACACCTCTATATACAGTAGATAACACAGGATCCACCATTCACAATAGGTGATGTCACAGCTCACCTCCTCCTCCTGTACAATGACTGATAACACCTCTATATACAGTAGATAACACAGGATCCACCATTCACAATAGGTGATGTCACAGCTCTCCTCCTCCTCCTCCTGTACAATGACTGATAACACCTCTATATACAGTAGATAACACAGGACCCACCATTCACAATAGGTGATGTCACAGCTCACCTCCTCCTCCTGTACAATGACTGATAACACCTCTATATACAGTAGATAACACAGGATCCACCATTCACAATAGGTGATGTCACAGCTCACCTCCTCCTGTACAATGACTGATAACACCTCTATATACAGTAGATAACACAGGATCCACCATTCACAATAGGTGATGTCACAGCTCACCTCCTCCTCCTGTATTTCTATTATAAATCTTAATAGAAAAACAAAATATAATAAAGTTTTAAAAGATAACATAAAAACCTGAATAAATAACAGATCACATTCTGAAGACACGTTCCCGGTCAAGTGTGAAACGCTGCAGTGAACCCTAAGTGTATTATGATGGTGCGGTCACCCCTGTCCCATGGCGTCAGTGTGAATAAAGGCTTTATATTCAGATCAAATTTGTGAAAAAATAAATAATTATGCTAAAACAGAAGTTTGTGCATTTTACACTCACAGGCAGAGTCGCAGCAATGAGACTAAAAATAAAAATGTAGAAAAAAAGGGAGGTAAAAAAAATACTATAAATGCAAAGTTTCTAAATAAATCATTTTTTTATATAAAAGTCATAAAACATACAAAAAATATACTAACATTCGTCTTCAATAAAATAAAAAAGAAAAATGGCAAAATAATCTCTGTACTCTGTGCCATGTATCCCGCCGGTCACCTGGCATCAGTATCTAGCGGGAGGCATCACATGGCCGCTGATTGGCTGAAGTGGTCACATGACACCCCCCGCTGGATGCTAATGAGAGAGGACACCTCTATGGGCTTGTGTAGTAGTGGATAGACGCATTATCGCCATGACCCAATTGATTGCTAGCTCCCCTAGTGGTGGCCACGTGTCAACACAACCGCTCCACGGACTGCCGCTGGAATTTCATGTTGTACCCTGGGTGTCACCCCCTTATATCACGTCCCCATTCTGTAGGATATCGGCCGATGATGTCAGAATCTCCTTTTCTTCGCGTCTTAAAGCTTCCACTAAACCGAGGTGAGGATCCGTGCTCTTCTCACTTTTCTGAGATGAGATCTGAAAAGACAACATTGCAAGAGCGACACATTACTGCTGCAATCGGGAGGGAAGGTGAATATTGGAAACAGCGCCCCTCTGGCCCTCAGGCCGTGTCTGGTATTGCGGCTCAGCTGCATTCACTTGAATAAGGTAGAAGTGTAATACCGAGCACGGTGATCGCACAAGTCATACACAAAAAAAAAATCAACCATTTTTTTAATCCCTGGTAATTTAAGCTAAGTTTTTTTTCTCTATTATTTAATTTTTATTTTTTTATTTTTTAAATATGATAAAAGATTTTTTTTTAATACGTTTATTTCACACTATTCCCCAATCAGCTTGAATAATCTAATAAACGTACAAGACGGCTTGTGACGGACACGGCGGTACCAGATTTCAGTACATTATAAACTGCTTTCTACCTGTTCCAAAATATAATGTATTACACTTAAAAGTATTGTGTTTTTTTTTTCTCTTTTTAGTCCCAGGTATTTTACTTAATCTTCTACCAGGCATTTGGTATTTAATCTGAGCACACCCTCATATAGGCAAAGAGACCCCGATTCCAGCGATGTGTCACTTACTGGGCTACCTGTAAATAAAAAAAGTGTTTTATCAGCAGGAAATTATCACTACAAGACTAGTTGTCTTGTGCCTGCTAGTCCAACCACGCCTCCACTACTGATTGGCAGATTTCTGCCTACGCGCAGAAAGCGTCCAATCAGAGTTGTGGGCGGGGTTATACAGAGCTCAGTATTCCGAGAACTGTTGGATCTGCAGCAGAGAAAACAGGGATTTTATCAAAACTGCAGTTACCAGCCTGGTGAGTGACATTGCTGGAATCAGGGTCTCTGCCCCTACATCATGCTGTTCTTAACTTTTGTACTAATAAGTACATATGTTTGTGTTTAGGTCTTAAAGTGATTGTTCTGGTGAAAAACAAGTTATCTCCTGTCTATTGTTCATCGGTGGAGGTCCAACTGCCAGGAGGTCCAACTGCCAGGAGGTGCAACTGCTAGGAGGTCCAACTGCTAGGAGGTCCAACTGCTATGGGGCTGCAGACGTGTACAGATCGGATGGAAGGGTGGTCGGGCATCGTGTCTATCAGGCCATGGATCGGGATAAAAGTTCATACGCGGGAAAAAAAACTTCCCCGATCTACTGATCGGTGCAGGTCCCAGGGGTCAGATGCCAACCAATGTATATCCTGCGTATAGGCAATCACTAGCTGTCACACAGGACAACCCCTTAAAGGGGTTAATATCACAGAAACCCTTAAAAAGTCTACAAAGATACATTTTTCAAAGTGTAATATCCCTTTAATTTGGCAGAAAAAAAAAATAAATCCGGTCACTCCCTTGTATCTGCATTTGCACATTTCCCTGACTCACCTCGTCCACCGTCCGGGACGCCTGTTCTAGTAAGCGGAGGCAGAGTTTCCTCACCAGCTCCACACACGCCTGCCCACTGGACTCGGAAACAAAACTTCCCAGAAGAACCTTTTTCCAGCATGTGCTGAAATCAAAACATGGAGCAGAGGGGAGAAAATTACACGAGAAAAAAAAAAAAAAAAAGACTGAACTTATTTTCATTTCATTAGTTTTGCATTTTCTCTGAGGAAAACGTTACATGTTCCAGTAATAATAGTGGAAAGTAAGGAAGAGTCCGGGACTCACAGATGATTCACAGCCGGTCGGAACTAATTATTACCGCACAATTCCCTGTATCCTGGCATCCACTGATTGCTGCCACTATATACCGCAATATCGTATCATGGCGGTATACAGCAAACATAACAATGTGGCTGGGCTTCACAGGTGTACAAAGATGGCGGCCATGGGCAGCACTTAAAGGGGCTTTTTTTTTTAGACTCAAACTTCCTGGTGGTTCAGGAAACAACACATGCACATGAGCAGCAATGATCAGACCCAGACCCTATCGTTTGTATTAAAGGATCTAATGAGCGTGTGCAAAAATCATTGTACAGGAGGAGGAGGTGAGCTGTGACATCGCCTATTGTGAATGGTGAATCCTGTGTTATCTAATGTATATAGAGGTGTTATCAGTCATTGTACAGGAGGAGGAGGTGAGCTGTGACATCACCTATTGTGAATGGTGGATCCTGTGTTATATACTGTATATAGAGGTGTTATCAGTTATTGTACAGGAGGAGGTGAGCTGTGACATCGCCTATTGTGAATGGTGAATCCTGTGTTATCTACTGTATATAGAGGTGTTATCAGTCATTGTACAGGAGGAGGAGGTGAGCTGTGACATCACCTATTGTGAATGGTGAATCCTGTGTTATCTACTGTATATAGAGGTGTTATCAGTCATTGTACAGGAGGAGGAGGTGAGCTGTGACATCACCTATTGTGAATGGTGGATCCTGTGTTATCTACTGTATATAGAGGTGTTATCAGTCATTGTACAGGAGGAAGAGGTGAGCTGTGACATCGCCTATTGTGAATGGTGGATCCTGTGTTATCTACTGTATATAGAGGTGTTATCAGTCATTGTACAGGAGGAGGAGGTGAGCTGTGACATCGCCTATTGTGAATGGTGGATCCGGTGTTATCTACTGTATATATAGAGGTGTTATCAGTCATTGTACAGGATGAGGAGGTGAGCTGTGATATCACCTATTGTGAATGGTGGATCCTGTGTTATCTACTGTATATAGAGGTGTTATCAGTCATTGTACAGGAGGAGGTGAGCTGTGACATCGCCTATTGTGAATGGTGGATCCTGTGTTATCTACTGTATATAGAGATGTTATCAGTCATTGTACAGGAGTAGGAGGTGAGCTGTGACATCACCTATTGTGAATGGTGGATCCTGTGTTATCTACTGTATATAGAGGTGTTATCAGTCAGTGTACAGGAGGAGGAGGTGAGCTGTGACATCACCTATTGTGAATGGTGGATCCAGTGTTATCTACTGTATATAGAGGTGTATATATACAGCGGTTTTACTTTTTACTGTGTGTAACAGTCCCCTCCACACTATTGAAGCTGCTATCAAGTGTTTAATCAGTTGTCAAGTGTTGGGAAAGATGCAGGCTCAGTTCTGGAGTCTGCATAAAAGGCAAGGACACGATCAATGACGTAAATATACGTCAACTGTCTTGAAGGGGTTAACATGAAGCTCCCAAAATTGCACACTACAGATGCTGCGGAACTTCTTTTTGGCCGAGAAGCAGTAGCTTCATGTAAGGTTATCTTTTCCAATAGCCGGGGTGAATATTAGATAGTGCATTATTTCAGCTGTTACAATATAGTGCATGCTTTTGCTGCTGCAGAACCTCTTTGAAAAGAGAAATTTTGTAGGTCAGTCATTGACTGGTTGAAGTAACAGCAATTCGTCAAGTTTTAAAGAGGTTCTGCAGCAGATAGCCAGACATTAGAACAATGTTCACAGAGCACATGGACATTTAATAGGCCGGATAGGTGGGGGGGTTCATACTGATCGCTGACTCAGTGGAACTCATTTTCTGGTGAAGGTAAAATTCAGAATATTCTCAGAAACAAAGATGCGAAAACAAAACACATTTCATACAATTCATCAGCTCCGAGGCACAGGAGTCTGCACGCTGTCAGGAGCTTCCATGAGGGCCCATCTCGTCCAAACGTCAGATTCCTGGAAGGAGACAAAACTATGACAGTCACTAACAGATAGCAAGAAATTGCTTCCACCACAAAACACCTCCTGGAGATAAAAAAAATAAATAAATAAAAAGTTGTTGGATGATTAACAGAGTGGCAGGCTATCCGCTTAGGACAAGCTAACCATTGGGTTATGAGAAGTTAGGGAAAGGATGTTCCAGCACCTATTGTGCAGGCAGAATACTGATTAAGTGGAACCCTCCAATAAAACAGTGGAGATGAGAAGAAACACAGCTGACAGAGAGCTGTGTGAGGGAAATGGCGACCTGCTACCCAACAAACGGGGGTATTTTAGTTTAATTTTTTAGATCTATAAAAAAATTATCATCACTGGCCACTGGGCCTAAGGTCAGACTCCACTTCTTGTTCTTCACATGGATATTAGCAGCAATAGACTGAGTAAGACCCTTTTTGCTAATAAAGAAGCATTATCTGAACATGCACTAATCAAGGCAAGGTTCATTGTGAAGAGAGGAGGAGGTGAGCTGTGACATCACCTATTGTAAATTGTGGATCCTGCGTTATCTACTGTATATAGAGGTGTTATCAGTCATTGTACGGGGGAGGAGGTGAGCTGTGACATCACCTATTGTGAATGGTGGATCCTGTGTTATCTACTGTATATAGAGGTGTTATCAGTCATTGTACGGGGGAGGAGGTGAGCTGTGACATCACCTATTGTGAATGGTGGATCTTGTCTTATCTACTGTATATAGAGGTATTATCAGTCATTGTACAGGAGGAGGTGAGCTGTGACATCACCTATTGTGAATGG
Source organism: Oophaga sylvatica (assembly GCA_033576555.1). Taxonomy (NCBI): domain Eukaryota; kingdom Metazoa; phylum Chordata; class Amphibia; order Anura; family Dendrobatidae; genus Oophaga; species Oophaga sylvatica. The sequence continues at coordinate 624,916,349 of JARQOD010000002.1, forward strand.
TGGATCCTGTGTTATCTACTGTATATGGAGGTGTTATCAGTCATTGTACAGGAGGAGGAGGTGAGCTGTGACATCACCTATTGTGAATGGTGGATCCTGTGTTATCTACTGTATACAGAGGTTATCAGTCATTGTACAGGAGGTGAGCTGTGATATCACCTATTGTGAATCGTGGATCCTGTGTTATCTACTGTATATAGAGGTGTTATCAGTCATTATACATGTAGAGGAGGTGAGCTGTGACATCACCTATTGTGAATGGTGGATCCTGGGTTATCTACTGTATATAGAGGTGTTATCAGTCACTGTACAGGAGGAGGAGGTGAGCTGTGACATCACCTAATGCTAATGGTGAATCCTGTGTTATCTACTGTATATAGAGGTGTTATCAGTCATTGTACAGGAGGAGGAGGTGAGCTGTGACATCACCTATTGTGAATGGTGGATCTTGTGTTATCTACTGTATATGGAGGTGTTATCAGTCATTGTACAGGAGGAGGTGAGCTATGATATCACCTATTGTGAATGGTGGATCCTGTGTTATCTACTGTATATAGAGGTGTGATCAGTCATTGTACAGGAGGAGGAGGTGAGCTGTGACATCACCTATTGTGAATCGTGGATCCTGTGGTGTTATCTGTCATTGTAAAGGTACTGCCACACTTAGCGATCTCGTTAGCGATCTCGATAACGACGCAAGCTAACGAGATCGTTGGTGTGATCGCTTTTAGGTCGCTAGTAGCTGCCAAACAGGAGATCTCAAACAACTCATCAGCGGTCAGCGATCTCTTTAATGACTTTGGCGGTCGCTAGGATTTGTCATTAGCATGAACTTACAGATATTGCGATCCACTCCGTGACGCTAAAAAAAAAAAAAAAAAATCATATGCGTCACAAACGAGGTCGCTCGTCGTTCGCAAAAGGTCCCAAACACAGCGATATAGCGTCACCAGCGGGACACCAACGATCAAAAAACGGTCAAGAACGCTAGTGAACGATCAGCGACATCACAGCAGGGGCCACATCGTTGCTATATGTCACACACAACGAGGTCGCTAACGAGATCGCTAAATAGTGACGTTTTAGTGATCTCGTTAGCGATCTCGTTAGTGATCTCGCTTAGTGTGGCATACCCTTAACTCTATCTGTGATGATAATGACATCATAAAAATCTTCTGTACACAATATGAAGTGTATGCGTAGTATAATGCCCGGTGTCCAGTATGAAAAGTGCAAGATTTCAGATTTTTATTTTTTAAATATAGTGAGCATGACAATTGAAAAAAAAAATATTTAACATAAAAAAAAAACTTTTGACACAATAGGAAACTTTCTTATGACAAAAGAGGACGATAGGAACTTACTCCAAAAAGCCATTTTCTTTAAGCAGTGACCATTTCTTCTGTAATTGTTTATCTTTTCTGGACACAAACTGCAGGATTGTATCTACAATATAAAGAATAATGATAGATAGAATAAATAAATAGATAATAGATAGATGATTCCATTACACTGACAGTATTCTCACCTTTTGTCACATACACACTTTGATGAGGATTGTTAGCTGCAGTAAAGCCGTACTCCAGGAGGAGGCGCTGATTATCATGATGTCCGTAGCATATAAACACCTGCTCATATTTCTTATACGGGACCATTGTCCTCACCTCGTAGCACCGACTCTTCTCATTGAAAGATGCTTGCACCTTACAGGAGTAAAGTAAAAAGTCAGAATAATGATAAGATCAAAGTGAAGACAAAAATATCCATAAAGGTGTTAGAAGCTTAAACGACTTTGAACACTCCCGGCGCTCATCTGTACACCACCCAATCGCACTGCGCTACTCATCCGTACACCCCCCAATGTGGGGCCCTCATCCATACAACCCCCACCATACGCGGACCTCGTCCGTACAACCCCCACCATATGCGGCCCTCGTCCGTACAACCCCCATCATACACGTTCCTCCTCTGTACAACCCCCATGATACACGTTCCTCCTCTGTACAACCCCCACCATACGAGTTCCTCCTCTGTACAACCCCCACCAAAAGCGTTTCTCCTCAGTACAACCCCCACCATACACTGCCCTCGTCTGTACAACCCCCACCATACGCGGCCCTCGTCCTTACAACCCCCACCATATGCGGCCCTCATCCATACACCCCTCATATGAGGCCCTCATCCATACACCCCCCATATGCGGCCCTCATCCATACACCCCCCATATGCGGCCCTCATCCATACACCCCCCATATGCGGCCCTCATCCATACACCCCCTATATGCGGCCCTCATCCATACACCCCCCATATGCGGCCCTCATCCATACACCCCCCATATGCGGCCCTCATCCATACACCCCCATATGCGGCCCTTATCCATACACCCCCTATATGCGGCCCTCATCCATACACCCCCCATATGCGGCCCTCATCCATACACCCCCCATATGCGGCCCTCATCCATACACCCCCCATATGCGGCCCTCATCCATACACCCCCTATATGCGGCCCTCATCCATACACCCCCCATATGCGGCCCTCATCCATACACCCCCCATATGCGGCCCTCATCCATACACCCCCCATATGCGGCCCTCATCCATACACCCCCCATATGCGGCCCTCATCCATACACCCCCCATATGCGGCCCTCATCCATACACCCCCATACGCGGTACTCATAGTTTATGGGTTACCTGGACCGCTGCACTGTGGTTCAGTAGATCTAAATATGGCGCCAGAGCGTACACATCCTGCTCCGCAGTGAAACATTCCCTCTGGGCGTGCTTCTTATACACCGTCCTGGTATTCACCGTGCACCAGGCCCACCGCACGGCTTCATAGGTCAGGATCTCCTCCTGGATCTCGGGAAACAAGGGATTCAGGGACCGGAAGAACGGCCGCGCTGCAGAGAAGAGCTCCTGAACGGAGCGCCGCTGCTCCATGGCTTTCTGTTTAACAGGATCGGGCAATAAATTCACAGTCTCCGCTTCCCAGTACACCGGACAGTCGTAGGCACTGGGTAATACGTCCAAGTATGGCTGCCATGGGGACTGTTCTCCTAAGTACCTCTCCAGGACCAAAAACGTGCACAGAGCCAGCAACGGGACACAGGGGGGCACCACCTAGCCAGAAACACAAAAACGCTCCATAAGAAGCAATAGCGCTCGTTGCACATACAAACTGATGTAACTTTGCGTCGTTTCGTGTCTTTTGCTCCTTTGCAGTCTTTTGCGTCTCCATGGCAACAGACTACAAACAGAATCTATGTAGTCTGATCCCGAAGACGCAGTTTCTTCCATCTGTCCCCTACTTCTTTGTACGGTAGAGATAAATTAAGGGGATGAACAGAAAGGATTACGATAGCAGAGTCAAGTTCTGTTTGTTACTATGGAGACACATAGTTCTGCATTGGAGCTGCAGAAACAAAAAGGTAGACATATTGGAAGGAAAACAATTGGCTTTGAAAGATGACACTTCTCATCCAAGTCGATGGTGGACATCAGCGGTCCAGTCCCCTGAACAGGTACCAAAACCAACATGGAGTCATGAAATCCTCACCTGCGGATATACTTGCCAAGGTAACTGGAGAGGACAGTGCTGGTGGTCAGCAGACAAGACTCTGGTAGGGAAATGATCAGCTCTCCTGGCTGAGAAAAGAACCGAAATCAGAGGAAATAGAGTCTCAGGTCTCATATTCCTTCTCTTAAAGGAACTTTCCTAAAAGCAAGGCAACAGTTTACAACAAGCCATGGGGTTGGCCACCATTGTGGTCATTTTTTTTTTTTTTACATAAATGCATGTATGTTTGGCTAAAAAATAATTTTCGGCATCATTCAAAATTCTGCACAGTTTCCATTCCATTGTTAGACCATCTATTACTGGCTGACGAAAGGGTTAACTGGGAATCTGTCAGTGAGCTCATCCTGACGACCTAGTGGGAGAGTTTCTAACTCTTCTCTTTCTTAGCAGATTTATTGCCACAGACCACATCAAAGTTAAATGCGCAGCAAATAAAAGAGCCTGTAAAAGCCAAACGGTGAAACAGTAATTAAGAAACCTAATTTTGAAGCACAAAATACAGGCATTTAATTAAAAAAAAAAAATCACACTTCTGTGAAATCAACCTGTCCAATTATGAAGCAGACAACAGACAGACATGATTGGCAATTAGCAAACCCCCCCTTATAAAGGAGTGGTGCAGGGGGTGACCACAGACCATTTCTCTGGTCATTGCTCTCTTCAGGTACGGTACAGTAGCATCAGGTGGTGTCTACAACCAACAGAAGTGGCTCAGGTAGTGCAGCCCATCCAGGATGGTACAACAATGCGAGTTCTGGCAAGAAGGGTAGCTGTGTCTGTCAGCGTAGTGTCCAGAGCATGAAGCAGATAACAGGAGACAGGCCAGTATACAAGGAGACGTGGAGGGGGCTGTAGGAGGGCAACAACCCAGCGGCAGGACAGCTACCACCTCCTTTGCAAAAAGAGGAACAGGAGGAGCACTGCCAGAGCCCTGCAAAATGCAGACTGTGGAAAGGACGGTCAGGAGGAGCGCCAGCTGCACGTGTCCAAATAGTAGGTAAAAATCCAATGCTGCTCCAGCTGGGTGCCTCAAATGAGGAAAAAAAAAAGTGGGACAAAGATCAAAATACCCTGCAAAATGACCTCCAACAGGCTACTAACATCCATATGTCTGCTCAAACTGTAAGTGACAGGCTCCACAAGTGGGTGTTATGTTTACAGTCCAACACCGTCCAGGACGCTTGGCATTTGCCAGAGAACACCAAGATTTGCAGATTCAACAATGGTGCCCTGTGCTCTTCACGGATGAGAGCAGGTTCACACTGAGCACATGTGACAGAGACTGAAGATGTCATGGAGAACGTTCTGCTGCCTGCAACATCCTCCAGCAAGACCAGTTAGGCAGTGGGTCAGTAACGGTGTGGACTGGCATTTCTATGGAGGGCAGCACAGCCCTCCATGTTCTAGCCAGAGGTACCGGGACGAGATCCTCAGACCCATTGTTAGACCATATGCAGGTGAACTGGGCCCTGGGTTCTTCTGATGCAGGACAATGCCAGACCTCATGTGGCTGAAGTGTGTTAGCAGTCCCTGTATGATGAAGGCATTGATGCTATGGACTGGCCCGCCCGTTCCCCAGACCTGAATCCAATCGAGCACATCTGGGACAGCATGTCTCGTTCCATCCATCAACGCCACGTTGCACCACAGACTGTCCAGGAGTTGGCGGATGCTTTAGTCCAGGTCTGGGAGGAGATCCCTCAAGAAACCATCCACTGCCTCATCAGGAGCATGCCCAGGTATTATAGGAGGTCCTACAGGCATGTGGAGGCCACACACACTACTGAGCATCATTTCCTTCACTTGAGGCATTTCCACTGAAGTTGGATCAGGCTGTAATTTGATTTTCCACTTTAATCTTGAGTATCATTCCAAATCCAGACCTCCATAGGATATTGCGATTTACATTGATCATTTTTAGGTTTTATTGTTCTCAACGCATTCCGCTACGTAATGAATAAAGATTTGCAACTGGAATATTTCATTCAGTGATATCTAGGATGTGATATTTTAGTGTTCCCTTTATTTTTTTGAGCAATATGTATATGGCAGTATAAAAAGCTGCCACTGCTCACATGTCTATATCACTTTCAGTGGAAATTTCACTAGAATCTGTAAAACGATCAAAAAAAAAAAGTCTATGGTTGTGCTCAGCTACTGAAAGAGACAGATAAAGTTGATAAATAGCGTCCCTCACTGGTTACTTTAGAACAGCTTCTTGATTGGGGTAACGCAGACCTGGAAGAAAAGAGATAAGTGACATCTGTTTCACATGAAACGCGCTTCTTCCGGCTCACGCGTCACAGAGGAGAAAAACTATGAATTTGCAATAATTGCAACGTCAGCACTGAAAACTATCTTTCAGTACATTTTTATTCAGCTAATCTGTTTTTTTTAGGTTGCCTTTAACGACAAAGTCTTTCAAATTCTTGCTTCTTCAAAAAGATATAATCGGTTTCTTCCCAGCAATATTTGTCACAGGTGGATCGCTCTCTATAATGTGCCAGTTTTTATATATAATGGTCATAATAATGCTTTTCATCGAATTCGTCTATGCGAATCACTATGCTTTGTATTTAGCCATAATTCATTCCAATTTGGTGATCGCATGTATACCCAGTCAGCTGGTACCGCGATGGGCACGCCAGTTGCCCCACCTTTTGCTAATATTTTTCTTGACCAATTTGAAATAGATAAGGTTTTTAGTGTGTCTAATCTTTTTGCCAGTAATATAAATAGCTTGTTACATTTCATTGATGACTGTAGCGCCCGCGTCCCTGCCTGCTGCCAGACAGGGACGTCGCTCTCCTCACCTGCGCTCAGCGTCCTCAGTGCTCCCAGCCTCTTCTGCGCCTATGGCGTCCTCCTTCCGCCCTGCTGGCCCCGCGCGCTCCTTCCCTGCTACTGGCCTTAGGGCGCGCGCCCGCACCCTCCCCCGCTCTTAAAGGAGCCGCGCGCATTTTCCAAATGAGTCTCCAGCCAATGCTGGAGGACTCCACCCTATATTAAGGGCTTCCTCCTTAATGTAGGTGCCCGAGCAATGTTGTTCCTGTGCAGTCTAACTCTGTTTCAGCCATCAGCTCCTGATTCCAGTTACCTGCCTGTTACCTGTCGGCTTGCCTGTCTGCCATCCGTCTGCAGTTCCATCCAGAGGTTCGGACGTCATCTGCAGAGATCCCCAGCTCTTGCCTGCTCACCTAGGAGCGATCATCTGCCATCCGACTGCAGCTCCATCCAGAAGTTCGTACATCATCTGCAGAGATCCCCGGCTCTTGCCTGCTCACCTGGGAGCGATCATCTGCCATCCGACTGCAGCTCCATCCGGAAGTTCGGACATCATCTGCAGAGATCCCCGGCTCTTGCCTGCTCACCTGGGAGCGATCATCTGCCATCCGACTGCAGCCTACCTGGAGGCTCCACCATATCAGGTCGTATATACCTGCCTGTCTAGAGACCGCCTGGTCACTTGCTGTGACAACCTGCCTGTCTAGAGACTGCCTAGTCACTTGCCATGACAACCTGCCTGCCCAGAGACTGCCTGGTCACTTGCCATGACAAACCTGCCTGCCCAGAGTCTGCCTGGTCACTTGCTGTGACAACCTGCCTGTCTAGAGACTGCCTGGTCACTTGCCGTGACAACCTGCCTGCCCAGAGACTGCCTGGTCACTTGCCGTGACAACCTGCCTGCCCAGAGACTGCCTGGTCACTTGCCGTGACAACCTGCCTGCCCAGAGACTGCCTGGTCACTTGCCGTGACAACCTGCCTGCCCAGAGACTGCCTGGTCACTTTCCGTGACAACCTGCCTGCCCAGAGACTGCCTGGTCACTTGCTGTGACAACCTGCCTGCCCAGAGACTGCCTGATCACTTGCCGTGACAACCTGCCTGCCCAGAGACTTCCTTGGTCACTTGCTGTGACAAACCTGCCTGTCCAGAAACTACCTATATCTCCTACCGTGAATCCCTGCCCTATTCCTAGGTGCCACCCGCTCTCTTACAAGTAAAATCTCTTGTATAATAAAGCTTTGTGGTTCCACCAACCTGACCTGCCTCGTCAGTAGTTCCACCCACCTGACCCGTTACAGTTTGCTCGGGCCATGGAACCCGGTGGCACCCAAACCCCTTCACTCCCGGAACTGTGTCATGAGCTGTCTCGCCAGAGGTCTCAACAGGAGACCATCCTGGGTCACCTGCGGAACGTCAAATCCCGTCTGGACACTCTGAAATCATCACTTGCAACCATCGCTGGAGCCATGACTCATAATCCGTCAGTCCCGCTGATTCCCAATTCCGTGGTTTCCATTCCCGGACCCCGACTGTCAGCTCCTCCTAGGTTTGGAGGCGATCCTGCTCTGGCTCGGGGTTTCATTAATCTGTGCACCCTGCATTTTGAACTCCTGGCACACCAGTTTAACTCTGACCGGGCCAAAATTGCCTTCATCATGTCCCATCTCACCGGAGAAGCCCTGGCCTGGCTTAATCCTCTCTGGAGAGAGAGGATCCTCTGGTATCTGACCTGCCTGCTTTTCTCTCGGCCTTCCGGAAGGTATTCGACGAACCTGGACGGAGGACTTCCTCTGCATCATCTCTGCTGCGTCTCCGTCAGGAGAGTCTCACCGTTGGTCAATATGCCATACGGTTCCGGACTTTAGCCTCAGAACTAGCTTGGGACAATGAAGCTCTAATTTCGATCTTCTGGGAGGGTCTGTCCGGCCGTATTAAAGACGAACTTGCCGGTCGGGACGTTCCAACCTCTTTAGATGATTTAATTAATCTTGCCAATCGAATTGATCTACGGTTCCAGGAACGAGCCAAAGAGATCACCCGTAAAAAAGAATTTTCCCATCTTGCACCCTCGTGTCAGAGATCTATAACCTCTTCCGTTTCTCCTCAGGTGCACACTGCTGAGCCTATGCAGGTCGACCAGACCAAGATGGTCAAAGCCCGTCAGGACTCACGCCGTGCCGAGAAAAGTTGCTTCTACTGCGGCAGTAAGGAGCACTGGATCCAAACCTGTCCGGAGAGGTCGGGAAAACGCCTGTGTCTAGGTTCGCTCGGAGAGGTCAATCTAGACAAAAATAAATCCTCTTCATCCCTGCTGCTGTCTGTTTCAATCCTGCTCGGTAAGAACCGCCACTTCGAAATGGCCCAACTTGATTCTGGAGCAGCTGGGAATCTCGTGTCACAGGCTCTAGTAGAGAAGTATCACATTCCCACCAAACCTCTTGTTGAACCTGTATCTGTTGCTGCTGTGGATGGGGGCCTCCTACCTCGTCCCATCCGACTTATCACCGAAGTCATAACCCTGCAGGTGGGAATGTTGCATTCTGAGAGCATCTCATTTCATGTTCTGCCTGGACTCTCTCATGCTTTCTTACTAGGTCTGCCTTGGCTCCAAAAACATGCACCTGTGCTCGACTGGCAGAATGGAGAGGTTCTTCGCTGGGGACAGGACTGTCATAAAACGTGTCTGGTGCCTGTTCATCCTGTCTATTCTTCTCCTACACCTGCTAATCTACCGGGACTCCCGATTCCATATTGGTCATTTGCTGATGTCTTCAATAAAAAGGAAGCAGAGACATTACCCCCGCATAGACCATATGATTGCCCGATTGACCTGTTACCCGGTACTACGCCTCCCCGTGGGCGTATTTACCCGTTGTCTGCTGCTGAGACCAGGTCGATGTCCGAATATATCGAAGAGAACTTAGCAAAGGGATTCATCCGGAAATCTACCTCCCCAGCGGGAGCAGGTTTCTTTTTCGTTAAAAAGAAAGACGGATTTCTCCGTCCCTGTATTGACTACAGAGGCCTAAATTCGATCACGGTGAAGAATAAGTACCCTCTTCCGCTCATTCCAGAACTGTTTGATCGTCTTAGAGGGGCTAGAGTCTTCACCAAACTAGATCTTCGTGGAGCATACAACTTGGTTCGTATCCGTCAAGGAGATGAATGGAAGACGGCATTCAACACCCGGGACGGCCACTACGAGTACTTGGTGATGCCCTTTGGTCTCTGTAATGCTCCAGCAGTCTTTCAGGAGTTGGTCAACGACATCTTCCGGGACCTCCTCTATTCCTGCGTTGTGGTGTACCTTGACGACATCTTGGTCTTCTCTCCGGATCTTCAGTCTCACCGGAGGGATGTTCGTCAGGTTCTGCTCAGGCAGAATCACCTCTTCGCCAAATATGAGAAGTGCCTCTTTGAGCAGACATCGCTTCCGTTTCTGGGCTACATCATTTCTCAGACAGGCCTACGAATGGATCCGGAAAAATTGTCTGCCATCGAGAAGTGGCCCCGACCAGAGGGGTTGAAGGCCATTCAGCGGTTCCTGGGATTCGCTAACTATTACCGTCTCTTCATACCGCACTTCTCTTCCAGGACTGCTCCAATCTCAGCGCTCACTCGCAAGGATGCTAACCCCAAACAGTGGACGACCGAAGCAGAGGAGGCCTTCCTTTCTCTGAAACAGGCCTTCTCTTCCGCCCCAGTGCTGCATCGCCCGGATGGCAACAAGCAGTTCTTCCTGGAGGTGGACGCTTCCTCTGCTGGAGCCGGAGCGGTTCTTACCCAAAAATCGCCATCCGGGAGAATGGTATCCTGCGGTTTCTTCTCCAAACTCTTCTCCTCCTCCGAGCGCAACTACTCCATAGGAGATCGAGAGTTATTGGCCATTAAGTTGGCATTGGAGGAGTGGCGTTACCTACTCGAAGGGGCTCTTCATCCGGTAATCATTTACACGGACCACAAAAATCTGGCATACCTCCAGCAGGCACAGAGACTTAATCCTCGCCAAGCCCGGTGGTCCTTGTTTTTTGCCCGCTTCGATTTTCTTTTGCATTTTCGCCCAGCTGACAAAAACGTCAAGGCGGATGCCTTGTCTCGGTCTTTCCTGGTGTCGGATCTCGAAGATGAGCCTAAACATATCATCGATCCCGCCAGAGTGATGCAGGTGGCTCCCGTGAGTCTAAATCGTCTCCCTCCTGGTAAGACGTTCGTATCAGAAACCAATCGGAAGAGAATCCTACATTGGGGTCACTCGTCTAAACTCGCTGGCCACGCTGGTCAAAAAAAGACCCTCCAACTCATTACCCGGCATTATTGGTGGCCTACCCTGCACAAAGACGTAATAGACTTTGTTTCTGCCTGTGTTTCCTGTGCCCGCAACAAAGTTCCGAGACACCTGCCTACCGGCCGTCTTCTTCCGCTTCCTGTACCCGCTGCCCCCTGGCAGCATATAGCCATGGACTTCATAACAGATCTGCCCGTCTCTGCCGGTTGTACGGTCATTTGGGTGGTCGCTGACCGCTTTTCCAAGATGGCTCACTTCATTCCTCTGCCAGGTCTTCCGTCTGCACCCGAGTTGGCTAAAGACTTTATCCGCCACATCTTCCGTCTTCATGGTCTGCCTCGTCACATTGTGTCGGATCGTGGGGTTCAGTTCACCTCACGTTTCTGGAGAGCCACTTGTAAGTTGCTAGACGTCACCCTGGATTTTTCCTCCGCTTACCACCCACAGTCCAATGGACAAGTTGAACGAATAAATCAGAATTTGACCAGTTATCTTCGACACTTCGTTAATGCCCACCATTCTGACTGGGTGGAGCTCCTGCCTTGGGCCGAATTCTCCTACAATAATCATGAGAGCGAATCTTCCACCAAGTCTCCGTTTTTTGTAGTCTTCGGTCAGCACCCTCGGATCCCTGTCCCTGTTTCCATCTCTGTGGACAATCCAGCTGCGGAATCTCTGTTTAGAGAATTCTCCTCCATCTGGGAGAGTACCCGGTCCGCACTCATTCAGTCATCCGAGCGCATGAAAAGACATGCTGACAAAAAACGTCTGGATCCTCCTCAATTCCGTCCTGGGGACAAAGTCTGGCTTTCGTCCAAATATGTTCGACTCAAAATTCCGTCCTACAAGTTAGGTCCTCGGTTCATCGGTCCTTTTGAGATCATCAGTCAGATCAATCCGGTGTCCTATAAATTGAAACTCCCGGCCAATTTGAGAATTCCTAATTCTTTTCATGTATCTCTCCTCAAACCTGTGGTTCTTAACTCTTTTTTTAAGTCTACAGGTACACCTCCTGCTCCAGTGTCTGCTGATGATGAATTTGAGGTAGAGAACATTCTGGCCACAAAAAGGGTAGGAAGAAAGACTTATTTTTTGGTGGATTGGAAGGGGTTTGGTCCTGAGGAGAGAACCTGGGAGCCTCGGGAGAACATCCATGCCCCTCTCATCCTAGCTAAATTTCTTTCTGGCCTAAAGAAGGGGGGGCCTAGAGGGGGGGGTACTGTAGCGCCCGCGTCCCTGCCTGCTGCCAGACAGGGACGTCGCTCTCCTCACCTGCGCTCAGCGTCCTCAGTGCTCCCAGCCTCTTCTGCGCCTATGGCGTCCTCCTTCCGCCCTGCTGGCCCCGCGCGCTCCTTCCCTGCTACTGGCCTTAGGGCGCGCGCCCGCACCCTCCCCCGCTCTTAAAGGAGCCGCGCGCATTTTCCAAATGAGTCTCCAGCCAATGCTGGAGGACTCCACCCTATATTAAGGGCTTCCTCCTTAATGTAGGTGCCCGAGCAATGTTGTTCCTGTGCAGTCTAACTCTGTTTCAGCCATCAGCTCCTGATTCCAGTTACCTGCCTGTTACCTGTCGGCTTGCCTGTCTGCCATCCGTCTGCAGTTCCATCCAGAGGTTCGGACGTCATCTGCAGAGATCCCCAGCTCTTGCCTGCTCACCTAGGAGCGATCATCTGCCATCCGACTGCAGCTCCATCCGGAAGTTCGTACATCATCTGCAGAGATCCCCGGCTCTTGCCTGCTCACCTGGGAGCGATCATCTGCCATCCGACTGCAGCTCCATCCGGAAGTTCGGACATCATCTGCAGAGATCCCCGGCTCTTGCCTGCTCACCTGGGAGCGATCATCTGCCATCCGACTGCAGCCTACCTGAAGGCTCCACCATATCAGGTCGTATATACCTGCCTGTCTAGAGACCGCCTGGTCACTTGCTGTGACAACCTGCCTGTCTAGAGACTGCCTAGTCACTTGCCATGACAACCTGCCTGCCCAGAGACTGCCTGGTCACTTGCCATGACAAACCTGCCTGCCCAGAGTCTGCCTGGTCACTTGCTGTGACAACCTGCCTGTCTAGAGACTGCCTGGTCACTTGCCGTGACAACCTGCCTGCCCAGAGACTGCCTGGTCACTTGCCGTGACAACCTGCCTGCCCAGAGACTGCCTGGTCACTTGCCGTGACAACCTGCCTGCCCAGAGACTGCCTGGTCACTTGCCGTGACAACCTGCCTGCCCAGAGACTGCCTGGTCACTTTCCGTGACAACCTGCCTGCCCAGAGACTGCCTGGTCACTTGCTGTGACAACCTGCCTGCCCAGAGACTGCCTGATCACTTGCCGTGACAACCTGCCTGCCCAGAGACTTCCTTGGTCACTTGCTGTGACAAACCTGCCTGTCCAGAAACTACCTATATCTCCTACCGTGAATCCCTGCCCTCTTCCTAGGTGCCACCCGCTCTCTTACAAGTAAAATCTCTTGTATAATAAAGCTTTGTGGTTCCACCAACCTGACCTGCCTCGTCAGTAGTTCCACCCACCTGACCCGTTACAATGACATTTTTATTGTATAGGAGGACACCCCACAGTTATTTGAGGATTTTGTGGTTTATCTTAATGACAATCAGGTGAACATGAAGTTCACTAGCAAACTAGGAATGAATTCCATCAAATTTCTGGATGTCCTGATAGATATAATAGAGGGCTCTATTTATTTATTTTATTCAGAAAACAATCTCTAGGTCCGTTGGGACTCAATGAACGACACTTCATTCTTACACGAATTATAACCGTGGCAATTGGTATTCTGTATTTTCAATATGTGTTATTGTTTCCTTGTAAATGCATGTTTTTTTTAGAAAAAAAAAAAAAGTTTTGTGCACCCGATTAGTTGATTGGACATTCGATTAAAAGGAGGTTCTCTCCTCTATGACGCATGAGCTGGAAGAAGCTTGTTTCACGCGACACAGACGCCGCTCGTCTCTATTCTCCCGGTACTATGTCTTGCACGTTACCCCAATAATGCTGTTCTAAAGTAACCAGTGGTGAGTGTCGCTATTTATCAACCTTATCTCTTGCTGATATAAAAATGTCCTGTTAAATATTCCAGTCTACATAAATTATCCCCTATCCACTGATAACGGTCAGCTGTCCCACCAATAGGATCCCCGCTGATCGTTAGAATGGAGAACTTGTCTCCAATGTCTCATCCATCATGACAACTACACCTTCATTAAATCCCTCTCCTGGTCTTGTTGCCAGTGGAGAACGGGGGACACAAGGTTCTGGTGGTCGGAGATGTTCCTAGTGGTGGGACCCACACTGATTTCATAATTATCTACACTGGAATACCCCTCTAATCCCAAATTCTATATTAATTATTAATGTAAGAGTATTATCACCAACCTGCAGCCGCTGAGCGCTCATCAGTCCTCTCCCCGTATCTGGAACACAACAAAAATCAGGAGATAGAAAGTGTGAACAGTGAACGGGGAAATCAGAGAAGAAGCAGAGGAAGGCAAGCAAGAAGAGGAGGATCAGACTACACAGGGTTTGTTTGTAGTCTGTAACCATGGAGACACAATGCACTGGCTAGGAGCTGTATAAAGTGATATAAGCTTGTAGTCAGATCCCTTTCAGAAAGGAGTTGGAAACTAGTAGCCATGGTATTTGCTTTTCTAAGGAACTGAAGAACGGCAGCCTCGTATAGGGGACCTCCCAACACTATGATGTCCATATGCCCTAATATAAGAGATAAATAGATATTTAGGACTTTTTGAAGACAAGCTATCAAAATTGCCTTGATATGAGTCCCACTGTTACTAATTGGGTGACAATTATCTCTCTGAGCACCGCCATCTTTTGGGATAGATTAGTGGCACACAAAGGACCGCCACTCCAATATGGCGGATTAGGTTTATTACCTTCAGCATTTTTACCTGGAAAATGTGCCGTCCTCAGTCGCTTGTCCCGAAACCCTCTCTCCTTCATCCACCTCATCAGCCGGACGTACTGCCTTTCATGACTTGGGTTCACTAAAGGTAACAAAAGGAAAATGGTGTAAAAAAAACAAAAAAACAAAAAACGCAATTTTGCCGCTGTCTTTTGGGGTTTGTTTTTACCACTTTCTTTAAACTATATTTTTCACTTTTTTTATTAAATATTTTAATGCAGGGGTCGACAAAGTTGTTCAGAATCTAGGAGCCAGCCAAAAAATTTAGGAGCCAGAATTTTTTTTTTTCATTTCATCATCATCGCCTCCCCATCATCATCATTGACTCCTCATCATCATCGCCTCCCCATCATCATCACGGCCTCCCAATCATCATCAATGCCTGCCCATCATCATCATCGCCTCCTCATCATATCATCGCCTCCCCATCATCATCATCGCCTCCCCATCATCATCTTCGCCTCCCCATCATCATCATCGCCTCCCCATCATCATCAATTTCTCCCCATCATCATCAATGCCTCCCCATCATCATCAATGCCTCCCCATTATCATCAATGCCTGCCCATCATCATCAATGCCTCCCCATCATCATCAATGCCTCCCCATCATCATCAATGCCTCCCCATCATCATCATCGCCTCCCAATCATCATCAATTCCTCCCCATCATCATCAATGCCTCCCCATTATCATCAATGCCTCCCCATCATCATCAATGCCTCCCCATTATCATCAATGCCTCTCCATCATCATCAATGCCTCCCCATTATCATCAATGCCTCCCCATTATCATCAATGCATCCCCATTATCATCAATGCCTCCCCATCATCACTGCCCTCCCCTCACCACCATCACACATGCAGCACACAAGCACTCTCTCACATACACACACACACACTGATGCACACAGACAGACAGACACACACACACACACATCACATCTCACCTGTCCGGCGTCCGCGCTATCTGCCACAGCCGGCCACTGAATGATGACGTCATTCAGCGGCGCTGCTGTGAGAGGAAGCGCCGGTGCCCCCTGGAGCCCGGAGCTGCGGCAGCGGAGGCACAGGAGAGGTAAGTATTGTGACAGCTGACACCGCTCTCCTCCGCTAACGGGCGCCGGGGTGCCCGCCCAACGGCGAGTGGGCCCCCCCCGCCTGCTCAGGGCCCCGACAAACCCGGCATGATTTTCTAGGCGCCACTGGCGACCTGGCGCCCGGGTTTGTCGAACCCTGTTTTAATGTATTGATATTTTTTAATTAGTCATCTCCAGGGACAAAAAAATGCAATTGCTTGATCGCCTATACCAGAGGTCCCCAACCAGTGAGTCCCATGTGGCTCTGCAGTCCCTGATGGCTCGTGGCTGTGTGTTCAAGAGAGCGCCACTCTCACCTGTATTGGGGGTATTATTACTTAGCACTCAGGGCAAGTAGGACAATATTAAAGGGGTTGTCCGGCACTTTATATTGATGGCTTATCCTTAGGATGGGTCATCAATGTCTGACCAGTAGGAGTGCAACACCTGGCACTCCCACCAATCAGACGTTCCGATGTCAGGCAGAACGGAGCATGCCGTGCAGCTCCACAGCTGAGCAATTCCGGCCCACACCGGGAACAATTAATCGCAGGGGTTGCCCAGTGTCGCACCCCTACAGGTCAGACATTGATGACTAATCCTAAGGATAAGTCATCAATGTTAAAGTTGCGGACAACCTCTTCAATTGATGACGGGAACTTGGTTCAGAATTACTTTATAAGTGCCATGCAGACTATTACGTCTTAAGGGAGCACTCGGGCCATTTTCGCATTATAAGGGGGCATCTCGGGCCATTTTCGCATCATAGCGGGGGCACTCGGGCCATTTTCGCATCATAAGGGGGCACTCGGGCCATTTTCGCATCATAACGGGGCACTCGGGCATTACCGCATCATAATGGGGCAAGCAGCACTATTACTTGATAAGGGGGAACTTGGGGCAGAAGTATTTAATAAGGGGCCACACGGAACATTATTACTTTGAATGGGGGGCACTGAGGGCATAGTACTTGATGAGGGGGCACTTGTGGCGTAAGTACTTTATGTGGTGTCACTGATGACATTGCTACTTGATATAGGGGTGCATGGGGCGTAAGTACTTTACAAGGACCTTCGATAGTCCCCGTTCAGTTCTGTTCACACTCGGTATGAGCCTCGTGGGCCTTGTGTCCCCTGTAGGACCGGGACCCAGATGCCAGTATGACTACGCAGGTGGCTTATGTCGGACAGGTCGCCAGTCGGCGTAGGGGAAATTAGTCTGTACTTCCCCAATGGCCAGGAATGGGGTCTTGCTATAAAAGCATCGGTTACCTGTGGATGTTCCTAGAACCTTTTTCTTCCTCCGTCTGCCCGTTCGCCCTCGTTTAGGATTCATTTTCAGTCTTCATACTTCTTTGTGCCTTTATTAAAATGCAGAAGACAAATATCAGCCTATGTCCCATGTGCAGAAAGCCGCAGCTCTCCCGCCATGAAGGATCCCAGGTTTAGGTTGAATCCTCACAACTGTCAAGACCTTTTTTTTTTTTTTTTTTTTACAGAAAACAAAGAGATATGAATCCATAGAAATGACACTTTTCTTTCACCAGCTAATGGCCGCTCCCGTTTATAGATTTGGTGGAGGTCACACCCTTCGCTAAGTCCCCATAAACACTATTTTTGGGGGGCTATGTCTAGACGCAGTCGTGCACAGACCGGCGACTTCTGACCATCTTTGCTTCTGGGAGACTCTGCCTCTCTGACAAGCTCATTTTATACAGTCACGTGACGTAGGTGAAAATGGACCCTCCTGTTGTTTTTCAATAGTACCACTTACGTTTCCAGACTTTTTTCAACTCTGTGTCAACGTTTCTGACGTGTCGCCGCCATCAATCTCGTTAATTTTTTCAAACGAAATGGAAAAAAACGTGGAACGTTCACCTTCTGATCTACCTCCTGCTGTGAATAAAATATGGAGATATGACATTTCCAAATCATTGCATTTTTCACAGCGGCCCAAAAATAGGTTAAAAATGGATATACGACACGATACAGATCAAAAGCTAAATATTTTTTTCTGGATATAAAAAAAAAAAACACGGACAATTTTTCACACGGATGTCAGAACCCGGCTTTGGGAAAGATTCACACACGGTCGTCCATATTACAGACACACGTCCAGTCCTGGCAGCAGGTAAATACGGAGGTGACCAATGTGAATTAGCCCTAAGGACTGATATGAAGTGAATGGGCCAGTCATTCACTTGTACAGGCACATGGACAGCATCACTTTACCTTTCCTCCTGTCCCCTCTATCTCATGCACCCCCTGTAATCACACCTGTGGCCCCAGTCCCCAGTCCTGCAGTCCGTCTCAATGTATTGTTTTCTGCAGCAAACCCATTGTTTTGTAATCCAGCCTGACAATCTACAGACTGTTAAAATGTAACAAACCCTCAGCTATGGTCACTATCTTATTTACACGACAGAAGGACATTAATGCAAGAAACAAAGCTTACATCCGCCGCAATCTGTAGCTAAGGACTCCACGTGGGGAGGAGACAAACCCTTTACTTCCGGGTCTACCTCTTCCGCCAAGATGTCTCATTGGATAACGCTGTATGACGTCACGGACAAAGCGTTACAAGGGTGAAAGTTCTGTGTGTCCGCTATCTCTTCAGTATGTCCGCTCATTACGGGCGCCATCTTGCCGGCGTCTAGTTCTCACAACTCCATAAAGTGAATTATGTGGAAAATATGACACATTTTGTTGTCAGACGCCATTGTTAGCTGTCCTGTATGCTGTATGTTACTCAAATAGACCAAGGCATGTGGAAATGTTTATATAATGTGGACTGTGACTAAAAAATGACACCACAGTTGCAACCTGGAAAAACATCATCAAAAATGGTGTGTTATGTAGTGATATATGGGGTAATTTACCAAAAAATGAGTGCAGGGAACGGTAAAGAATAACTACAAGGTGAAATTTTTTGGAAACGCATCAACCAAATCTGATCTTAGGCTTCGTCTGTCCAGTGATAGGGACAGAAAATGTGGCGTCTCTTTACCTCATAAAATAGCGCCATTTTATCCAGCATTTCTGTCAGGATCTGTGACGGAGACTCGGGCCTGAGTCCTCAGCGCAGACGTGGACGCAACCACAGCCCCCGCAGGAAAACGGAGGCAGAACGACCGCCGTGATGGAAAGCCACGTAGCCTGTGTTCATGTGTAGCCCTGGTGTTAGGCACACGCAGTACCCTGGAGAGTGTATGGCGAGACAGCAGTTTAATGCTAAATATTCATTCACTCGACATATACTAGACACACCCTTAGGGTAGTGGAGTTTACTCTTGAGGGAGTGGTCAAGGTATGTGTTAGAGTGATTTTGAGTCTAGTTCCTGTCTTCGGACAGTGAGGACGTGTGGAGTGAGTGTCTAGACTTCAGAGAGAGAAGACGTCTGGAGGGAGGAAGGAGTCTAGCCTGCTTTATCATCAGTTCATATCGTGGAGTCTGGTATAGGTGTTTGAATTCACCTTAGTCTAGTCAGAGCTGTATCACCTCCTCAGCATACACTGAAGGAAAGGAGAAGTTTTAGTACAGAAAGCCTTCAGCATCCCTGTCTAAAGGACGGTATCAGGTTCAGAGACGTGCTCCTGCCTGTTGATAACTGAGCATCTGTAGCTAACTTTGAAGGAAGGAAAAGAAAGAAGTGACTGCTCGACCCTTGGCTAGTTTGAGTGCTTATGTTACCAGCGTGGACAAGGCGAAAGGCAAAGTGGATTTATTGGATTAGTGCTTACGGATTGAAGAAGTCCAGCACATTGCACCCGGTCACTGGGGACCGAAGGATCACGACTGTTTCAAGCAGAGTGATAAGAAAACCAGGAATTTACCGGACCTTAGGTCGCGGCAAACAAGCCCCTTATAGTCAGTACGTAACTGGGGTCAGGGGGAGTGAAGACTTTGGAGTTTCTGCAGGACAAAATAAGAATTCAGCTCCTTCACAGGAAGGCCCCTAACACAAAGCTGACTGGGCAGGTACAGCTATAGATTAGCTGGAGATTTTGAGGGAACTACGCTTCAGGCTGGTTGTACTCGTTGTATTGGAAGTAAAGGAGGCCCCTAACTTGTCCAGCTGCTGTCTCAAGATACACTCTCCTTGGATCAGCCTCCCTGGAACCTGCCTGAACATCTTACAAGTAAAGGTATGGAAAGACGCTGACCGTGTGAGACTGTGTTCTTTATCTGCACCCGACTTCACAAATCCCATAGACTTTGAGGGACCAGTCCCACCTGTAGGGGACCCGACATCTAGCTGCCTCACCATCCCCTCAGAGATCTACAGCAGCGCTGGTACAAATTACCAGAATACTACAGGTGGCGTCACGAACTGTACATAAATCAATCCCCTGTAAATATATCCCCAACATACGCCAGACCGCCCGGGCCACAGACCGAGCCACAGCTACCTGTGACAAAATCCCCATAGACTTCTACGGGCTCGGCTCTGAGTACCCCATTGCCCTGGTAATCCACAATTGTGGTGGCGGGTCGACACAAAAACTTGGCGTCACGAACAGGATGCGAAACTCGCAGAATTGCGAGCCCTGTGTGCCTAAGGAATTGTTTTTGTAAAAAAAGGACTGTTTGCACTTTTGGCGCCAAAATCGCCATTTTTGTCGCCATATTCGCGCCCTCAGGCGCTGGAGAAGAAGGTGGGCGTACCTTCGTGGGCGTCTACCCCCCAGTGGCGCGAAGAAAATGCCGGCCTTCTCAAAGTGCTATTACAATATGCGATCCTGCCCTACAGCAAAGGAGGTCCGCCTCCTCTTCACCTTCCCTGCGAGGAGGAGGAGACGCAAACCCCACCTCCACGGAAGAGACCGGATGTCTCCGGAGAAAGGAAGGAGAATCTTCTGGAACATCATGGAGGCAGGACGTGTGCAGCCGAGCAGGGAAGCGGAGGAAGGCAGGCCCCGTGCCCCAGCCAAGCTGCCACCAACACCGGAGTTATCCGTGATCCTGCACCTGAAGCAGGCGTTGCTTGAGACAAGAGAAGAAAATGCACGCCTGAGGAAGATGGTCCAGGACCAACCTGGCTTTGAAGAAATTGAGAGACGCCGGCGCACCCTGGAACAGCGGAGGCTGTGGGACACGGTGATCTCTCCCCTCAACGAACCCCCACGATTCCAGATACCGAAGAGTCTGCTGCCCAAGGCGAAGGAGCAACCGGAGGCTGCCCCCGAAAGTACCGATCCCGATCCCACCGGTGAAGCGGTGGAAGCGAAGGAGGTTGAGGAGGTACAGCCAATCCCGGAACGCCCGCCCGGCCAAGAGGCCGCAGCAGATGATCGGTCCCCGGCAGGGACACCGGAGGGGTCCTGTCCGTCACTACCAGATGTGGACTGGGACGAAATGGCGCGCCTGGATGACGTCGCTTATACCGCCCAGTGGGAACAGGAATGGCAGAGTCGTGAGGAGAAGAAGAAACGTCAGCCGGAGGAAGAGCGGGAAACTCAGAGGAACCGTCAGCGACAATATGCCGAGCTGATCGCGGACAAAGAGAGTGTCCGGAGAGATAAAGGTACCCTGAGGGAACCGCGGCGGCAGGGGTGTGTGACTGAGTTCCAGCTCCGGAAGGGCTGGGGCTTTATCCGTGAACCGGGCCTCTACCCAGGGGTCTTTGTCAGCAGGCGTGACGTAGAATCCCACCTGCCGCAAGGCCATCCCGGGAGGGACTTAGCAAATGGAGATATCGTCACATATACGCGGCACTGGGGAATGAAGGGATGGTATGCCCTTAACGTCGCCATCGTCCGCGACCCCGTCCCAGACGCAGGTACCGTCACCATTACCGCAGCGTCCCCGTTTCCAGCTCAAGCAGCATCCGGCCGTGCCCCAGCATCGCCCCCTGCAAAGTCATCGCAACTAGCGACCCAGAGTTCATCGCAAATTAAAGCCACCGCTACATCGCAACATGCGACCCAGTCGCAATCGCAATCCCTGACGCGGTCCATATCGCTAACTGTGATTGAGACGCAATCGGTGTCATGTGGAGAGAGTGTACCCGTTGCGCCCCTAGAGGTTCGCACCAGAACTGTGGCGACCCAGACCCTGATCGCAGCACATGATTTGCTAGTCTTGGGATCTAGGGCGCATTGCGTTGTTCCAGCCCCCGGGGTGGAAAAAGTAGTGGAAAGTGTATTTGCAGAAAATGAATAAGATAGTGAAGAATTGGTGAGATCCATATCGGGTCTACCAAAAGTAAAAAGTTTGAAATGTTTTGTAAAGTTTTGCACAATTTATATAGTGAATATATATATTTCTACTGTAGAATGCCCGGCTGGGTAAATGGTAAATGATAAATGGTAAATGATGAATGATAAATGGTAAATAGTAACCAGAAAAAGTTTATGCACTTTGATATTATATAATATGTCTTAGGTTTTACATTGGACTTGGAGGTTAAGGACTATGCTAACCCAGAACTTACTTGTAAATAGTTGCGCTTCGGTGCTTTCTCTTGGTTTCACATAAACCAGTCACAACTACCTCTGAAAACAAAACCCGTGTGGTGTGGCACTGAGTGAGGTCTGCAATCGGATGTCCTGCAGCCCACCCAGGACCCACGTTGAAGGTTTGGTGCGGGTCCTTCACAAGTATACCGTATATTTATTAAATGCTATTTGATACTTTTGTATTTCTATATGTAAAATGTTATTGTTCGCAACGTTCAAGATATTCTCACCTCCCGGATGGGAAGAAGTTATTGTTTGATGTTTATTGCATAAACAAAATGTCTCTTTTGTATTTTACAGCCCGGGAGTGCTGTCTTTTACCATGGGGGAATGTGTAGCCCTGGTGTTAGGCACACGCAGTACCCTGGAGAGTGTATGGCGAGACAGCAGTTTAATGCTAAATATTCATTCACTCGACATATACTAGACACACCCTTAGGGTAGTGGAGTTTACTCTTGAGGGAGTGGTCAAGGTATGTGTTAGAGTGATTTTGAGTCTAGTTCCTGTCTTCGGACAGTGAGGACGTGTGGAGTGAGTGTCTAGACTTCAGAGAGAGAAGACGTCTGGAGGGAGGAAGGAGTCTAGCCTGCTTTATCATCAGTTCATATCGTGGAGTCTGGTATAGGTGTTTGAATTCACCTTAGTCTAGTCAGAGCTGTATCACCTCCTCAGCATACACTGAAGGAAAGGAGAAGTTTTAGTACAGAAAGCCTTCAGCATCCCTGTCTAAAGGACGGTATCAGGTTCAGAGACGTGCTCCTGCCTGTTGATAACTGAGCATCTGTAGCTAACTTTGAAGGAAGGAAAAGAAAGAAGTGACTGCTCGACCCTTGGCTAGTTTGAGTGCTTATGTTACCAGCGTGGACAAGGCGAAAGGCAAAGTGGATTTATTGGATTAGTGCTTACGGATTGAAGAAGTCCAGCACATTGCACCCGGTCACTGGGGACCGAAGGATCACGACTGTTTCAAGCAGAGTGATAAGAAAACCAGGAATTTACCGGACCTTAGGTCGCGGCAAACAAGCCCCTTATAGTCAGTACGTAACTGGGGTCAGGGGGAGTGAAGACTTTGGAGTTTCTGCAGGACAAAATAAGAATTCAGCTCCTTCACAGGAAGGCCCCTAACACAAAGCTGACTGGGCAGGTACAGCTATAGATTAGCTGGAGATTTTGAGGGAACTACGCTTCAGGCTGGTTGTACTCGTTGTATTGGAAGTAAAGGAGGCCCCTAACTTGTCCAGCTGCTGTCTCAAGATACACTCTCCTTGGATCAGCCTCCCTGGAACCTGCCTGAACATCTTACAAGTAAAGGTATGGAAAGACGCTGACCGTGTGAGACTGTGTTCTTTATCTGCACCCGACTTCACAAATCCCATAGACTTTGAGGGACCAGTCCCACCTGTAGGGGACCCGACATCTAGCTGCCTCACCATCCCCTCAGAGATCTACAGCAGCGCTGGTACAAATTACCAGAATACTACAGGTGGCGTCACGAACTGTACATAAATCAATCCCCTGTAAATATATCCCCAACATACGCCAGACCGCCCGGGCCACAGACCGAGCCACAGCTACCTGTGACAAAATCCCCATAGACTTCTACGGGCTCGGCTCTGAGTACCCCATTGCCCTGGTAATCCACAATTGTGGTGGCGGGTCGACACATTCACACATAGAGGAAACACTGCGGTTTTACCACATGTATAAACACCAGAATGCACAATCCGCACTGATTTTTTTTAATGCTTTTTCACTTTTTTTTTCTCAGATTTGACGACTTTTTCTAATGCATCTTTTATTTGGGGAGAAATGCCGCATTTCTGCATGTAAAAACACAATTTACTATTTTGCATGAGCTTTTGAAGATTCCCATAGAATCTATGGGGAAAAAACCCCGCTGTGTTTTGCAAGATCTAGTAAAGGAGTTTTCTACGTTTACAAATGCACGGCTTCAGTTTATTAAAAAAAAAAAAGCAATGGGCCATATTCACTCTCCCCAGGTCCGGCACTGAGTCTCTGCCACTGCTCCTGGTACCTGTCATTGATGACAGCACTGCAGCCGATCAGTGAGCTCAGCGGCTCTGCCCTTGTTGACGGCACAAACTGCTCACTGATTGTCTGCAGCAGGGACAGATGTAACATCAGTCCAACAGGGGCCCAAGAGGTAAGAGGGCCACATCTGCCTACAAAACGTGGAATGTTCATTATGGTGAGCCACTGGACTTGAAAGGGCCCATAAATTGTTCTTGCACAGGGGCCCTTTTCTGTCTGTGTCTGACGTCAGCGCTGCAGACAATAACTGATACCAGGAGCAGCAGTAGAGACTCAGTGTCGGACCTGGGAGGGTGAGTAAATCCCTTTTTACTTTTAAAAAAAACTGCATTGATTTTTTGAAACCTAAAAATCTCTTTAGGGCATGTGCGCACGGTGCGTTTTAGACGCCGGACGTAACCACCAAACTCCGAGGCAAAGATTATTCATCGCCTGAGCTGTTCAGGGCACCGAGGCTGTACGGATACAGTCGGCTTCAGAGCACCACTTACAAGCTCTATAGGCTCCACTCACTAGGTATTAAGGACACTGTTCTCTCCTAGTTCTCTTCCTATCTTTCTGACCACTCCTTCAGTGTTTCGTTCTCTGGCTCCACGTCATCTCCTCTTCCTCTCACTGTCGGTGTACCCCAGGGCTCAGTCCTTGGCCCCCTTCTCTTCTCTCTCTACACGGCCCCAATTGGACAGACCATCAGCAGATTTGGCTTTCAGTACCATCTTTATGCTGATGACACACAACTATACACATCATCCCCCGAGCTTACCCGCGCTGTTCTACAGAACACCACCGACTGTCTGTCCGCAGTCTCCAACATCATGTCTGCTCTCTATCTGAAACTCAACCTCTCCAAAACTGAACTCCTTCTGCTCCCGCCGTCTACTAACCTCCCTAAATCTGACATTTCCCTCTCTGTGGGCAGCACCATAATAACACCCCGGCAGCAGGCTCGCTGTCTGGGTGTTATGTTTGACACCAATCTCTCCTTCACCTCCCATATACAATCTCTTGCCCGCTCTTGCCGTCTACACCTAAAGAACATCTCTAGAATCCGCCCTTTTCTCACCATGGAAACAACAAAAACCCTCACTGTAGCATTGATCCACTCCCGCCTGGACTACTGCAACGCTCTATTACTTGGCCTCCCCATTACTCGACTATCCCCTCTCCAGTCCATCCTTAATGCAGCAGCCAGGGTCATCCATCTGGCTAATCGGTACTCGGACGCGTCCGCTCTTCGCCAGTCCTTACACTGGCTGCCCATTCATTATAGGATCCAATTCAAAGTACTGGTTCTCACCCACAAAGCTCTCCACAGTGCAGCACCCCCCTACATCTCCTCCCTCATTTCTATCTATCACCTACCCGTCCTCTCCACAGTGCAGCACCCCACTACATCTCCTCCCTCATTTCTATCTATCACCTACCCGTCCTCTCCACAGTGCAGCACCCCCCTACATCTCCTCCCTCATTTCTATCTATCACCCTGCCCGTCCTCTCCACAGTGCAGCACCCCCCTACATCTCCTCCCTCATTTCTATCTATCGGCCTAACCGACTGCTGCGCTCTGCAAACGACTTTCGACTAACCTCTGCACTAATCCGTACCTCCCACTCCCGACTCCAAGACTTCTCCCTCGCTGCGCCAATCCTCTGGAATGCTCTACCCCAAAAAATTAGGACCATCCACAATTTGCATAGTTTCAGGCGCTCCCTCAAAACACATTTGTTCACAGTGGCCTATCACATTCACTAATCAAAGTCATTCTATGTGTAAGTGTGTGTGTGTGTGTGTGTAGCCCATTCACTATCTCCATCCATGCCTCACTCCCTCAAGATGGCTGGACCATCATTGTAAATGCACCATTGTATATACACACCTGTACTTTGTATCTCCCCCACCTCATTGTAGATTGTAAGCTCTCACGAGCAGGGGCGGCTTATTTTGCTTTAATTATTGTATTGGTAACGTTGTTACTTATGACTTGTGTTTTAAAACTGTTAAACTGTAAAGCGCTGCGGAATATGATGGCGCTATATAAATAAAGATTATTATTATTATTATTATTATTGGAAACAGCTTGTTAGCGCTGTGCTCCTTACCTTGGAGACCGGCCACTGCTGATTAGCTTCAGAGGTGGTCGGTAACCTAAACAACCTAGTACATGGCAAAGTTATTTGTTTTTACAAACACTTTGCACTTTTAACTAGAATGTCGAAAAAATCCCGATAATTGGTTTTACCCTTATTCAGACATCCATCTTTCTCATACTTGTGCTATCCGTTTTCTTTCAGCACACACTGATCATGGTCAATGTGTATCGACCCGCCACCACAATTGTGGATTACCAGGGCAATGGGGTACTCAGAGCCGAGCCCATGGAAGTCTATGGGGTTTGTCACAGGTAGCGGTGGCTCGGTCTGTGGCCCTGGCGGTCTGGCGTATGTTGGGGGGAATATTTACAGGGGATAGATATATTTACAGTTCGTGACGCCACCTGTAGTCTCTGGTAATTTGTACCAGCGCTGCTGTAGATCTCTGAGGGGATGGTGAGGCAGCTAGATGTCGGGTCCCCTACAGGTGGGACTCTTCCCTCAGGTCGGTAGTTAAAGCCGGGTTGTGCAGGCATGCAAATAAATAACTCAGTCTCACACGGTCAGCGTCTTTCCATACCTTTACTTGTAAGATGGTAAGGCAGGTCCCAGGGAGGCTGATCCAAGGAGAATGTATTTCAAGATAGCAGCTGGACAAGTTAGGGGCCTCCTTTACTTTCACAACGATGAGTACAACCAGCATAAAGCGTAGTTCCCTCTATAACTCCAGCTATTCCAAAGCTGTACTGCCCAGTCAGTTTTGTGGTCGGAGCCTTCCTGTGAGAGAGCTGAATTCCTATCTTGTCCTGCAGAGACTCAAGGTCCTCACTCCCCCTGACCCCAGTTACGTACCGACTCTTCAGGGCTGCTTGCCGCGACCTAAGGTCCGGTAAGCCTCTGGTTTTCTTACCACTATGCGTGAAGCTATAGTGATCCTTCGGTCCCCAGTGACCGGTAACAATGTGCAGGACTTCTCCAATCCAAAAGCACTTTTAAATATTCCTTCCACTGTGCCTTTCGCCTTGTCCGCGCTTGTAGCATAAGCACTCACACTTCCACAGGTTAAATAAGTCAATCCCTTCTTCACTTCTTTCCTGAGCTTGTTGCCAGATTCCCAGTAATCCTCTAGGCAGGAGCACGTCTCTGAACCTTCACTGTCCTTGGGACAGGAGACTGAAGTATATCTGCAACTCACTCTCTCTTCTCAAAGATGTCTCAGTCTGTCTATCAGTGGGGCACAGCTCTGACCAGGCTGAGGTGATCTGGCTCACCTTTACTGGCCTCCACTTTCTGAACTGCTGATAGAACCAGGCTGGACTGCTTCCTCCCTCCAAGTCCCAGCTAGACTCCACACGTCTGCTCTGTCCGAAGACAGGAAACTGACTACTCTAATCACTCAACGAATACACACTGACCACTCCCTCACAAGTGACTACACTACCCTAAGGGTGTGTCTAGTGTATGTTGAGTGAATGGGTATTGAGCATTGAACTGCTATCTCTCCACACATTCTCCAGGGTACTGCGTGTGCCTAACACCAGGGCTACACAAATGTCACGGTCATGGTCACGAATCTGTTCTTTTTTGTTTTGTTTTTACAGACTGCAAAACCGAGACGTGTCCACTTTTGACCCGATTTGCGAATTAAACTCATTCATTCAAGTCTACAGTTCCATGAAAAACGCCTTCAGCTTGTCTCGACCACGCACCACAATTGTGGGCTTCCAGGGCAATGGGGTACTCAGAGCCGAGCCCGTAGAAGTCTATGGGATTGTCACAGGTAGCGGTGGCTCGGTCCGTGGCCCTGGCGGTCAGGCGTATGTTGGGGGGTATATTTACAGGGGTTATATATATACAGTTCGTGACGCCACCTGTAGTCTCTGGTAATTTGTACCAGCGCTGCTGTAGATCTCTGAGGGGATGGTGAGGCAGCTAGATGTCGGGTCCCCTACAGGTGGGACTCTTCCCTCAGGTCGATGGTTATGATGGGGTAGTGCAGGAATGCAATCAAATAACACAGTCTCACACATCAGCGTCTTTCCATACCTTTACTTCAAGTTGTTCAGGCAGGTCCCAGGGAGGCTGATGGGGTTGATGGAGGATGAGCTTTGAGGCAACGGCTAAGCAAGTTAGGGGCCTCCTTTACTTTCCAATGATGATGAGTACAACCAGCATGAAGCGTAGTTCCCTCTATAATCTCCAGCTTTTCCAAAGCTGTGCTGCCCGGTCAGTGTTGTGGTCGGAGCCTTCTTCTGAGAGAGCTGAGTTCCAATTCCTGTCGTGCACTGACTCAAGGTTCTCACTCTCCCTGACCCCAGTTACGTACTGACTCTTCAGGGGCTGCTTTCCGTTACCTAAGGTCCGGTAAGCCTCTGGGTTTCCTACCACCATGCATGAAGCTATGGTGATGCTTCGGTCTCCAGTGACCGGTAACAATGTGCAGGTATTCTATACCGATGGCACTTTTCTGTTCTCTTCCACTATGCCCTTCGATTTGCTCAGACTCTCAACAGATGTCTCAGTCCGTCCTCTAGTGGGGCACAGCTCTGACCAGGCTGAGGTGAACTGGCTCACCTTTACTGGACTCCACTTTCTGAACTGCACAAAGACTGCACTTCCTAACTCCTACGAGTCACTGACTGAACTGAACTCAGACTACTCAGCACTCCCCTCCACACCCCTGCTGGGTGTGTCCGAAGTGTACGTGATATCATGGAGAGCCCTTATCCGTTACCTCTCCACTCATCCTCCTGGTATTGTGTACCAGGGCTACACATTCCCCCATGGTAAACGACAGCACTCCCGGGCTGTAAAATACAAAGAGACAATTTTGTTTATGCATTAAACATCAACATTAAACATTAATTCGTCCCATCCGGGAGGTAAGGATGTCTTGAACGTTGCTAACAACACATTGAATATAGAAAAAATACGAAATATTAAATAAACATGTTCATAAATAAACGACAATATTCTTGTGAAGGACCCGCACCAAACCTTCAACGTGGGTCCTGGGTGGGCTGCAGGACATCCGAATGCAGACCTCACTCAGTGCCTCACCACACGGGTTTTATGTTCAGAGGTAAGTCAAGGCTTCGTGTGAAACCATTAAAAGGCACCTTAGTGCAACTATTTACAAGATACAGTTCTGGGCTGGCACAGTCCTCAGCCTCTGAGTCCATTATAAGACACCATAAGGAAAAGACACATATTTATATACTTTTTACAATATTCACATTAATTTGTTATAATTACTGCTGGTATCGAATGGGTATCTTCCCTTTTGTGATTCGCTCTGATCTACGTGGAGTAGCTTCAGGTATATTAAGTTGCGATCTGTCTGCACTGCGTAACGGCAAACTATAGAACTGCCTCAATCTTTCTATGGATCTGGCAAGCGTACTGATGGCTGGGCGTGTGTGAGTCAGCTTCACCAGGGGATCCCATAGTATGGGGCGCTGCTTCTGATGATCCTTCTTGAGATTCCGCAGGTTGAGGTGTTGCTGGAATGGGTAACTCCTGAACGGGCTCAACTGGCACCACGGACACAACTGGAGGTAGAACTTCCTCTTGTGGCTGATAAAACTGCAACACCGGAACTATTACAGCATCTCCCAGTCTAGGCCAATCCGCAGGAAAATCTCCCAGATCCGTGTGTATGACCTCTTCCTTCCTTTCTTCTTGATTGATGACAGGGTTCTTTTCACAACGCTTTAAGGGTTCTGTACACAATTTCAAATGGTCTCTGGACACAGTGGTTATTGTTCTTCCTCCGTCCTTACTGATGATACAAACTTTTCTGTTGTCATATTTAGAATCTTGTATGACGTAGGGTTCTTGCTCCCACTGGTTATCCAATTTGTGCATTTTCCTTTTTCTTTTTAATACCACTTCTCCAGGCATCAAAGGCTTGGCAGGAGCATTTCTGTTGTAAATATCTTCCTGTTTCTCCCGTGCCTTGTTGAGACTTTCCTCCACACAGATTTGCACTCTTCTGTACTGCTCTTGCCGATTTATGTCCCAGTTTTCAACGGCGTCGTCTGCCTCCGGTTCTACTACTCCAAGTTCTAAATCCATTGGTAGTCTTCCGGGCCTTGCTCTCATAAGATAGGCTGGAGTGCAGTTAGTAGAACTTACAGGTATATGGTTATACAAATCAACCAAATCAGGTAGTAAGTCCGGCCATCGATTTCTGTCTTCCAACGGTATGGATCTCAACAAGTCAAGGACAATATGGTTCATTTTTTCACAAAGACCGTTGGTTTGAGGGTGGTATGGCGTTGTTCTAATTTTCTTGCACCCGTACATGTGACAGAATTCCTTGAATAAATCAGCTTCGAAAGCAGGTCCTTGATCGGTTAATACTTGCTCCGGATACCCATGCGGTCTGCAGAAACTTGCTTGAAAGGTTTTCGCGGCCGTCACTGCGGTCTGATCCTTAACTGGAACAACCACCAGAAATCTGGAGTAATGGTCCACCATGGTCAAGGCGTATGAGTATCCAGATCTACTTGGCGACAATTTGACATGGTCCAGGGCCACAATCTCCAAGGGACGAGTCGTCCGGATAGGTTGCAGGGGTGCCTTCTGACTACCGTAGTCCTTTCTTCTGAGACCACAGGGTCCACAGTTCCGACACCACCTCTCAATGGAGCTGCGCATCCCTACCCAGTAGAACCGGCATCTCAACAGGGTCTCCAGCTTTCTCCAGCCAAAGTGTCCTGCTTGATCGTGGTATGCTTCCAACACCATTGGGACGTCTGCCTTGGGGACCACTATTTGCCAGACCATCTCATGGGTTCTGGGGTTGACGTATCTCCTGCACAACTTCTCACGGTATAGGAACAACCTGCTTTTC
This sequence comes from Oophaga sylvatica, assembly GCA_033576555.1. Lineage (NCBI taxonomy): Eukaryota > Metazoa > Chordata > Amphibia > Anura > Dendrobatidae > Oophaga > Oophaga sylvatica. The sequence goes on from JARQOD010000002.1 coordinate 624,947,482, forward strand.
TCGTTCCACAGGAGCTTGGCTGACATAGGTGCATCCTTTTCCAAAGAGGAGCCTTCCTGTCTTAACAACTCCTTGATGCGGCTGACCACTGGATCACTGTCCTGAGTCTCTTTCCAGCTGTGATGGGGTAAAGGATTTAATGTTGCACCATACTGCTTTCTGTTGACTCGATGCTCGTGGACTACCCCATTTCGATGGAACGCAGGTAGCTCAATTTCTTCCAGGTCGTCCGATTCTTCTTCCGTATCAGAGTCATGCGGCATTCGGGACAATGCGTCAGCATTAGCATTCTTTCGACCTGCCCGGTACTTGATAGTAAACTGGTAATTGGACAACCGAGCCATCCATCGCTGCTCCATGGCACCCAGCTTGGCGGTTTCCAGGTGCGTTAAGGGGTTGTTATCTGTAAACGCAGTGAACCGATTGGAGGCCAGATAATGCTTAAATCTTTCAGTAATGGCCCAGACCAGCGCCAGAAACTCCAGCTTGAAGCTGCTATAATTTTCCGGATTCCTTTCAGTTGGCCTGAGTTTTCTGCTGGCATATGCGATGACTTTTTCTTGGCCATTCTGCTTCTGACTGAGAACTGCTCCCAACCCTTCATTACTGGCGTCGGTGTACAACAGGAACGGTTGGCTGTAATCAGGATAGGTTAAGATCTCATCACCTGTAAGGATCTCTTTCATCTTTTGGAATGCTTCAGCCTGTTCTTTACCCCAATTAAAGGGAGGGTTTCTGCTCTTTAAGGATTGTCCTACCAGGAGGTCCTGTAAAGGAGCTGCCTTCTTCGTGTAATCTTTCACGAACCTTCTGTAGTAACCCGTTAGTCCCAGGAACTGTCGCACTTCCTTAAGGTTCTTCGGCTCCGGCCACTTCTGGATGGCAGTGACTTTCTCTGGGTCCGGCGCTACTCCTTCCGAACTGACGATGTGCCCCAAGTATTGTACCTTCTGCTTGAGTAGATGGCTGTTGTGAATGGGTTTGAGATGAGTTCTGAGCAGAGGCTCCCTCTGGTGGTTACAAGCGGTACTAGTGAGGATTGTGATGACTGGGAATCAGGTGTTACTGATTGGTCTTATATAAGGGAGTAATTTTCCCATCAGGGTTGCCGGTGATCAATTGTTCTGGTCTGAATCCTTCTTTCCAGTTTCCCTTGTAGCCTGCTGTGTCGTGTCTGCATCTCCTGCTATCAGATAAGACAATTTCTTATTTTGTGTTTTTGCTATATTTTTGCATTTGGTCCTGCACTTCTGTGGGGGCCTTCTGGGTCCCTCCGGGGGCTTTTGCCCTCTCAGTTTAGTCCAGTCACTGTGTTTTGTACTTTTGCTTTTTCCAGTTTTTTCAGTGGCTGCTGTTTTTGTTACACCAGAGAACTAATTTAGGTGGTAGAGGTCGTGTGATCTCAGGTGATTTTGAAATTAGTAGAGTTGGTGTTTTTTCAGGTTTTCTGGGATTGCAGTAAGTACCCTTCCTGTCCTTTTCTATTTAGTTAGTTTGGGCCCCAGCGTTTGCTCATACTATTTTCTTTCTGTGTCAGTATTTCCTCTTGTCTAACCGCCATTACATGTTTGGGGGCTTTCTATTATCTTTGGGGTTCTGCTCCGGGGCAGATAGCTTTCCTATTTCTATCTTTAGGTGTAGTTAGTTTCTCAGGCTGTGACGAGGCGTCTAGGACCAACGTAGGAACGCTCCACGGCTGCCTCTAGTTGTGGTGGTTAGTCAGGGTACTGCAATCTCATAGATTCCAACTGCTCTGGTGTATTTCCTTTTTGCCTGCACTCCTCAGCTACCGTAACATAACAGTATCACCGGCCATAAAAATTGTATGGTACTCACAGAAGGGAAAAAATATTTTGAAGGAAGAAAAGTTGTCAGATATTTTTCTGTTTGTTGCATTTTTTTTTTTTCCCTCTGTATCTCTGGGTGCTGGGGAGGATCTTTTCTCCCAATGGAGTTTGCACAGTTGTCTGGCCGTGTGGATCAGCTTGCCACTGAGGTTCGGAGTATTGCTGCATATCTTGCTAGGTTGCCTGTTGTGGAACCTAGGATCCCCATGCCAGATTTGTTTTTAGGGGATCGAGCTAAGTTTCAGAATTTCAAAAATAATTGTAAATTGTTTCTTGCCTTAAAATCTAAGTCCTCAGGAAACGCAGCGCAGCAGGTTCAAATTATCATCTCTCTCCTGCGCGGCGATCCTCAGGATTGGGCTTTTTCCCTGATACCTGGGGATCCTGTTTTGAGTGATGTTGATGCCCTTTGGGCTCACTAATGCTCCTTCCGTCTTCCAGTCCTTCATGAATGACATTTTCAGGGATTTTGTGGACAAGTTTCTGATTGTTTATTTGGATGATATCTTGATTTTTTTCTAATGACTGGGACTCTCATGTGAAACATGTTCGAACTGCATTCCAGATTTTGAGAGAGAATGCTCTGTATGTGAAGGGATCAAAGTGTCTTTTTGGCGTACAGAAGATCTCATTTCTGGGATTCATTTTGTCCCCATCTGTTATTGAAATGGACCCGGTCAAGGTTCAGGCCATCTGTGATTGGGTCCAACCTACTTCATTAAAGGCTCTTCAGAGATTTTTGGGTTTTGCCAATTTTTATCGTAAATTTATTGGTAATTTCTCGGTTATTGTTAAACCATTAACTGATTTGACCAGAAAGGGTTCTGATGTGGTGAATTGGCCTCCTGAGGCAGTCTCTGCGTTTCAGGAACTTAAGCAGAGATTCACTTCTGCTCCTGTTCTACGGCAGCCTGATGTTTCTCTGCCATTTCAGGTGGAGGTTGATGCCTCTGAAATTGGGGCAGGTGCCGTTTTGTCCCAAAAAGATCCAGAGACCTCTAAAAGTAACCCTTGTGCCTTTTTCTCTCGAAAATTTTCTCCTACTGAACGTAATTATGACGTGGGTAATCGGGAGTTATTGGCCATGAAGTGGGCTTTTGAAGAGTGGAGACATTGGCTGGAGGGAGCCAAACATCAGGTGGTGGTCCTTACGGACCATAAGAATCTGGTCTATCTGGAATCTGCCAAGCGACTCAATCCTAGACAGGCCAGGTGGGCCTTGTTTTTCACACGTTTTAATTTTGTGGTTTCCTTTCTTCCTGGCACTAAGAATGTTAAGGCGGATGCCCTCTCGAGGAGTTTCCTTGCGGACTCTCCTGAGCTATCTGATCCCTCTGTTATTTTGAAGGAGGGTGTAGTTCTTTCCGCCATCTCGCCCAATTTGAGACTTGCTCTGGAGGGGTGTCAGGAGGATAGGCCCGAGCGCTGCCCTGTTGGAAAATTGTTTGTCCCGGACCAATGGAAAAAGAGTGTGATGTCTGAGATTCATTGTTCCGCATTGGCTGGGCATCCCGGAATTTTTGGTACCAGAGACTTGGTTAGTCGGTCCTTTTGGTGGCCTACCTTGTCTCGCGATGTCAGGGAATTTGTGCAGTCCTGCGGGACTTGCTCTCGCTCCAAGCCTTGCTCTCGCTCTAGTGGTTTGTTGATGCCATTGCCTGTGCCCAAGAGACCATGGACCCATATCTCTATGGATTTCATTTCCGATCTTCCTGTTTCTCAGAGAATGACCACCATCTGGGTAATTTGTGATAGGTTTTCCAAAATGATACATCTTGTGCCATTACCTAAGTTGCCTTCCTCCTCTGAATTGGTGCCGTTGTTCCTTCAGCACGTGGTTCGTTTACACGGCATTCCTGAGAACATTGTGTCTGACAGAGGAGTCCAGTTTGTTTCCAGATTTTGGAGGACTTTTTGTTCTAAACTGGGTGTTCAATTGTCTTTTTCCTCGGCATTTCATCCTCAGACCAATGGTCAAACTGAGAGAACAAACCAGACATTGGAGACTTATCTAAGATGCTTTGTGTCTGCTGATCAGGATGACTGGGTCTCTTTTTTACCTTTGGCTGAGTTTGCTCTTAATAATAGGGCTAGCTCTGCCACTTTGATGTCTCCGTTTTTCTGTAATTCTGGGTTTCACCCTCGATTTTCTTCAGGACAGACGGAGGCTTCTGTCTGTCCAGGTGTTGACTCTGTTGTTGAGCGTATGCAGCAGATTTGGGACCAGGTAGTGGAGAGGTTGTCCCTCTCTCAGGAGAAGGCCCAGCGGTTTGCTAACCGGCATAGGACTGATGGTCCTCGGTTTAAAGTGGGGGACTTGGTCTGGTTGTCCTCAAAGAATATTCCTATGAGAGTAGCATCTCCTAAATTTAAGCCTAGGTTCATTGGACCTTATAAGATCATGGAGATTATTAATCCTGTTTCTTTTCGTTTGCTTCTTCCAGGGACATTTAAGATCCATAACGTGTTCCACAAGTCCTTGTTGAAGAGGTTTGTTGAGCCAGTGGTTCCTGCTGCTGTGCCTCCTGACCCTGTTTTGGTTGAGGGCAATCTGGAGTATGTGGTTGAGAAAATATTGGATTCTCGTTTTTCTAGACGAAGACTCCAGTATTTGGTTAAATGGAGAGGTTATGGTCAGGAGGACAATTCTTGGGTGTTTGCTTCGGACATCCATGCTAGGAGACTTATCCGTGCGTATCATAGAACTCATCCTGACCGACCTGGTTGCTCAAATGAGGGTTCGGTGACCCCTCCTCAAGGGGGGGGTACTGTTGTGAATGGGTTTGAGATGAGTTCTGAGCAGAGGCTCCCTCTGGTGGTTACAAGCGGTACTAGTGAGGATTGTGATGACTGGGAATCAGGTGTTACTGATTGGTCTTATATAAGGGAGTAATTTTCCCATCAGGGTTGCCGGTGATCAATTGTTCTGGTCTGAATCCTTCTTTCCAGTTTCCCTTGTAGCCTGCTGTGTCGTGTCTGCATCTCCTGCTATCAGATAAGACAATTTCTTATTTTGTGTTTTTGCTATATTTTTGCATTTGGTCCTGCACTTCTGTGGGGGCCTTCTGGGTCCCCTCCGGGGGCTTTTGCCCTCTCAGTTTAGTCCAGTCACTGTGTTTTGTACTTTTGCTTTTTCCAGTTTTTTCAGTGGCTGCTGTTTTTGTTACACCAGAGAACTAATTTAGGTGGTAGAGGTCGTGTGATCTCAGGTGATTTTGAAATTAGTAGAGTTGGTGTTTTTCAGGGTTTTCTGGGATTTCAGTAAGTACCCTTCCTGTCCTTTTCTATTTAGTTAGTTTGGGCCCCAGCGTTTGCTCATACTATTTTCTTTCTGTGTCAGTATTTCCTCTTGTCTAACCGCCATTACATGTTTGGGGGCTTTCTATTATCTTTGGGGTTCTGCTCCGGGGCAGATAGCTTTCCTATTTCTATCTTTAGGTGTAGTTAGTTTCTCAGGCTGTGACGAGGCGTCTAGGACCAACGTAGGAACGCTCCACGGCTGCCTCTAGTTGTGGTGGTTAGTCAGGGTACTGCAATCTCATAGATTCCAACTGCTCTGGTGTATTTCCTTTTTTGCCTGCACTCCTCAGCTACCGTAACATAACAGATGGCATTTTGAGGGTTTTAATTTCATCCCGTACCTGGACAGGGACTCAAACACTTCTGCCAGGTGTTTCAGATGGTCCTCATATGTCTTGGAATACACGATAACGTCGTCTAGGTATAGCAGCACGGTTTCAAAATTGAGATGTCCCAGACAATTTTCCATCACTCTCTGAAATGTTCCTGGGGCACTGCTGAGCCCAAACGGCATTCTGTCGAACTCACAGAGCCCCATTGGGGTGGTGAAAGCCGTTTTCTCACGATCCTCCTCAGCCACAGCCACTTGCCAGTAACCACTAGTTAGATCAAGGGTAGAAAAGTAGTTAGCCGTTTTCAGAGCAGCTAATGATTCCTCTATGCGTGGTAACGGGTATGCATCCTTGTGTGTTATGCGGTTCACCTGCCTGTAATCCACACACATTCTCATACTACCATCTTTCTTTTTAACCAGAACTAGAGGGGCTGCCCAGGGGCTACAACTATCCCTTATCACCCCGGCTTTCTTCATATCATTCAACATTTCTTTAGCCTTCTGATAATGAGCTGGAGGTATGGGCCTATACCGCTCTTTGATGGGAGGATGACTGCCTGTAGGGATATGATGTTGTACTCCCTTAATTATCCCAAAATCAAGTGGATTCTTGCTAAACACTTGGGCGTACTCTTGCACCACCCGTAATACCCCTTGCTTCTGGTGAGCGGGAGTGGTGTCCGTCCCAACATGGAGTTGCTGACACCATTCCGCCACCTGGGTTGCCGGGTCATTGTCCTCCGCTATTTGGCGGGAGTCTAAGGACTCAGCCGGGAGAATAGAATTATTATCAACAGCATGTAGTTTAGCAATGGTTGCATAACGGGGTAAGTTTACCTCATCATCTCCCCAGTTGAGAAGCCGTACCGGTACTCTTCCATTCACCACTTCTACTACTCCTCTAGCAGTCATAAGTGTAGATCTATGTTCTGAATGGTGGGGTTCTACTACAGCTTGGTAATTCTGTCCTCTCAGACCTATGGCTGCCCTGCACCAAATGATCATTTCACTCATTGGGGGTATCACAATAGGATCCGAGTCAGTGACCCGTACATTACCAATTTCGCCGTCTGTAAGCTTCGCTTGCTGCTGACACACCAGGGCCCGGATCTCTCTTTGGATTACTCCTCTCTGCCTTGGTCGGGCAATCTCAGCGAGCTGTTGGAGCAAGAACACAACTTCTCCCAAACAATTACCGATAATGTTAGTACCCAAAATTATATTTAAACCGTTCTCCTCATTTACAGTCTTTACTACCAGAAGCCCCTGGTCTTTCAACTCCTCTCTGCCCACCTTTACATCTACACATTTTGTCCCGAGTACTTCTACAGGAAGACCATTAGAAGCATACACGGTAAAGTCAGAGCTCGGGGGTTTAAGACTGTCCATTGACCAGTACTTAGTATAGAGGGCATCAGGAATTAGGGTCACCTGGGACCCAGTGTCTAACAATGCCGGAACTGCAATACCATCTAAGATGATAGACAGGTAGGGTCGCCCACCCACATACCTGCGGTTCCAGTCTAGGGGGCCTGACGGGTATTCTCCTGGGTGTTGGCCCTCGGACCCAGGTTCTGCCCGTTTAAAGGACACTGTGGAGACAGATGACCTTTCCGGTTGCATCGGTAACAGATGATCTCTCGACGAGGAGGGTGTTGATCAGAGGTCGCTCCTGGGGGTGGCGTTGTCCTCCTCCGGGGGGGCGACGTCTTCTTTCTTCTCCGATGCATCCACGGGACGTCTTCTGGGCAGTCTGCTAACAAGATCTTCCCTTCTTCCTCTTTCCGCAGTTGCAGGGCACTCATTACAGCAGCCAGATTTTTAGTCAGCTGGCGCACCTCTGAGCGCAGACAATCCAATTCACTAGGAGGGGTCACCTGCGCTTTGGCTTCGGCCACTAACGGGGAAAAGGGGTTTACTGCCGGTTCCAGAGTGACTTCACCCTGATGATGTTGGGTTGCCACTTCAGGTTTGCCCAGGGGCCGCAGCCCTTTTATTGCCATGTCCTTTAGGGCATCAAAGGTAGCATCCGGATGGTCTAAGGACCACCAGTTTACAGTTCTGCGTTCCTCTTGGGATCTCAATCCCTGTACAAATTGTTCTTTCAGCATTTTATTCTCATCAATAGCATTTAAATTATTAATCTGCTTGAGGGCTCTCAGGGCTCCTTGTAGTCGGCAAGCGTAGTCCCGGATGCTGTCACCTGGCTGTTGTGAACAGTGATAGAAGGCCATCCGGAGATCCGTTTCTGTGCGGTCTTCAAATATGGCATGCAGCTTCAGGAAGATCGCAGGTACCGACTCCTGATCAACGGTATCCCAAGTCTCCACTTCCCTCTCAGCAGCGCCAGTTAGCTGCCCTATTAGCACAGCAGCTTTTTGTCTCTCAGGCATGGAGTACATTTCTAGGATGCTGCATAACTTCCGCTTGAATCCTGCTAATGTGCCTGGCTCACCGCTGTACTGGGGAAGCCATTTCGCCCCAGGCATATATGGGAGCGTTAGTGGCATGATCGGGACTACCGGACTGGGTGCAGGACCTGCGCCCCCATCTGGCGCTACAATACCAGACGGTGCGGGATTGGGGCCTCCGGCCGGGGCCGCACTGTCAGCCGGTTGTTGTGACATCTTAGCGCCCCCTTGGTTAAACGGAGCCTACCGGTTTCAGACGCTGCTATTTCACAGGCACCGCAGTGGGAACAGGACCTTCGTCGCAGGCGCTCTGATGTCAGAGCGTTCACTTCCTGTTGCAGGACCTGCCGCTGAGTCAGAGCCGGGGGCGTGTCCAAGACTCTGCGCGCTCTTTCAGGTACGCCCACCTTCTTCTCCAGCGCCTTAGGGCGCGAATCTGGCAGCAAATATGGCGGTATTTGGCGCCAAACAACAGCAACAGTCTTTTTCGCCAAACACTCCACAGGCACACAGGGCTCACAATGCTGCAAGTTTCGTATCCTGTTCGTGACGCCAATTTGTCTCGACCACGCACCACAATTGTGGGTTACCAGGGCAATGGGGTACTCAGAGCCGAGCCCGTAGAAGTCTATGGGATTGTCACAGGTAGCGGTGGCTCGGTCTGTGGCCCTGGCGGTCAGGCGTATGTTGGGGGGTATATTTACAGGGGTTATATATATACAGTTTGTGACGCCACCTGTAGTCTCTGGTAATTTGTACCAGCGCTGCTGTAGATCTCTGAGGGGATGGTGAGGCAGCTAGATGTCGGGTCCCCTACAGGTGGGACTCTTCCCTCAGGTCGATGGTTATGATGGGGTAGTGCAGGAATGCAATCAAATAACTCAGTCTCACACATCAGCGTCTTTCCATACCTTTACTTCAAGTTGTTCAGGCAGGTCCCAGGGAGGCTGATGGGGTTGATGGAGGATGAGCTTTGAGGCAACGGCTAAGCAAGTTAGGGGCCTCCTTTACTTTCCAATGATGATGAGTACAACCAGCATGAAGCGTAGTTCCCTCTATAATCTCCAGCTTTTCCAAAGCTGTGCTGCCCGGTCAGTTTTGTGGTCGGAGCCTTCTTCTGAGAGAGCTGAGTTCCAATTCCTGTCGTGCACTGACTCAAGGTTCTCACTCTCCCTGACCCCAGTTACGTACTGACTCTTCAGGGGCTGCTTTCCGTTACCTAAGGTCCGGTAAGCCTCTGGGTTTCCTACCACCATGCATGAAGCTATGGTGATGCTTCGGTCTCCAGTGACCGGTAACAATGTGCAGGTATTCTATACCGATGGCACTTTTCTGTTCTCTTCCACTATGCCCTTCGATTTGCTCAGACTCTCAACAGATGTCTCAGTCCGTCCTCTAGTGGGGCACAGCTCTGACCAGGCTGAGGTGAACTGGCTCACCTTTACTGGACTCCACTTTCTGAACTGCACAAAGACTGCACTTCCTAACTCCTACGAGTCACTGACTGAACTGAACTCAGACTACTCAGCACTCCCCTCCACACCCCTGCTGGGTGTGTCCGAAGTGTACGTGATATCATGGAGAGCCCTTAACCGTTACCTCTCCACTCATCCTCCTGGTATTGTGTACCAGGGCTACACAAGCTCACTGATGGTCTCCCAGTTGCATCCAAGTGCTGTCCATTTTTCAATAACCCTTTGCAAGAAGATTGAAAGACGGCTATCCGTTTTTTTTTTGTGAGGTTTTTTTTTTTTTGCCTAGAAGAAAAAGGGATAAAATACTGATGGTAAAAAATCACACACGGACCAAACACTGATGGAAATCTGATCCAAAACACTCATGGAAATTGGACGAGAAAAAAACAGATCGTTAAATCTTAGGACACATTCAGTATTTGGTCAGTATTTTACATCAGTACTTGTAAGCTAAAACCAGGAGTGGGTGAAAAATGTAGAAGTGGTGACGTGTTTCTATTATACTTTTCCTCTGATGTATCTGATGTAAAAGACTGAACGTGTCTCTGTAATATGTGTTATGTAATGCAGCAGCGTAGTGTTCCTTTCTGCCCACTAGATGGCAGCAGGGTCACACAGGTCTATGAGCAGGAGGCAGCTCTCAGTTCTTGCAGGGAGGAGCTCAGCAGCTTTCTTCTTGCACCAGTTCCTCCTGTAGAGGCTCTGCCTGTGAGTCTGCACCTTATATTTGCTTCCCTCTTCTCCTGCACATTGTCAGAGCTGTCAGCATGGCTGGAGTGCGAGTTGCAGTAGTCACAGGTGGTAATAAAGGGGTTGGACTGGCTGTGGTCAGGGCCCTGTGCAAGCAATTCCAGGGTGATGTGTATCTGACAGCCAGGGACCCCAAACTTGGAGAAGAAGCTGTTAAGGCCCTAAATAAAGAAGCCTTGTCCCCGCACTTCCATCAGCTGGACATTAATAACCTGTCCAGTATCCAGGCCCTGCGGGATTTCTTAAAGGAAAAGTATGGCGGTTTGGATGTGCTGGTCAATAATGCCGGAATTGCTTTTAAAGGTACGTCTACTGGGGCGGCAGATCCTTAGAGGGCAATTTTGGGACACGCCATGTCCATATAGTTCACATTGATTTAAATGAGACTGGTGTAATACTTCATCTTTCCTGTGGTGGCGCTGTAGGGGAATTGAACACTTGGCTATTGGGTTCCTTCACTGATCGCTGGGGGTCACAGGTGATCTCTGGGGGGTCCGAGCTGCGGAATAATCTGCGTTCAGCTTATTGTAATCAGACCTTACTAACCAGGCATTGTCCGCAGCAGGGAGCCCCCTTTATAATCATCTTCACCCTGGGCTGTCGGGGCATGCTGGGGGTTGTAGTATTCTGCAGGGTACAGTAGGTTGTACCAGTCTCCGCTCACTTCTGCGGCGCCATAAATGCACAGTCATGCTGAGTTGTGGTTTTCCCTTTGACCTGTACGTCCGGTTTTATTTTCCTACTTTAATTTTTTATTATGAAGGGTTTCTTTTTCTTTTATTATTTTTTTTCTCTATTTTACACACTGTATATAAGGGTCTCGCTAAATGTGAGTGACTTCCAAGTGTCATCCAGCTTTCCCAGTCTCCTGTAGGGCATGTTATGCCGAATTATGCAGTGATGCTTCTCCTTCTCCATGGTCGTCCATGATGATTTCGGTGCGTTTTCAGCCCGTTTTGTCTACGTTTCTACCATCGGGATATTTCCTCTGGGCTATAAAATAAGTCACAATGACCGGCTCAAGAAACGATGCGTCTGGCTTCCCCATATTTTTGTTTGTTTGTTTGTTTTGTTGAACTTGGTTTCTTATTCAGAATTTTTTTTTTTATTTCGGTTTTACAGGTTTAACAACAAAAGTAAAAAAAAAAAAAAAAAGAAATCACAATAATAAAATACAATTGCAGCGAGGCGCCTGATGTGAATACACTTAGAAACGGCTTCAAAAAATGATAAAACTCACAAAAATGGGCATCAAAGTGGGGGGTTATTGAAAGGGTTAAGTGACCTTGGGCTCACTGGTCTTTATATAACACCAGAACAAAAGTGGGACGATCCACATCAAAATCCGTTTCTTTTTGTTTGTTTTTTCTGGCTGGTCGGAGTGGTTAATGATGAAAAAAGTTGGCAAATTGCAACTCTTTACTGATTAAGTTACTTATTTGTTGAAGGGGTTGTCCGGTCGTAAGTTACGAGTCCGCAGTCTCTCTGTGCGACTGCAGACCTGTGAATCCTTACATCGCGCACACTGCTCACTGTGAGGATTCTCCGGTGCCAGGAGCAGCGGGCGTTTGACCACAAGTACGTGATTTGCTCACGTGCTATCAGGTGCCGACTAAATGTGTGTGTCTTTGCTCAATGCAGGTAAATTGGGCAACGCTGCACAAGTCTAGTCAGAATGTGGCGAACGTTTGCAAATCACATCCTTGCGGTCACACGCCGCCGCTCCTGGCGTCGGAGAATCCTCACAGTGAGCAGTGCGCTGCAGACTTGTAAAACAAATAAGTTATTCAGTGTGAGACATGTAAATCAGGAGAGCAGACTGTCAGTCATCACGTGTCTCATACTGATAACGCCCCCTTTCATTTACAATAATCTCTGGAGGCAGATTCTTGGGGAGATCTATGTCCGGCCCATAGATCTTAACAGCTCATTTACATATTAAGAAAAACGTGTATTTCTCTGGAATAAGACATCGGATCGCAGATATCAAGGTATCGTGTTATTCAGCTTCCCATGACCTACATGCCCATGTAGATGGCTTAGGAGGGCCGATCCTATTCCCTTTCAAGGACAATGTGAAGTAACAGAGTCCTGAGTGTCTCTAGTGAAGCGATCAGGTTACAGTAGAAGTGTTCAGCTAATTTTCCAACACTAAGTAATCTTATTAAAACCACCAACGTTTTGTCTCAGTTGAACGTTGGGAAGGTCCCAATTAATGGTTCCAACTTCGGAAGTTGCTGATCACTGGGACTCTCACCGATCTCGACAGCTCTGAAATTCCCGGATTGAGTTGAGAGGTGGCCACATAAGAGATGACCGCCATTCATTACCTGTTAGATATGGCTGAGGGCTGTACTTGGCGCACATGTGCCCATCTACCCGTTGAAAATGAACATTTTTATGGCCGGTTCCTCAGGATGAGGTAGTTATCGCCTCCTAAGTTGCGAAAACCCCTTTATCCATATTGGAAACTGACTCTTCTTGATTGTCCTCTTTTATGGGTTAAAGGTTTCGATTTTCATGTGCCAGGAATATCTTGATTGTTCGGACACCCCTGTGATCCCTAGAATAGGGCTTCACCTAGCCCCTCATTTCTCTGGTAGAAGGTTCGTCACACATTCTCACTTATTCTCCGTTCGTGCTTATTACGTCGGTAACATGACCTTTTTTTCCAGTTGCTGACACGGCCCCATTTGCTACCCAGGCGGAGGTCACTCTGAAGACCAACTTCTTTGGCACTCAAGATGTCTCTAGAGAGCTTCTTCCGATTATTAAACCAAATGGTAAGCACAGAGATGGTTGGGGGTTATTTAAATTGAAATTGATTAAACTTATATACTTTATTGGTAAAACTCCACCGATGACTTTCAGTAGAATAACTATGCCACAGCAGAGATTCTCCTCTCCCTTCTCGGGGTTGGCACGTTACTAGTGACCTCCTTGAAGGAGATTGTCTATCTTGTTTTTTTTCCATTAGTTATGTTGGCCCCCTTTTCCGTAAGGGGTCTGGCTTCTCTTACTTATTTGGAGTGGACATCATGTATTTTTCTCGTACAGGAAGAGTTGTCAATATATCCAGTATGGTCAGCGTCTCCGCTCTCGCGAAGTGCAGCCCCGAACTTCAGGAGAAATTCCGCAGTCACACCATCACGGAGGAAGAGTTGACGAAACTGATGGAGAAGTTTGTGGAAGATGCCAAGAATGGAGTCCATCAAAAAAATGGCTGGCCAGACACTTCTTATGGGGTGTCCAAAGTCGGGGTGACGGTGTTGTCCAGAATTCACGCACGACAAATAAAGGAGACTAGGAAAGGGGAGGGCATTCTTCTCAATGCCTGCTGCCCGGGGTGGGTGAGGACTGATATGGCAGGTCCTAATGCCACCAAGTCCCCAGATGAAGGTGCCATAACCCCGGTATTTTTGGCTCTTCTCCCTAGTTCAGTGAATTCGCCTAATGGGGAAATGGTGATAGAAAAGAAAGCCGTCACTTGGTAGATATAACATCTCTGCGATTTTGTGTAACTCGTAAGCCGCGATGCCCTTATATTAGCTCTTGGCCTTAAGATTCGCACTCACTGATATGATGACGTTTCTTTTTTTTTTCATGTGAAATGTCGTTCTGTACTTAAAAATAAACTATGACTTTACCTAAAATGTCTGGTCTTCTCTCCTGGTCTTGTACCGTTGTAGCATCGAAGATATCCCACCAATATGATCCTGAAGGAACCAAAGAATTCTTTCCTATTCCTTAAACCTCATTCATCCATACATTGTAAAGGGCAACTGTGGGGTGGTTGTGGATTGTCCCACTGTCACAACAAAAAGTTTCAGGAATTGCGTCAGTGTGTAAAATTCAGTCATGGTATAAACACGGTCACCCAAAACAATGTGTCCTAGAGCCACCAGTTCGGTTCTCTCTGTAAGGACCTAAGAGCTCCTACAGACTAGTCACATACGACTAGTCACCTATTTAATAACAAGAATTACTCTTTTGTGGCCTAAGGGTTTTCCTTCATTTGGTAAAGATCAACACTGATTCGTAAATCAATGTTGATCTTTACCAAATTAAGAAAAGTCCTTAGGCCACAAAAATGCAATTCTTGTTATGAAATAGGTTGTCCAAAAGATATAAGAATAAAAAATTAAGTTTAAAAAAAGGTCCCTGGTGGTGCTAAAATAAAACAAAACATTCTCCCCTACTGGCACCCCCAGCACTTCTCCAAAACTGCGGCCTGTTTCCTAAAGCCCCAAGGTCTCCTGGTTTCTTCTTCCAGCGGGGCTGGCCCTGGAGGAGTGATGGGGGCAGGTAGGTGAATGTGTGTGCTCAGGGCCCCGGCACTTACGATATTTACCTCTCCCCGCTCCACCGCTGCGGTGTCTTCCACGTCTTCTGACTGTGACGTTCAGGTCAGAGGACGCGATGACGTAATGTCTGTGCACCCTTTACCTGAACAGTCACAGTGCGGGAGCCGGAAGACGACAATGCTGAAGAGTCCGGAGTAGCGCAACGGCCAGTGAGGAGAGGTTTTGTTTTTTTTTTTTTGGAGCATCTTATGGGGCCCATTCTGTTTGGAGCAATATACGAGGTCCATCATATACTGTATGTACCATTTTATGGGGCACATTAATCTGTATGGAGCACTATGTGGTGCCCATAATACTGTATGGAGGACTATACTGTCCGATTTCTGAGCTATTGATGTTACTCATGTAATGTGGCATTGTACTATACCTATATTTCTCTGCTGTATCTGTGCATCATGAATTGTGGTATATGTTAAAGGGGCTCACTGAGACTTTCGCCTGGGGCCCACGAAAACCTGAAGCCGACCCTGCTCCAAGGTCATCGTGTCCAACCTGCTGCTCAATGCAGGATTCACTAAGCCATCTCAGACAGATGTCTGTCCAGCCTCTGAAGACTTCCATTGAAGGAGAACTCACCACCTCTCGTGGCAGCCTGTTCCACTCATTGATCACCCTCACTGTCAAAAAGTTTTTTCTAATATCTAATCTGAATCTTCCCCCTTTCAGTTTCATTCCATTGCGTCTCGTGTTTCCATGTGCAAATGAGAATAAGTAAGAGAAAACTGACTGGCACATCCAGACTAGTGTGAATTAGGTGCATACCAGGAGCAGCCACCTCCATAGACAATATGCAAAAAAAAATGGCCACATTTTGTGCAAAGCGTCTCATTCATTTTTTCCTAATATTCAAACGCCATATTGCTATTCATGTTTCATATTTCACATTGACATGCTTTTGCACGATAGAGTGCAACCTTCAAATGAGAATAAGGCTATGTGCACACGTTCAGGATTTTTCGCATTTTTTTAGCGTTTTTGCGGCGGTTTACCGCTTAAAAAAACGCATACATTAAGCATCCCATTATTAGAATGAATTCCGCAATTTTTGTGCCAATACTGCGTTTTTTTCCGGAAAAAAAACATCGCGGGGAAAAAACGCAGCGTGTTCATTAATTTTGCAGAAAATCTGCGGATTTGCAGCTATATTATTGTATTAGGATGCTCCCAAATAATCCGCGCAAAAAACGCGATAAAAAACGCAAAAAAAAACGCGTCCGGATTTCCTGCAAAGGAGTCCGGTTTTGATCAGGAAAATTCTGCAAACAATCATGAACGTGGGCACATAGCCTAATAATGATCCCTCTACACTGTGACAGCCCTTCAGCTAATTGTAGACAGCTCTTAAGTCTCCTCTTAGCCTTTTTTGCAAGCTAAAAAATCCCAGATCCTTTACCTGTTCCTCGTAGGACATACTTTGCCGTCCGCTCACCATCCCGGTTGCTCTTCTGTGAACTTTCTCCAGTTTTTCAATATCTTTTTTAAAATTTGGTGCCCAGAACTGGACACAGTATTCCAGATGAGGTCTGACCAAAGAGGAGTAGATGGGGATAATTACTTCACGTGATCTAGACCAGGGTTCTCAAACTCTGCTGAGAATATGGGCGGCACATTGAAATAATGTGAATTTGAAGGGCTGCATTCTTGGCAGGGTGATGTGAAATTTTTAGTGTTACCATATTGTTTTTTCTTCACACCTTTTTGATAAATTTTTTTTTTTTTTTTTTGCTTTTTTCTTTTAAATGGCATTCATCGTATGGGCTGTGGTGCAGTTTTATAGGTTGGGTCGTTACGGGTGCGGCGATGACAAACGTGCACTATTTTTGTTTACATTAGTGTATAGATAAAACAGCATTTTTAGTGTCCAAAACGAACTTTCATACTTTACTCTAAAATTTTCTTTTACAATTTTTATTTCTTTTTTGTGCCCCCTAATTGGCCACATACAGTGTTTTTTTTGTTTGTTTTTTTATAGTAATTCTGACCAACATAGTAGTCATGTCTCCATCTTGTAGTCATGTCCCCCATCCTGGTCTCCATCTTGTAGTAATGTCCTCATCTTGTAGTCAGGTCCCCCCATCTTGTAGTAATGTCCTCATCTTGTAGTCATGTCCCAACCCCCCATCCTGGTCTCCATCTTGTAGTAATGTCCTCATCTTGTAGTCATGTCCCCCCTTCCTGATCTCCATCTTGTAGTAATGTCCTCATCTTGTAGTCATGTCCCCCATCCTGGTCTCCATCTTGTAGTAATGTCCTCATCTTGTAGTCAGGTCCCCCCATCTTGTAGTAATGTCCTCATCTTGTAGTCATGTCCCAACCCCCCATCCTGGTCTCCATCTTGTAGTAATGTCCTCATCTTGTAGTCATGTCCCCCCTTCCTGATCTCCATCTTGTAGTAATGTCCTCATCTTGTAGTCATGTCCCGCATCCTGGTTTCCATCTTGTAGTAATGTCCTCATCTTGTAGTCATGTCCCCCCTTCCTGATCTCCATCTTGTAGTAATGTCCTCATCTTGTAGTCATGTCCCCCATCCTGGTCTCCATCTTGTAGTAATGTCCTCATCTTGTAGTCATGTCCCGCATCCTGGTTTCCATCTTGTAGTAATGTCCTCATCTTGTAGTCATGTCCCCCCCTTCCTGATCTCCATCTTGTAGTAATGTCCTCATCTTGTAGTTATGTCCCACCATCCTGGTCTCCATCTTGTAGTAATGTCCTCATCTTGTAGTCATGTCCCCCCTTCCTGGTCTTCATCTTGTAGTAATGTCCTTATCTTGTCATGTCCCCCCATCCTGGTCTCCATCTCGTAGTAATGTCCTCATCTTGTAGTCATGTCCCCCCTTCCTGGTCTTCATCTTGTAGTAATGTCCTTATCTTGTCATGTCCCCACTTCCTGGTCTCCATCTTGTAGTAATGAGCCCAACTTGATCCCCATTATATAGTAATTTCTCCAATTTTGTCACTCTTAACATACACATAAAAAAAAACCTCACCTCTACTTCCTTAGCGAACAGCACCCTGTCCTCTTCTCCTCCGTAGCCTGGGTGGTGCATGGCAATGACGTCACACGTTGCCCATGCCAGCTTCCTGACGTCAGCTACAGGCTAATTGGTCAGTGTCTCATATTGGTATTGCGGTGCAGACAGCTTACGCACATTCAGTTGAAAAGTAAACATTGACTTCGGCGGTCTCCAGAACCAGGCCTTAATCACCACAGGGCCTCCGGGGCCTGTGGGCCGCATTACGCAGCTTCAAGGGCCACATGATTGAGATCCCTGAGCTAGACTCTATGCTTCTGCTAATACATCCTAGAACTGCATTTGCCTTTTTTGCTGCTGCATCACACTGTTGACTCATGTGCAGTCTGTGATCTGTTAGTATACCCAAGTCTTTTTCATTTTAGTTCTGCCAGGGGCGTATTTTTTGAAAAAAAAATTTTTTAGTAGTAGCCGACTCCTCTAGCACCTATAATTTTTTTTCTACTTGAATAGTTCCAAAATCTTGTGTTTATCTACGTATTAGTAGATTTTATTTGAAATTGGAGCTGAAAAACAAATTTCCACCAAGCACCCCACTATTCCCCATACAGTGATAGTTAAACACTTTTGCATGTTTCATTTAGTGCATTTTACATCAGTTTGTTATTAAAACAATTCGTTTTAATTATAAACTTTTAACTGTTTGTCTTCTGTTTGCATGTATTACAGTACACTGCAGGCTGCTTTGTGCTATTCAGTGTAAAGTCTACACAGAGATTTGCTTTTTGGCTCACTCACCAGCACCTCTGTCTCCTCTTCTGAAGACTAATTAAGGCTAGAGCTACACGGCAACTTTGGCCGCGAAAGCCGAAGTTCACTTGGTGCCAATGGGGTCACTACTGTTAAACAATTCCCAAAAATCAAACATGGCTTCATTTCTTATTCGTAGCAGTAGTTTAGGTGCCACAATGTGAACCCGTTCACTTCTATAGAACTGCGATGTAGCGGTGGCAACGGTAGACTTCGAACTTTGCTAGCATGACGGCTGCTGAAGCCAAAGTCATCATCTGGCACTATAGCCTAAATCTAATCAAATTTAAATATAATTTGTAGAATTTAACTTTCTTAAGGATTCAGGAGAAAATGAGACCGGTGGGAAACCAGCAATCAAGGATTGAGACTGAACAGAATCAAGGAACTTTTTATTGAGTATAATAAAAGGTCTTTTTCTCCTCTTACAGGTCGGTATGGGAGCTTATATACAGCAGTATAGAATGCTGTATATCAGTCATGAAAGGTGGTGGCTGTGTCTCATATCGGCCAAACCTGGTGCCGGGTTCCCTTTAAGTGGCGAGCGGCTCTTAGTGAATTACACATCTTCATTAAGACTGACATGAACATAGCCAATCTTAATACCTCGGGGCCCTACTTGATCTGCTATTTTGGAACTGACCCAATAAAAATGTTCTTTGGCCTTTGCAGATAACAATCTACAAGGCTAAAAGTATAACGCCCTTTCCAAGTATGTAATAGACGTTCGTCCCTCGTTGCATAAAAGATCTCCTATGTGAAAAGTGTCCTTGTGCCGACCACAATCTTCTGGTATTAAAAATTCTCAAACTCATGATATGGACGTATGTAACTGGTGTCCGTATGAGGTTTATAACCTGGACTGCTGCAAACGGGAAGAACATGAGGAATATCTAAGCACAAGCAGCCAGCAGCTCTCCCGGCTTACGACCATTTTCATTTTTTCACTCCCTTTGGCCCTTGAGTCTCTTTGGACTCCTCTTCGCTTTAGATTTTTCTTCTTTGTCTCCTTCGGCCGATACCACATACGGTACATTATTTTTTTTAGTTCTATAAATGTTACTTATGATCTGGGAAAAAGGGGTGAGCTTAACTTTTTGGAGCCCCCAAACACTCCAGCAGATGGTACTACAGGTCTGAGCCACCCTAGTCAGTGGCTGGACAAAGCCTGTGGCGCCTAAAGTTTCTGGTCCTGACGTCTTCCCCATCACTGCACTCAGGGCCGGCTCCAGGTTTTTATGGGCCCCGGGCGAAGGAGCCTCAGTGGGCCCCTTTAACACAGACCACGATTCATGATGCACAGATACAGCAGAGAAATATGGGTATAGTACAATGCCAAATACTTCACTTCTTCTATTACATGAGTGATATCTATTGTAAATTGTACAATAGCTCAAAAACCGCCAAATCCTCACAGCGCACAGAACAGACTGGACAGTACAGTCCTCCATACAATATTATGGGCACCACAGTCTCCCCCTCATCACCCATATAATACCCCATGCAGGATGTCACCCCCCATATAATGCTCCATACAGAATACTGGACCCAATATAATGCTCCATACAGGATACTGGTCCCCATATAATGCTCCATACAGGATACTGGTCCCCATATAATGCTCCATACAGGATACTGGTCCCCATATAATGCTCCATACAAAATATGGAGCTCTCCTCTGCGCTGTACTGCGTTCTGCACTGTTACGGCTCAGGAAAGGGCGCTGTGGAAAAACTCCCCATTATCATCATGATTGCCTCCCCATCATCATCATTGCCTCCTTATCATCATCATTGCCTCCCCATCATCATCATGGCCTCCCCATTATCATCAATGCCTGCCCATCATCATCATCATCTCCTCCCCATCATCATCAATGCCTGCCCATCATCATCTTCTCCCCATCATCAATGCCTGCCCATTATCATCAATGCCTGCCCATTATCATCATCTTCTCCCCATCATCATCAATGCCTCCCCATTATCAGCAATGCCTGCCCATCATCATCTTCTCCCCATCATCAATGTCTGCCCATTATCATCATCTTCTCCCCATCATCATCATCAATGCCTCCCCATTATCAGCAATGCCTGCCCATCATCATCTTCTCCCCATCATCAATGCCTGCCCATTATCATCTTCTCCCCATCATCATCATCAATGCCTCCCCATTATCAGCAGCAATGCCTGCCCATCATCACACACAGACAGCACACAAGCACTCTCTCACATACTTATACACACACACACACACACACAAAGCACCGCACTACAGACACACACAGAGACACACACACACACACACACACGTCTTACCCGTCCGACGTCCGCGCGCTCTCTGTCACAGCCGGCCGCTGAATGATGACGTCATTCAGCGGCGCTGCTGTGAGAGGAAGCGCCGGCGCCCCCTGGAGCCCGGAGCTGCGGCAGCGGAGGCACGGGAGAGGTAAGTATTGTGCCAGCTGATGCCGGGGCCCTGAGCAAGCGGGGGGGGGGGGGCCCAGCGGCGGCGCTGACACCGCTCTCCTCCGCTAACGGGCGCGGGGGTGCCAGACGGCGAGTGGGCCCCCCCGCCTGCTCAGGGCCCCGGCACTTGCACTTACCCGGGTGTGCCGGGTGCTGACGCCGGCCCTGACTGCACTGCTAGCAGAATTAATACTGTGGCACTTGATGACAAAGCAGTAGTCTCCAGTGCAAGTCCCAAAGGAAATGTGACTATTTCTGTACAGCTCCAGAACACTAGTGATGTTATCATTCCTCACATTAGAGCTCCAGACTGTGGTGTTGTTGTGCCGATGAAGGAAACTCCAGAAGCTCACACAGAGATGCTGGATGGTAGGTTTAAACAGCCATACTTTATTTTTAGCTTCCTCTCTCCTGCTTCCATTCCCCAGGACTTCCCGCTCCTGCCTTGTCTCCTCCTCCACCTTACATCATCGTTACTAGGCAGAAACCGAAACCAGGATAACAGCAAACCAATCATAGATATAGTAACAACATCACACAGACCACCAGGGAATACTGTGTTTCAAACTACCAGGGATTTTATTTATTCCATTACTGCTCAAGACCACCAGGGATGCTATATTTATTCCTATTACATGCTCTAGACCACCAGGGATGCTATCATTTATTCCATTATCCTAGCTCTAACCACCAGGATGCTATCATTTATTCCATTACTGCTTAGATCACCAGGATGCTATCATTTATTCCATTACTGCTCTAGACCACCAGGGATGCTATCATTTATTCCATTACTGCTCTAGACCACCAGGGATGCTATCATTTATTCCATTACTGCTCTAGATCACCAGGGATGCTATCATTTATTCCATTACTGCTCTAGACCACCAGGGATGCTATCATTTATTCCATTACTGCTCTAGATCACCAGGGATGCTATCATTTATTCCATTACTGCTCTAGACCACCAGGGATGCTATCATTTATTCCATTACTGCTCTAGACCACCAGGGATGCTATCATTTATTCCATTACTGCTCTAGACCACCAGGGATGCTATCATTTATTCCATTACTGCTCTAGACCACCAGGGATGCTATCATTTATTCCATTACTGCTCTAGATCACCAGGGATGCTATCATTTATTCCATTACTGCTCTAGACCACAGGGATGCTATCATTTATTCCATTACTGCTCTAGATCACCAGGGATGCTATCATTTATTCCATTACTGCTCTAGACCACCAGGGATGCTATCATTTATTCCATTACTGCTCTAGACCACCAGGGATGCTATCATTTATTCCATTACTGCTCTAGACCACCAGGGATGCTATCATTTATTCCATTACTGCTCTAGACCACCAGGGATGCTATAATTTATTCCATTACTGCTCTAGACCACCAGGGATGCTATCATTTATTCCATTACTGCTCTAGACCACCAGGGATGCTATCATTTATTCCATTACTGCTCTAGACCACCAGGGATGCTATCATTTATTCCATTACTGCTCTAGATCACCAGGGATGCTATCATTTATTCCATTACTGCTCTAGACCACCAGGGATGCTATCATTTATTCCATTACTGCTCTAGACCACCAGGGATGCTATCATTTATTCCATTACTGCTCTAGACCACCAGGGATGCTATCATTTATTCCATTACTGCTCTAGACCACCAGGGATGCTATCATTTATTCCATTACTGCTCTAGACCACCAGGGATGCTATCATTTATTCCATTACTGCTCTAGACCACCAGTGATGTTATCATTTATTCTATTACTGCTACAGATCACAAGGTAGGGCTGCTGCCAGGATTTTCAGCGCCCCACACTTGCAAAATTTTCGGGCCCCCTTGAGACTCTGCCAAGACTCAACCCCAGCCTCGCTTCCACCCCTTGAACCTTCCACTGTCCCACATCCCAACTCCACTACTGCACCTCATCCTCACTAATCATACAGTAACAGTTCCCATCAAACAACATATCATATGCATACCCACCTTTTATTTTGGCCTAAAGATTTTTTAAACCGACACCACGACAAGGTCAAATACCGTCACACCGTGACCAGGCCACATTTACCACCACATAGTAACCAAAAAATGCAGCATACAAAGAACAAATACTGCCACACCATGACCAGATGACATATTCGGGATGTTATCATTAATTCCATTACTGCTCTAGACCACCAGGGATGTTATCATTTATGTCATCATTACTGCTCTAGACCACCAGGGATGTTATCATTTACCGTATGTCATTACTGCTCTAGACCACCAAGGACGTTACCATTTATTCCATTATTGGCGATCTTATATATGCTTCTGCGCAGGCGCCGACGGCGCCATTTTGCTACAGGAAAAATAAATTGTCTCCACCAAGATGGCGCCGGCGGGGCCTGCACAGTAGCATCTATCGGATCGCTGATCCACAGGCCGCTTCGGAGCATGAGCATATTATCAACTCAAAAAACTGAAAATAAAGATTACACAACAACCACAAGACGGATTTCATCACCAGGTATCACTGTAATCAGTATAACGGCGCCGACCTGACACTGCCTGTAGGTTACTCGGCACAATCCTGCTGACAGGTTCCCTTTATCAACAATATACACCGAACTAGATTTTATCTGTTGTCGTCATCAATGCAAAAAGTGACACAATTGTAGTTATGTGAAGCAGATTATTGCATTACCATTTCCAAACGCTGGATGTCAACATATTCTTATTGTTAGGCTCAAGTATAATCTGATGTCGTGTCTTTCTCTTCTGCGGGTGGAGCGTTTGTAATAAATTCCATGAGCCCTTAACTGAACCTGATGTCAACATATTGCCTAGGTCTTGTACGTATGCCGTCGGGGCTTTGAGCATGGCTAGAGAGCAGGTTGCAGTAGTCACAGGGGGTAATAAAGGGCTCGGACTCGCTGTGGTCAGAGCTCTGTGCAAGTAGTTCCCGGGAGACGTGTACCTGACAGCCAGGGACGCAGAACTTGGAGAAGAAGCTGTCAAGACCCTGAACAATGAAGGGTGGTCCCTGTTCTTCCATCAACTGGATATTACCAATGTGACCAGCATCCGGGCTCTGCGGAATTTCTTGGAGGAAAAGTATGGTGGCCTGGATGTTCTGGTCAATAATGCTGGAATCGCATTTAGAGGTACGTTGTATAAAATCTGCTGTTGCTGCACACATAGATCATATCATCAGTGGTGACTAAGGGGTTACATGGGTATAAGCCATAAAATAGAGAGAAAGACCTTTGAGGCAAGAGATCAACTCCAAAGCCAGCTTTAGGGTATGAAAGTATCAAAGACTGACTGTCACTTTTAAACAAAAAACACTATGGTATGAAAACATGAAATATATGAAACTGGAATTGTAGTACTGCTCTAGAAAATAGGAAAAAACGAAGATATTTTGCTCATAAATTGGTCAATTCATGTATGCCCAGCAGCCAACAATGTGACCTTCTTTGCAGGGAACCTAACCTAATGTGACTCCTCTCATGGGCTACGTTCATATGGGTAGATAGGATCCTGCTGTGATTAAAACCTCCGGAGGCTGAGGGATGAAGTGCTCTTTACCAAATCCAACTTCACCACTTCCTCTACTGATTTGCTATATATCTTCTTTTACTTATACATGGTTGGCCTTCTCTGTCCTGCTATTCTCAGTCTTCATTGGATCTCTCCAGGGGGTAACTGTAAGGGACGGCCTGGACATCAGGATATCTGTGTCCTGACCGTCCCCTACATAAACACAAAGTCCATTGCTGTGTGTACCTGCATCTCTGAGTTTGGGTCCCTCTGGGCACTTCTCAGTCAATGAAGACGCTCCCCCATGGCGACCACCATCAAATGAGACACAGTCCATTGCAACTGGAATGGTTTCTTTACTACAAACTTTACACAGCATATCCAGTTATATTTCTGGTTACACATTCTTCTGTACAGGATTCCTCAGCTTTCCCTGCACCACTGCCGCTTCCTTTCCGTATGCGCCCTGACCGGACCGTCTTAGGCTGCTTCTCAGCTTCCTCCTGGCTCAACCTTGCCACAATGACAATTCCTTCTGCCTGCTTCGCCCCAGTCACTAAGTAAGGCTACCTCTGACAAAGCAACTGACCTGTCCGTACTGTTTCCTGCACAGCTTCTGTGCTCCTCTCACTCTCTGCATCTGAGTGTTCCTTGGTCTGTCCGACTTCAGACCTCCGGGCGTCCACCCAGACCAGCATCTGCCACAACCATACGCATTCTTCTGTCCCACTGTCCTTACTCAACTGTGGATACCTGGGACTAACACTTAGAAAACGTTCGGAACTGTCGGGACATCCTGGGCCTGGAGCCCATGAGGACACTAAGGGCGCCTGGCCCCATCTGACTAAACTTCCCTAACACTGTAACTTAACACCCGGCAGCCCCTTCTATATTAACCTCTTGTTGACCGACTAAAACCCTACACTAACATGGCTCACTAGTATGCCCCATCTAGTGGCCCCATCTAGAACTACACTTACCCGAACCCCACTAACACTAAAAATTTTCCCTAGTCGCTAAACATAGAATACAGTTATATACAAGGTACAAAAATGGTAACACAGGAGAAGTGTGGCAATACCATTAACTATGCAGGGTAATACATATTTGACATGTAGCAATACTACCAAATGTTAAGAACAATAAAACAATAATGAACACATTCGAAACTTACCATACATTAAGGAACATTTGTACATTAAGGAACACTGGGAGCAGAGCAAGGCGATAATCCCCCTTACATAACTTACATAATTTCATAACTTACATAATTTCTCCCCCTTACATAACTATACAGGGTGCAGGGGTTGCAGTCACCCTGGAACCTAAAAGGTCCCTTTGACCTATGTGAGAAGACCAATACTGTTAAAGTCTCATGATAGTTGAGCGCCACAAGCTTCAGGTCTGACCATTCCCTGTCTCAGACTCCCATGTCATTATGTCTCACCAAATACTTATACACCATTGAAGAATCCATTTTGGTATCAGGAGAAAGAATTCCCATTCCAGTTTGCTCATGTAGAAAAATTTGCACAATGATTTAGTCTAAGCAGGAGCTAGGGTACTTAGGTCATAAAGAAGGGGCTCCGGGATGTCTTGTCTCAGGTGGCTAGGACTGTGGTGGTAATGGTCACAAATAAAAGAAAAAGCAGCATCCATCCAGGTGAAGAGTATGAAAAGCTTTATTCTGCCATGTCACAAGACGACGTTTCGGCCATACATTGGCCTTTTTCAAGGCCAATGTATGGCCGAAACGTCGTCTTGTGACATGGCAGAATAAAGCTTTTCATACTCTTCACCTGGATGGATGCTGCTTTTTCTTTTATTTGTGGACTTTGTGGTCCATTTGGATCCATGGACCGGAGCGTGCATCCTTGACCCGATCGTGTGCTGTCTACACATTGCAGTGTGGTGGTAATGGTGTCCGGAAGCTTCAGATAGGGCTCTAATTTACGTTTTCATTATGGGGTTATTTGTGTATGAGTTGAGGATTTAATTGCAAAAATTAAAATTCAGTCAACTAATTGTACCAATATACAGTCATGGCCAAAAGTTTTGAGAATGACACAAATATTAATTTTTACAAAGTCTACTGCTTCACTTTTTCTAATGGCAATTTGCATATACTCCAGAATGTTATAAAGAGTGATCAGCTTAACAGCAATTACTTGCAAAGTCAATATTTGGCTAGAAAATGAACTTTATCCCCCAAAACACATTTCAACATCATTGCAGCCCTGCCTTAAAAGGACCAGCTAACCTCTTTTTAGTGATTGCTCCATTAACACAGGTGTGGGTGTTGATGAGGACATGGCTGGAAATCAATCTGTCATGATTAAGGAAGAATGACACCACTGGACACTTTAAAAGGAGGCTGGTGCTTGGCATCATTGTTTCTCTTCTGTTAACCATGGTTATCTCTAAAGAAACACGTGCAGTCATCATTGCAATGCACAAAAATGGCCTAACAGGGAAGAGTATCGCAGCTAGAAAGATTGCACCTCAGTCAACAATCTATCGCATCATCAAGAACTTCAAGGAGAGAGGTTCCATTGTTACCAAAAAGGCTTCAGGGCGCCCAAGAAAGACCAGCAAGCGCCAGGACGGTCTCTTAAAAGTGTTTCAGCTGCGGGATCGGGCTACCAGCAGTGCAGAGCTTGCTCAGGAATGGCAGCAGGCAGTGTGAGTGCATCTGCATGCACTGTGAGGCGGAGACTCTTGGAGCAAGGCCTGGTCTCAAGGAGGACAGCAAAGAAGCCACTTCTCTCCAGAAAAAACATCATGGACAGACTGATATTCTGCAAAAGGTACAGGCAGTGGACTGCTGAGGACTTGGGTAAAGTTATTTTCTCTGATGAATCCCCTTTTCGATTGTTTGGGACATCAGGAAAACGCCTCATTCGGAGAAGACAAGGTGAGCGCTACTAGCAGTCTTGTCTCATGCCAACTGTTAAGCATCCTGAAACCATTCATGTGTGGGGTTGCTTCTCAGCCAAGGGAATCGGCTCTCTCACAGTCTTGCCTAAAAACACAGCCATGAATAAAGAATGGTACCAGAATGTCCTCCAAGAGCAACTTCTCCCAACCCTCCAAGAGCAGTTTGGCGATCAACAATGCCTTTTCCAGCATGATGGAGCACCTTGCCATAAAGCAAAGGTGATAACTAAATGGCTCAGGGAACAAAACAGAGATTTTGGGTCCATGGCCTGGAAACTCCCCAGATCTTAATCCCATTGAGAACTTGTGGTCAATCATCAAGAGACGGGTGGACAAACAAAAACCCAAAAATTCTGACAAAATTAAAGCATTGATTGTGCAAGAATGGACTTCTATCAGTCAGGATTTGGTCCAGAAGTTGATTGAGAGCATGCCAGGGAGAATTGCAGAGGTCCTGAAGAAGAAGGGTCAACACTGCAAATATTGACTTGCTGCATTAACTCATTCTAACTGTCAATATAAGCTTTTGTTACTCATATGTTTGCAATTATTATATTTCTGTCTGTGATAAAAACATCTGTCAAACACACATATAAACCAGAGGGCAGCAGATCATGTGAAAATATAATATTTGTGTCATTTTCAAAACTTTTGGCCATGACTGTACAATAACTAATTAAAGGAGAAGAGCACTTGCATGAGCTGGGTTCTACCATGGGCCTAAGAACTTCTCCATGGGCTCCTTCCAAGCATTTACTTGGCCTTCGTTTCTGATGTCCGCCTGTACTGCCCCGCCCTGTAATTCAGCACTCTCCTCTCTCGACATCCTTTTTTAGGTGGTAGTTTTTGCAGAAGTGTTTCTTTTCTTGAAGCCTTTCCTGAAGTTATTTTGAAGATGTTTTAAGAGTTCTGGAATAGTTTTTTTTCCCCAGGAGAATTTTATGCAGTATTTTGATTGGACAATGCCTAGTTTGGGGTATGTGATTCTACCCGTACTCCTCCTGAAAAAATGACCCATGAAATACAGCAATATCAAAATGACATTCTATCATATGTCACTTCTTTTAACCGATTCAGGGTTTGGAAACCCTGAAGATGTGAAGTGACACAGAGGGAAAGATGCCGTAAGAATGATGACGGAGCCGCCTCAGGAAAATGATCTCCAGCTTTGTCCTGAATTGGTTTCACCTGGAAAAAATCAACAGCTGCTCCAGTGTGTAAATGACGTCGTGTGTATATACTATTGAAGAGGTCCTTAATTAGGATTTTGGAGAGTTTCCACTAAAAAAACTCCTTAAAAACCAAGTGTGAACAACGTCTTTGTCTTTTTTCATGCTGCCATCTGTGGCTCCATTCGTAGCCTCCATCGACAGTCTCCACGATTTGACAAGAAGAATCAAAATGACAGTGCCCATGACCAAACCAGAGAAACCCTATTATAAGTCAGATGGAAGCGGTATCCAACATTCAACATTGTTACTTTGGTTATAAATGTCAACATCTAATATGATTCTTCTACGTCTGTCCTCATCAGCTGCTGACCCAACTCCATTCGCATTCCAAGCCGAAGTAATTCTGAGAACTAACTTTATTTGCTACGAGGGATGTTTGCCATGAACTGATGCCACTGATTAGGCCAAACGGTAAGTGTAGGGTGGTCTTAGGTTGCATTTTCCATTCTAGTGTCCCTTGTAGTGCCATCATTCTCGTACGGTTTATGAAGAGATGCACAGTAATAATGCTATTAGTAAGACAGCCACATTCTCTGGAGCACCACTGGAGGCTTCGGGATATGCAGTGATCATCTGATCGTTGGGTGAGACAACCACTAGACAAAGACGGCCCAGAATATGTAATTCATTTCCTGTAGGTATCTCACCTCGCATCCCGTTGGAGTATTCTACAAGATGTGTGACAATCCTTTCCAATCAGTACTTTTGAAAATATATATTACTAGTTCAGAATGTTTAAGTTCTGGGTTGTCCAGGTCAATATTTAGGACCAATTCTTAGGATAGTTCATCAATGTAAGATCAGTGGATGTCTGACACCCGTAACCCCCACCAATCAGCTATTTTCTGCTCTGGCGATGGAATAGAAGGTCTTTGTTGAGAACCTCAGCTCAATTCTTGCCAATGACCTTATTTTGTCCTTTATTTTCCATGGATAATTACAGGGTTTAATACCTTCATGTCTCTACCTAAAGGAAGAGTCTTTAATGTCTCCAGTATTTTCAGCCACACGTCCCTTCAAAAGTGCAGGCCCGAACTTCAGGAGAGATTCCGCAGTGACGCGATCACAGAGGATGAGCTGGCGAAACTGATGGAGAACTTTGTGGAAGATGCCAAGAAAGGAATCCATGAAGAAAAGGGTTGGCCAAACTTCGCTTATGGGGTGTCCAAAATCGGGGTTACTGTTTTGTCTAGGATTCAAGCACGACAACTGATGGAGACCAGGAAGGAGATGGCATTATTGTCAATGCCTGCTGCCCGGGGTGGGTGAGGACTGATATGACAGGCCCTTATGCCACCAAGTCCCCAGATGAAGGTGCCATTACCCCAGTATATTTGGCTCTTCTTCCTGCTTAAGTAGATTCACCGTATGGGGAGCTGGTCAGAGATAAGAACATTTTGACTTGGTAACCCCAGAGAAAAGCACTGGTAGCAAAAATAATGCATCTTTTTGGTGGCTATTTTCCATTGCACTTACGTCTCCAATATTTTGCTTTCACAAGTTGTTTTTTTTTCCTGAAAATAATTAAAGTATTTTTAATTAAAATGCATATTTCTTCTTAGAAAAATATTTAGAATTGAGAGTCCTCAGTGGTTGATACCTTTTAATGGCTAACTGAAAAGATGGTAACAAATTGCAAGCTTTCGAGACTACTCCGGTCTCTTCATCAGGCAAAGACTAAAACAAAAACTGAAGAATCACATATATATATATATATATATATATATATATATATATATACACAAGAGGACACAGGAATAGTGCAATAGGTAAGACAAGTGACGTGAAGCAGAACTGTCATTATGGCAGAGGAATGAACATAAATATTGGAACAGATCATAGATAAGGAGGGAAAGTTTTATTGCCCTCTGATTGGGGTCTGGTGTTGTGTTTTGATGCCCCTAGAAGGTCAGAGACGCAGATTCCTTAATTGATATAGAATTACATGAATCCATGTGACACGTTCATTCCAGCACTAAGAGTGTCAAAGGTCATCATAAGTTTGTATTCCCAAACCTTTCTATCTTTCTCAGATTTGAAGTTATGGCAATTTGTATGGATAATGTCAGAACCCTATGCTGACCCCTAAACAGTATTTCTTTGTGCTGTGTTTAATGCAGGCTTGCTTGCCTAGCCCACTTCTTGCCAGGCAGATAATGGCAAATTTGACCAGCCATCATGTGCCTTTAACAGCCGCAAATGGAGAGATTGACAGCAGCATTCAGCAGACACTGGCAGGTGGGACGCCTCATTCCACGCACACATCAGCGCGCCTGTGACGTGATCGCGGGTCGCGGATTGGTTGTCATTACAGCCGAGGGTCTGCTGAAGACCTCCGTGCGTTTCATGATGATCCTCTCGTGAAAGTCAGCCTGTAGCAGGCATTACTAAGAAATCTTGATTCAAGTCCCCTAAGGGGACTATTTAATAGAGTGAAAAGTAAAAAAAAATGGTTTTAAAAATATGAAAAAAATACAATAAATACAAAAGTTCAAATCACCCTCCTTTTGTCCCATTAGAAATACAACAATTAAAAAAAAAATACACATATATTGGTATTGCTGCATTCAGAAATGTCCGCTCTATCAAAATATTAAATAAATCAATCCGCTCGGTAAACGGCATAATGAGAAAACAAATCACTGCAAAAGGCGTCCGCAAAGATACTTCAGGAAAAACACCGCCAGCGGTGATACATTGGAGGTTAATTGCACTTCGTCTGCTTGCACATTTTCTCTTAGAACTTAAAATGATTGTTTGCTACCATCACCGCAGAAATATGGGCATTAGCTTGAATGGTCAACTATCCCAGAAAACCCACAATGGAATGTTACAGTAATGGAATCGGTAGATTACATCCTCGCTTCTCTCTAAAGACCCCAATCCTTAACCAACATCCACCTCGGCTGAAATTGTTACCTATTGTGAGATCAATTGGAACCAACAATCTCATCGTCCGTTGAAAGATTGTAACCATGAAGTTCATCTCCTCTTAGGCTCCATTCACACGTTGCGTTTTTGCTGCATTTTTTTATGCAAATTAAAAGCTGCTTTTTACAGTACCAGCAAAAGATATAAGATTTCAGAAATCTCATGCATGCGCTTTTTTTCCCCCGCTGACTGAATAAGAAAACCATAAGTGTTTTTTCACCCATAGAAAGCAATGAGTAAGTGCAAAAAACATTGGCATCAGTTTTTTCAGAGTTTTTGGTGAAAAAAAGCATATACAGCAGGATGTGAAACCCATTTATTTTTGTGATTTTCCCAAGTTTTAACCATAATATCTTGGTGGGAAAAGAGTGGAATATTCAGCTCATCAAACTGTGCGGGTGACATCCTATGCAGACCTGTGTGCAATTGGAATACTAGGCAGCCACCCCATGGATGTTTTGTTGGTTAGTAAGTGGTTAGTTTTCAGTATTTTGCACCTGTGCTGCCCCACCTTTATCGCCCTACCAATGTGTAAATGACCAACCAACTCACTACACTGCCAGTGTATGGAAGTAAACAATGCCCGACCGACTCAATGCCCAACCAATGTGTGAAAGTAAACAATGCTTTTTTCTGTCAAGGTACCAAAAACTGGTATTGCTGGATTGACTTATTTTCTCCATAATTATTGTACATTATTAAAATTTCATCTCTTCCTCTACAATCCAACCTGAATGCAGCCAGCCATCTTTTTATCCACAACAGAAACACCAAAAGTCACTGCCCTTGGCAAGCCAATGTGTAGATCCTAGACATCACTGTGTCTTAGTTAACAGAAAATAGAGGGAGTCTGTGGCTGTAAGCCACATGTTAAGCTATGGAAACCTACAAACACAGTCCTTTTGTTGTATATTCTGGGCAGGAGACTCAAGCATCGACAGTCAGAACCCGCAGAAAGTGCTGCTAACGAGTAATGTGTAGAGCAACATGAATGGGGTTCTGGAACTAAGTTAGCATTATAGTTAGTAAGCAGAGGCGTATCTAGGGGGGTAAAGAGGGGAATTTGCCCCGGGAGCACCCGGCAGGAGTGCGCTGTCAGGCCACCTGGTGTGGCAGTCAGAGGTATCTCACCGGCTGCTTTTTGCCACCCCCTGTAGCGGGATTCGGCTGTTCTCTGAGCCGGCTGTCAAGCTCACAGAGAAGGTGCTTTGTGACATCATCAAGTAATCAATTGTACTTGCATCTTTCAGACGCGGGTACAATTGACTCCCTGACCGCTGACACTTCCAGGTCACGGTAATGTCAGCAGCATGACCAGGTCAACTGACTACTCTGCTGACATAACCCTTCAGCGCAGAATAGGCGTGGTGATTGTTGGTCAGGTAAACACTCCCCTGGTGCTGATGAGATCAAAGTTTTATGTGGACACAGTATGAGGAGTGAAAGCGGATTGGAGCAGACACAGTATGTGAAGTGGGGGGGATTAGTGCTGCAGACACAATATGAGGAGTGGGGAAGATTTGTGCAGTAGACACTGATACTCACCTTGTCTCCTCTGCTCCCCGGCATGGTGTTGAGCGGGTCCCATGTGTCCCGCTGGCAATTCCTTGTTGCCG
This sequence comes from Oophaga sylvatica, assembly GCA_033576555.1. Lineage (NCBI taxonomy): Eukaryota > Metazoa > Chordata > Amphibia > Anura > Dendrobatidae > Oophaga > Oophaga sylvatica. The sequence goes on from JARQOD010000002.1 coordinate 624,980,480, forward strand.
GAGGTCTCGCTGTCCACGCATGCGCCCTGGGTCCCGGCCGTGCGCTCCTTCAGCTCTATGCAGCGGGAGGTCGTGACCGGGAAGCACCGCCCAGTCATGGCGGCCGCCTCAGGGTATTTCAGGCTGCCTCCTGCTTGGGTTGGTGCCTTATTGTTTGTACTTGCTCTGTTGCCAACGCTTGTGCTGGCGATCTTGCTGGTCTCATTATTCAGGTCCCTGCTTGCTCTCTAGCACGCTCTTTGCTTGTGTTTACACTGTTCTGCTTCTATTATCTTCTAGTGTCTGCTTCCTCTGTGGCTCCCGACGGTTCCTGGAATCATCCTGGTCTCAACCGGTCTCTGGTTCTTGGGTCCTGTACCTACATCTCCGTCCCCTTCCACAGTTACTGCATTTCCGCTAGCTCCTAGCCATTATTCCTTGTCCCCTGTGTCCTCCGCCATATCTTAGCCCTACTCATTACTATGGTTCAGTCTCCTTCGAGCCACCCCTTTGGTATCGTCCATCGTGCTATTATTTCCTTTGGGCCTGCCCCTGACGCTCCCTGTATAGGGGGTGGTTTCACTAGGTCAGCTCTCTCAGGGGGCTCTGGTATTACAATCCAGAGGGTCCACTCTTGGTGGAGCTACAGAGGCGTGACAGACACAGTATGAGGAGTGAGGGGGAATTGGTGTGGACACAATATGAGGGGCGGTGGGAGGATTAGTTCTGCAGACACAGTATAAGGAGCAGTGGGGGTATTGGTGCTGCAGACAGTATGATGAGCTGTAGGGAGATTGGTGCTGTGGACACAGTATTAGGAGCAGGGAAGATTGGTGCTGCGGACATAGTATGGGGAGCAGGGTGATTGGTGCTTTGGACGCAGTATGAAGAGCAATGAAGATTGGTGCTGCAGACACAGTATGAGAAACGGTGAAGATTGGTGCTGTGGACAAAGTTTGAGGAGTGGAAGGAATTTTTGTTGTGGACACAGTATGACAAGTAGGGGGTGACTGGTGTGGACACAGTATGAGGAGCGGATACCCTCTCCTCCTCTCTTAACCTGATGTTCATGTGTTCATATATTGCCTTTATTGTTCAAGTACTTGCACTTTAGAGTTGTGATTTATAGGCATCTGTGGCGCTTCCCATGGCTGTGGGGCGCCGGGACATGGCATAGCTTTCCTAGCTAGCCAATGCTCCCACGCCGCCAGTCCACGACGACGTGAGGCATGGGTCCCAGATGATAAGAGAATGTGGACCCACTGGACCACGGAGGGAGACCCGGGCCTGCCCGGACTAGGGAAGGGCAGCGACCGGGATCCGTGGCAGCTGAGCATGTGGGCAAGGTGGCGACCTGCAGGGCTAGACAACACCGCACAACTTCAGGTAAGAAGAAACATAAAGTTTACTTAAAGAAACAAAGTACATAAACAGAAACATAAGACCGGGCTCCGATTCCGCACATCAGAGAAGGGTACACGACTCAGGATCACAGACGAGTGCTGGAGGACATCACGGGTAGATGCAGTCCAGGGTTATCTGGCACGGGCATACTTGGACGGCCTCTCTCTCAGGCCTTAGGCGTAGCACAGGCTCAGCAGGAGAACATCAGACACCGACCTCAGACAGACTTCAGACGATGGCGGGTCATCACGGTTGATGAAGTCCAGGATCATCTGGCACGGGCATACTAGTATGGCCTCACTCTCAGGCCTCGGGCGTAGCACAGGCTCAGCAGGAGAACATCAGACACCGGCCCAGGACGAACGTCAGACGATGGCAGGGTCATCACGGGTTGATGAAGTCCAGGGTCATCTGGCACGGGCATACTAGGACGGCCTCTCTCTCAGGCCTCAGGCGTAGCACAGGCTCAGCAGGAGAACATCAGACACCGACCCAGGACAGACGTCATCACAGGGTAGACCAAGAAGGAACCGGCAGGACAAGAGAGCGGGTGGCACCTGGGAAAAGGGCAGGGAATCACGGCAGGGGATATAGGTAGTTTCTGGACAGGCAGGTTTGTCACAGCAAGTGACCAAGGAAGTCTCTGGGCAGGCAGGTTGTCACGGCAAGTGACCAGGGCAGGCAGGTTGTCACGGCAAGTGACCAGGCAGTCTCTGGGACAGGCAGGTTGTCACGGCAAGTGACCAGGGCAGGCAGGTTGTCACGGCAAGTGACCAGGCAGTCTCTGGGACAGGCAGGTTGTCACGGCAAGTGACCAGGGCAGTCTCTGGGACAGGCAGGTTGTCACGGCAAGTGACCAGGCAGTCTCTGGGACAGGCAGGTTGTCACGGCAAGTGACCAGGCAGTCTCTGGACAGGCAGGTTGTCACGGCAAGTGACCAGGCAGTCTCTAAACAGCAGGTTGTCACGGTAAGTGACCAGGCAGTCTCTAGACAGGCAGGTATATACGACCTGAGATGGTGGAGCCTCCAGGTAGGCTGCAGTCGGATGGCAGATGATCGCTCCCAGGTGAGCAGGCAAGAGCCGGGATCTCTGCAGATGATGTCCGAACTTCCGGATGGAGCTGCAGTCGGATGGCAGATGATCGCTCCTAGGTGAGCAGGCAAGAGCCGGGGATCTCTGCAGATGACGTCCGAACCTCTGGAAGGAACTGCAGACGGATGGCAGACAGGCAAGCCGACAGGTAACAGACAGGTAACTGGAATCAGGAGCTGATGGCTGAAACAGAGTTAGACTGCACAGGAACAACAGGAACACGGATTGGATCTCAGAGAGTCAGGAACACAGACAGGAACACGGACTGGGTCTCAGGGACACGGACTGGAACACAGGCATCGGACTCCGGACATCTGGTACCGATCAGCAGGCTCCGGACATCAGGTAGAGATGGATAGGATCCGGACATCTGGAAGTGGTCATCGGACATCGGATATCAGGCAATGGTCATCGGACATCGGATATCAGGCAATGGTCATCAGGGATAGGATCCGGACATCTGGCAGCGACCTGAAAAGGAACCCCAGCGGTCTGGTGCAAGCCCCGCCCAGCACAACGGGAGCTGGCCGGGATTGCACAGAAGCTGAGCACAGAGTAACAAACTCAGCACACACCGGACTCCTCCTTCCAAGATGAACTCAGGTTATATAGCAAGGATTCACAGTCACTGGCACAGGGTTCTGGACACAGCAGGATTTCAGGAACATAACACATAGGACACAATTCAGACAGTCAGGTACAGGATGCGATCCAGGATCAGGGTTCAGGTAATTAGACACAGAAGGAACAGGCCTGGATATACAGCCTCCAGGAACGGTAATCTGGGTAATCAGCCCCCAGCATAGGCGGAAACACAAGACATAGTTCAGACAGTCAGGTACAGGATGCGATCCAGGATCAGGGGTTCAGGTAATTAGACACAGCAGGAACAGGCCTGGATATACAGCCTCCAGGAACGGCGATCTGGGTAATCAGCCCCCAGCATAGGCGGAAACACAAGACACAGTTCAGACATTCAGGTACCGGGTTAGATCCAGGATCAGGGAACAAGAAACAGCAGGAACAGGAATCAGCTCTCCAGAGCTGATCAACTTCAGAGCAGGAGCTGAACACACAACCACATACGGCTAGGTTCAGGGATTCAGTGTGGATTCAATGTGAAGCTCTGGCAACGCCCACTAGGGCTGGGGAACTTTATATATGAGCTGCTTCACAGCAATAGGCTGGAGCAGTAATTCTAATACACACCCAGGGGCGTAACTAGGAACGGCAGGGCCCCACAGCAAACTTCACAATGGGGCCCTCCCCGCCTCCGGCCGCCATTTTAAAAAAAAATATATATATTTTTAAAAATCACTAATCGCAAACGGCGAATGGATTGAATAATCCAGTCGCCATTTGCAAATTTTTAGCCGCTTTGGCGACCATTTTGGTCGCCATCTGCAGCACTGTAAAGAGGCCTGCTGTTTTCGGGGCCCCATTAGGGGCCTGCTGTTTCCTGGGACCCTAGGCCCCTGATGGGGCCTGCTGTTTCCTGGGGCCTGCAGTTTCCTGGGGCCCTAGGCCCCTGATGGGGCCTGCAGTTTCCTGGGGCCCAAGACCCCTAATGGGGCCTGCAGTTTTCTTTGGAGCTAGGCCCCTAATGGGGCATGCTGCTTCCTTTGGACCTAGGCCCCTAATGGGGCCTGCTGTTTCCTAGGGCCCCATTAGGGGCCTGCTGCTTCCTGGGGCCTCTAATGTGGCCCGCTGTGTCCTGGCCCCCCCCCCCAAGCACACATGCGATTTGCACACTTAGTCATGTACCCACGAGCTGCTCTCCCTAATGCTCTCAATGTTCAGTGAAAAACGGAGAGAAGCAGGAAGAGAAGCTCGTTGTCACAGGACCATAAGTATAAAAATCGCATATGAGTGAAGTGTCCATGAAATGACTGCTGGAACCTGCAGAGCTGAATCCTGACATTGCAGCTTCTGAATTCTCACAACGAATGCTCTGCACACTTTTAGGATTCTCCCTTACCGGTGGCAAGAGTACACGGTCATGTCAGCACAAGCATGTGATTTATATACTTCTGGCCACATTCCGACTAGACGTGCCCGGCCTCGCTCCGTTCATTTTCATTGAGGCCACACGTCTAGTCAGCATGTGACCGCTTGTATGTAAATCACCGGCACGAGAGAATCCTAACAGCGTGCAGTGTGCACTGTGAGAATTCTGAAATTGACTAATTCTCATGTTTTTATTTATGTTAGGAGCATTAAAGGGGTTGTCCAGGTTTGTGCTGAGTCTGCAGTCATTCTATGTGACACAGACCTGGAGAACCCCTTTAATGCTCCTAACAAATAAAGACATGAGAATTAGTCAATTTCACAAATAATATTTACATCCAGGTACCTTATAGAGGACGTCCTCTCTGGAGTCGTTCTCCTTTTCTTCATCTTGTCCAGATCCCATGATGAGTTTTCTCATCCACAGTCGTCTCTGCAGATTTCCATCTTCTCCGCTCTTCTGCACCAACTCTCCACACGATGCCCTTAAAGACAGAAGAGTCATTATAATGCCCCTAAATAAAAATATCTGCAATATACTGTCGCCTCACACTATTCTCCTCCCTCCTCACACTGTCTCCTCTCACATCCCCCCTGTTCAGCATACTGTCTCCTCATATATTTACCCCCTCACTCTCTATACTGTCTGCTCACACAACCCGACTCCCCATACTGTGTCTGCACACATCCCATCACCCTCACTCCCCATACTGTGTCTGCACACATCCCATCACCCTCACTCCCCATACTGTGTCCACATACATTCACACCGTTCGCTCCCCATACTGTCTGCACCCATCCCCCATACTGTTTCCTCATACATACTCTTCAGTTACCCTCAAATCCCCCACACATATTAAATGCCCCCATCGCCACTCCAAATCCCCCCCACATAAAATAACCCCTATCCCCACTCCAAATCCCCCCACACACATTAAATCCCCCCATCCCCACTCCAAATCCCCCCACACATAAAATAACCCCCATCGCCACTCCAAATCCCCCACACATAAAATAACCCCCATCGCCACTCCAAATCCTCCCACACCATAAATAACATACCCCCATCGCCACTCCAAATCCCCCCACACATAAAATAACCCCCCATCCCCACTCCAAATCCCCCACACATAAATAACCCCCATCGCCACTCCAAATCCCCCCACACATAAAATAACCCCCCATCCCCACTCCAAATCCCCCCACACATAAAATAACCCCCATCGCCACTCCAAATCCCCCCACACATAAAATAACCCCCATCGCCACTCCAAATCCCCCCACACATAAAATAACCCCCCATCCCCACTCCAAACCCCCCACACATAAAATAACCCCCAATCCCCACTCCAAACCCCCCACACATAAAAAACCCCCATCCCACTCAATAAAAATCCCCATCCCACTCCAAACCCCCCACACATAAAAGACCCCCATCCCCCACTCAAACCCCCCACACATAAATGTATCCCCCATCCCCACTCCAAATCCCCCCCACACATAAAAGAACCCCCATCCCCACTCCAAACCCCCCCACACAAAAGTAACCCCCATCCCCACTCCAAATCCCCCCACACATAAAAGAACCCCCATCCCACTCCAAATCCCCCCACACTAAATGTATCCCCCATCCCACTCCAAACCCCCCACACATAAAAGAACCCCCATCCCCACTCCAAACCCCCCACACATAAAAGAACCCCCATCCCCACTCCAAATCCCCCCCACACATAATGTATCCCCCCCATCACCACTCCAAATCCCCCCACACATAAAAGAACCCACATCCCCACTCTAAATCCCCCCCACACATAAAATAACCCCCCATCCCCACTCCAAACCCCCCCACACATAAAAGAACCCCCATCCCCACTCCAAACCCCCCCACACATAAAAGAACCCCCATCCCCACTCCAAACCCCCCACACATAAAAGAACCCCCATCCCCACTCCAAATCCCCCCCACACATAATGTATCCCCCCATCCCCACTCCAAATCCCCCCACACATAAAAAAAACCACATCCCCACTCTAAACCCCCCCCCCCCATACACACACACTCACACAGTATGTCCCCCATTTATCTTCTGTGGTATCTTCAGCTCCATAATGGAGCACACTCACCACAGATCTTCACCCTTCTGGGCGCCGACGACGAGTGACGTCAGCAGCGTGATCACATGACCTGATCACGCTGCAGACGTCGCTCTGACCCGGCGGTCAGAGCTTCAATTGTACTGGCGTCTGTATAGACACCAGTGCAATTGATTCCTGGGAGACGGCACGCAGCAGCTTCTCTGCGCCGGCTGTCAGCATGACAGCCAGCACAGGGAACCGCCGACTCTCAGGCCATGGGCGGCGGAACACAGCCGCAGGGGAGACAGCTGCAGCAGGGACGGGCCCCCTGCTAGCCCGGGCCCTATGGCAGCTGCTTCCCCTGCTTCCACGATAGTTCCGCCCCTGTACACACCCAATCCTCATAAAAGCAGTACAGGTGTGGGCCGCGCCCCCTATGCAGAGCCAGACAACTCATCACAGAGGAACGCCTGACAGTGGCTGCTGCCACACACGTAGTAAGTCATGCACCACTGCAGAGGACTTTGCAAGCTACGGACGGCTTTCACAGCAGGCCAGGCGCCTGACAGAAGCTGCTGCCACACACGTAGTAAGTCATGCACCACTGCAGAGGACCTTGCAAGCTACGGACGGCTTTCACAGCAGGTCAGGAACCGCACATGCGGCGGTCATGCAAAGCAGCAGAGCCACTCACGCAAGTACGGGTACGCAGCAGAGCCGGAACTGAGCAGCATCCATATAGGTAACAGACAACAGTATCCAGCTGGTTAGGGGAAAGGAGCAAAAGGTTAATGCAAAGACATGCAGAGTAACGCTGGAAAACAAAGTACAGATAATACCAGCGTTACAGCATCCATCAGAGCCCAGAACATTTGGTTTACCTTAAGTTTAACTGAGAACCCTCAATATGTAATCATGGTATTCATTCCTGGTTTAAGACTTGGCTCCATAAAATAAAACTTATATGAGCATTTGCACGTCATTGTAGCTTTACATATTATTTTATAACATACTGATCTGTGACGTGCCCCACCGAAATGTTTGATAACTGTAATGTGGATTAATTTAGGCTCCATAAAAATAAGATTTTATATCAATGTTAAGCATTTGTACTTATATTATATTGCATTAATTATAATGATATATCATATTATTACTTGTTGGAGCCTTTCTCATTGAAAAGCTGACATGTGATGTAATATAATATACAGGTGCATCTCACAAACTTAGAATATGATCACAAAGTTAATTTATTTCAATTCTTCAATACAAAAAGTGAAACTCATATATTCTATAGAGTCATTACACACAGAGTGATCTATTTCACGTGTTTATTTCTGTTAATGTTGATGATTATGGCTTACAGCCAATGAAAACCCACAAGTCAATATCTCAGTAAATTAGAATACTTTATAACACCAGCTTGAAAAAAATATTTTAAATATCTGAATTGTTGTCCTACTGAAATGTATGTTCAGTAAATGCTCTCAATACTTGGTTGGGGTCCTTTTGCATCAAGTAAGCACAGTGATACTGTTGTTTTTAAACCAGGTATTGGTACTTTTGGCAGTGTGGACAGGTGCCAAGTCCTGCTGGAGAATGAACTGTTCATCTTCAATAAGCATGAAGTGCTCTAAAATTTCCTAGTAGACGGCTGCACTGACTTTGGTCTTGATAAAACACAGTGGACCTACACCAGCAGATGACATGGCTCCCCAAACCATCACTGATTGTGGAAACTTCACACTAGACCTTGGAAATCAAAGTCCCAGAGTCTGAAGGAAGAGTGGAGGCCACAGTCCTAGCTGCTGGAGGTCTAGTGTGAAGTCTCCACAATCAGTGATGGTTTGGGGAGCCATGTCATCTGCTGGTGTAGGTCCACTGTGTTTTATCAAGACCAAAGTCAGCGCAGCTGTCTACCAGGAGATTCTAGAGCACTTCATGCTTCCCTTTGCCGACAAGCTTTTTGGAGATGGAAATGTCATTCTCCAGCAGGACTTGGCACCTGTCCACACTGCCAAAAGTACCAATACCTGGTGTACAAACAACAGTATCACTGTGCTTGATTGTCAGCAAACTTGCCTGACCTTAACCCCATAGAGAATCTATGGAGTATTGTCAAGAGGAAGATGAGAGACCAGACCACATTATGCAGACGAGCTGAAGGCTGCTATCAAAGCAACCTGGGCTTCCATAACCCCTCAGCAGTGCCACAGGCTGATCGCCTCCATGCCACGCCGCATTGATGCAGTAATTGAAGCCAAAGGAGCCCAACCAAGTATTGAGAGCACTTACTGAACAGACATTTCAGATTTTAAAATCAGTTTTGAAGTGTTATAAAGCATTCTAATTTACTGAGATAATGACTTTTGGGTTTTCATTGGCTGTAAGCCATAATCATCAACATTAACAGAAATAAACACGTGAAATAGATCACGCTGTGTGTAATGACTATATAATATATGAGATTCACTTTTTGTATTGAAGAACTGAAATAAATTAACTTGTTGATGATATTCTAGTTTTGTGAGATGCACACCTGTATATCCTTTGTTTTGGGTGCTAAGGTAATTTTGTGCTAGACACAGATGAGCTGCCTTTTGTCATTACTGGTATATTCACATTTTGCCTGACCATTAGGTGGAGACATTACAGATTGCTTTCTGTGAAATTTAGATATGATTCACATTGCATTTTTTTCTCCACATGGGTCTTTAATTAGGAATGAATACTCTTCTAATGATGATTTAGATTTACATTTCTTAGAACTGACATAATATTCATATCTACCTCTGTTCTCTGTAGTACAAGCTCCTTTTAATTGTTTTTATTTGTATCTTGTAATTATCTGTATTTTCAATAAAGGAATTATTTGTTTATGAATGGGAGTATTTCCGTTACCTGTTTCAGTATGAGGGGCAGTAGGGGGGATTGGTGCAGTGGACACAGAATATGTAGTGGGGGGAAATTAATTTGGACACAGTATGAGGAATGGGAAGAACTGGTGCTGTCGATACAGTATGAGGAGCATAGAAGATTGGTGCTGCAGACACAGTATGAGGAGTGGGGGGATTGATGCTAGGGACCCAGTATGAGGAGCAGGGGGGAATTGGTGTGGACACAGTATAAAGAGTGATGGGAGGGATTGTTGCTGTCGACACAGTATGAGAAAGGGGAAGACTGGTGCTGCAGACACAGTATGAGGAGTGGAGGGAAATTAGTGCTGCAGATACAGCATGAGGAGCAGGGAAGGTTGCTGCTGCGGACACAGTATGAGGTGTGGGTAGATTGGTGCAGACACAGTATGTGGAGCTGGGAGGATTGGTGATGCGGACAAAGTATGAGAAGCATGGGGGATTAATGATGCCAAAATAGCATGAAGAGCGGGGAAGATTGGTCCTGGGAACACAGTATGAGGAGTGGGGAGATTGGTGCTATGAATACAGTATGAGGAGCAGAAGGAGGGATTGGTGTGGACACATAGTGAGGAACAGGGGTGGAATTGCTGTAGACACAGTATGAGGGGAAGGGGATTGGTTCAGTCACAGCATGAGGAGCAGGGGTGGGGGGATTGTTGTGGATATGGTATGGGGAGCGAGAGAGACCTGTGAGGAAACAATATGTCAGTGTGGGAAGTGAAGGGGACCTGTGAAAAGACAGTATGTGGGAGCAAGGAGGACCTGTGAAGAGGCAGTATGGGCAATGAGGGGTACCTGTTGGGAAGCAGTTCGGCAGTTTGGGGAGTGAGGGAGACCTGTAAACATACAGTATGGCAGTTTGGGGAATGGTGGGGGATCTGTGAGGAGACAGTATAGGGAATGTGGAGTGTGTGAGGAAACAGTATGAGGAGTGGGAGGGAATGGGTACAGAAACTGTATGGGGATATATGATGAGACACTATGGAGTTCGAGGGGGTAAATATGTGAAGAGATAATATGAGGAGGGAGGGGGAAATATTTGAGTAGACTATTGAGGGCAATAGTGTGCGGAGACATTATGGGGAGAGAAAGTGTGAAGGGCACAGAATAGAGACTGGGTTGTGTGGAGGGCAGTATAGAAAGGGGACAGCATGGTGGGACAGTGTTGAGGACACAGCAAGGAGAGGACAGTATGCCGAAGAGGGGGGAGTATGAGGAGACACAGTATAGAGACACCTTAAGTCAAAATGCGTTAGTTCTATACCAAAAATCTGCATTTTATTTGCCTGGTGATATTTTCAGGACATACTAAATGCTGAGGTTCCATTTCATCTAAGTTTCTAGATCAGCTTGCCTTAGTATTGGGATATGTGATTGTTGGCAGAAGAAAAGGGTATAGCGGTATAATAAAAGTAGGTAGTCTTCTCCACATGTAAAAAATGTGGTTAAAGAAAAAAAAATCAGAACAGAGAATTTGAGCTGGAAATGGAATCTGAAATGGCCGAACTAGTTTAACTGGTTCAATCTTTTAGTGATTTTTTTTGATGTTGCAGATTTTCTGCGCCCATGAAGGTATAATAGGTTACTTGCATTTTTTCTAAAATAAGCAGAGTAAAAAACTCAACAAAAACTGATCATGGGCACGTAGCCTTAATCAGTTCAGTGGCCTGAACATGGGACATGCGATTACAGATTATCATAGGATCTGTGTTACATTCGTGTTCACATTGTGGTTGCAAAATATACTTGTAGATTTTAGCCTTTTTTTTTCTTGGACTGGGGTGAGGAGTCTAAGATGCATGATGTAAATACACTATATTTTTTCAGATATACACAACTCTTGATCTATTTTGGTTGCATTTATGTGTTATGTTTTGAGCATTATTCATGGGAGTCCAAGAGTCCTCTTAAAATATTATTGCTGGTGCCTGATTGAGAGACTCTGACGGTTGTGGAGCACCGAACCAAGACACTGAAATTAATTCTGCTCAATATTAATATTAACATATGAATTATAATGATTTATATTAATAGTATTGTGTCACTTAATATTGAGCAGAATTAAGTATTCTGACATCCCCCTATATACCGTATGAGCCCACACATAGGCCTTATATACCTTAAGGGCCTACACACAGCCCCTATATACAGTATGAGCCCCCACATAGCCTCCTATATACAGCATGAACATCACATAGCCTCCATATATACACTGTGAGCCCCACATAGTCTACATATATACAGTTTGAGTCCCACATATAGTATATATACATAGCGTAAGCTCCACATAGCCTCTTATATACAGCATGTTCCCCGCATATCCTCTGATATACAATGTCAGTCCCCATATAGCCTCATTATATACAGCATGTGCCCCACATAGGCTCCATATATACAGGGTGAGCCCCATATAGCTTCCATTATACAGTGTAAACCTCACATAGCCTCCATATATACACTGTGATCCCCACATAGCCTCCATATATACACTGCGATCCCCACATAGCCTCCATATATACACTGCGATCCCCACATATCCTCCATATATACACTATGAGCCTATAGGAATAGGAAATCAGGAAGGGGGCAAACAATTTTTCACACCTTTGTATACAGTGTGAGCCCTTAAATTGGTGTGCCAGACCTGGCATGTCAGTCTCCATAAGGAGAAAACTTAACTGCTTAGAACCCAGTCTTAGCCTCTCACCCAGCCAAAGCAGATCTCATACTTTGCACTTAGGAGGGGCAATACCCCGAAACACCCTGTCTGCAAATTAATATTCTAATTTGGCTTTTATCCTAAGTCACGTTACAAGGCTCGTTAAGGGGCCGACACTGACTTGTAGGAACGCTGCTCTCAATAGGTGGCGCTATAGAGTCTACTTCTCTTCCGCCATTTCTTCTCAGTAATTCACTTGTAATGTAGCCTGATGAAGGGGCCGCCTGAGCCCTGAAAGCTTGCAAATATAATTTCTCTGGTTAGCCAATAAAGGTATCACTCCTTGAATACCTTTCTCATTTTTTTGGGACATAAGTATTTACTTCTCTGAAGAGAAAATTTGCAAACCTTGTGGATGAAATAAATGATCAAATCAATACCGTACACAAGTAATGAACTTGGACATAGACAGATAGTACTAGATAAAAGTTTGTCCAGAGAGAATAAATGGGATAACAGTGTTGAAAAGATCTAATACCAGGTTAGAGTGGACCAAAAAGAGAAATTGATAAAAAAAATTTGAATATATATGAGACAGTACCGTCAGAATCCACAAGGTGGAGCTGTTGGGAAAAAAAATGAGCAAGCGCAGGCTACAAAGTGAATCCAATGAAATCACCCACAATTAATGATATAGGAAATTATATATAGGATATAGGATATTATTCCTGTGTCCTTTTGTGTATATAAATATGTGATTCTTCAGCTTTTGTTTTAGTCTTTGCCTGATGAAGAGACCTGCGTAGTCTCGAAAGCTTGCAATTTGTTACCATCTTTTCAGTTAGCCATTAAAAGGTATCAACCACTGAGGACTCTCAAGTCTAAATATTTTTCCACAATTAATGAGACACTATTTGTACAAAAACAGCTGTAAAAAAATGCTCATATTGGTAAGGGATAGAGTGTCCCAAAAAAAGAATATCTGAAATAATTAATTGCATATAAGGAAAAGGGCAGATATATAATATACAATGGGACCTATCCGGCTGGATGCTGCTGAATGTAGCATTTGTCAAACGACAAGAGAAATTATATAGACAGGGTCAAAAAAATACAGAATCCATCCATATATACATGGAGGGTCTGTGCTCCATCCATATATACATGGAGGGTCTGTGCTCCATCCATATATACATGGAGGGTCTGTGCTCCATCCATATATACATGGAGGCTCTGTGCTCCACCCATATATACATGGAGGGTCTGTGCTCCATCCATATATACATGGAGGGTCTGTGCTCCATCCATATATACATGGAGGGTCTGTGCTCCATCCATATATACATGGAGGGTCTGTGCTCCACCCATATATACATGGAGGGTCTGTGCTCCATCCATATATACATGGAGGGTCTGTGCTCCATCCATATATACATGGAGGGTCTGTGCTCCATCCATATATACATGGAGGGCCTGTGCTCCACCCATATATACATGGAGGGTCTGTGCTCCATCCATATATACATGGAGGGTCTGTGCTCCATCCATATATACATGGAGGGTCTGTGCTCCATTCATATATACATGGAGGCTCTGTGCTCCATCCATATATACATGGAGGCTCTGTGCTCCATCCATATATACATGGAGGGCCTGTGCTCCACCCATATATACATGGAGGGTCTGTGCTCCATCCATATATACATGGAGGGTCTGTGCTCCATCCATATATACATGGAGGGTCTGTGCTCCATTCATATATACATGGAGGCTCTGTGCTCCATCCATATATACATGGAGGCTCTGTGCTCCATCCATATATACATGGAGGCTCTGTGCTCCACCCATAGCTCCATCCATATATACATGGAGGCTCTGTGCTCCACCCATATATACATGGAGGCTCTGTGCTCCATCCATATATACATGGAGGCTCTGTGCTCCATCCATATATACATGGAGGGTCTGTGCTCCATCCATATATACATGGAGGGTCTGTGCTCCATCCATATATACATGGAGGCTCTGTGCTCCATCCATATATACATGGAGGCTCTGTGCTCCATCCATATATACATGGAGGCTCTGTGCTCCATCCATATATATGACTCACACCACAATTGTGGATACCAGGGCTATGGGGTACTCGGAGCCGAGCCCATCGATTTCCATGGGAGATGTCACTGGTAGCGGTGGCTCGGTCCGTGGCCCTGGCAGTCAATGCGATGGGGGAATATTTACAGGGGATTATTAGGATAGTTCGTGACGCCACCTGTGGTTTCTGGTAATTTGTACCAGCGCTGCTGTAAGGGTCTTCACAGGGGATGTTATGGGGCAGCTTGATAGTAAGTCTCCCACAGGTGAGACGTGTCCCTGGAAGTCTATGGTGGTGATGATGCAAGGTGTAGGAATAATTCACTCACACACAAGGTAGCTCCTTTTCATACCTTTTACTGATGATGGTGTGTACCCTGGTGTGAAGGCACACGCAGTACCCTGGAGGATGTGTGGAGAGGTAACAGTTTAATGCTCAATAAACATTCACTCCATCACACACTTAGACACACCCATAGGATATATATAGCTAGTGAGATCTAGCCAGTCAGTGAGTCTGTTTCCTGTCCTCGGACAGAGAGGAGATCAGTCTGTGCAGGAAGAAAGAGGAGTTAGCAGCAGGACCTTCAGTCTCCTGTCCCAAGGACAGTGGTGTTCAGTGACGTGCTCCTGAACTAGAAGATTACTGAGCACCTGTTAGCAAGCTCTGGGAAGAAGAAAGAAGGGACTAGCCTGCATTACCCTAGGAAGTGTGGAGTGCTTATGCTACAAGCGCGGACAGGGCGAAAGGCGCAGTGGAAGGAATTCAGAAGTGCCTTAGGATTGGATTATCCTGCACATTGTCACCGGTCACTGGGGACCGAAGCGTCACTATAGCTCCAGGCATAGTGATAGAAAAAACCAGAGGCTTACTGGACCTTAGGTTACAGAAAGCAGCCCTTGGAGTGTCGGTACGTAACTGGGGTCAGGGAGAGTGGGAACTTGGAGTCACTGCAGGACCACATTAGGAACCCAGCTCTCTCAAAGGAAGACTCCGACCACAAAACTGACCGGGCAGTACAGCTTTGAAGAAGCTGGAGTTCTTGGAGGGAACTAAGCTTTATGCTGGTTGAACTCATCATTTTGGAAAGTAAGGAGGCCCATAACCTGTTCAGCTGTTATCTCAAAGCACATCCTCCACCCGACCAGCCTCCCTGGGACCTGCCTTATCATCTGACAAGTAAAAGGTATGGGAAGAAGCTTCTATGTGTGAGACTGAGTTATTTGATTGCATCCCTGCACAACCCCACCATAACTATCGACCTGAGGGAAGAGTCCCACCTGTAGGGGACCCGACATCTAGCTGCCTCACCATCCCCTCAGAGATCTACAGCAGCGCTGGTCTTAGTGATCAGAGAACTACAGGTGGCGTCACGAACTGTATATATACCTATCCCCTGTAAATATTCCCCCCAACATACGCCTGACCGCCAGGGCCACAGACCGAGCCAGCGCTACCTGTGACAACCCCATAGACTTCCATGGGCTCGGCTCTGAGTACCCCATTGCTCTGGTAAACCACAATTGTGGTGCGTGGTCGAGACAAACTTGGCGTCACGAACAGGATATATACCTATCCCCTGTAAATATTCCCCCCAACATACGCCTGACCGCCAGGGCCACAGACCGAGCCAGCGCTACCTGTGACAACCCCATAGACTTCCATGGGCTCGGCTCTGAGTACCCCATTGCTCTGGTAAACCACAATTGTGGTGCGGGTCAAGACAAACTTGGCGTCACGAACAGGATCCGAAACTCGCAAAATTGCGAGCCCTGTGTGCCTGTGGAGGTGTTTTTGTGAAAAAGGACTGTTTGCTATTTTTGGCGCTAAAATCCGCCATTTTGCCGCCAAATTCGCGCCCTGAGGCGCTGGAGAAGAAGGTGGGCGTGGATTCGTGGGCGTGTGCCCCCCTGTGGCGCGAAGAGAATGCCTGCCCTCTCAAAGTGCTATTACAATATGCGATCCTGCCCTACAGCAAAGGAGGTCCGCCTCCTCTTCACCTTCCCTGCGAGGAGGGAGAGACGCAAACCCCGCCTCCACGGAAGAGACCAGACGGCTCTAGAAGAAGAGAGACTGTTCTGGAACATCATGGAGGCAGGACGTGTGCAGCCGAGCAGGGAAGCGGAGGAAGGCAGGCCCCGTTCCCCAGCCAAGCTGCCACTGGAACCGGAACCATCCGTGGTCCTGCACCTGCAGCAAGCATTGCTGGAGATTAAAGAGGAAAATACGAGATTGAAGAAGATGGTTTTGCAACAACCTGGCGAAGAAGAGATCGAGAGACGCCGGCGTACCCAGATGCAGCGGCGGCTGTGGGACGCGGTGTTCTCTCCCCTCGACGACCCCCCACGGTTCGAGTTACCAAAACTTCTGCTGCCCAAGGCTAAGGAGCAACCGGAGGCTACCCCCAAAAGGACCGACCCTGAACCTACCGAGGAAGCGGTGGAAGCGAAGGAGGTTGAGGAGGTACCGCCAGTTCCGGAACGCCCGCCCGGCCAGGAGGCCGCAGCAGATGATCGATCCCCGGCAGGGACACCGGAGGGGTCCTGTCCATCATTACCAGACGTCGACTGGGATGAGATGGCGCGCCTGGATGACGTCGCCTACACCGCCCAGTGGGAACGTGAGTGGCAGCGTTGCGAAGAGGAACAGCGACGCCGGCAGGAGGAAGAGCGGGAAGCGCAGCGGAACCGGCAGCGGCAGTACGAGCAGCTAATCGCGGACAAGGAAAGTGTCCGCCGGGAAAAAGGTACTCTAAGGGAACCGCGGCGGCAGGGGTGTGTGACAGAGTTCCAGCTCCGGAAGGGCTGGGGCTTCATCAGAGAACCGGGCCTCTACCCAGGGGTCTTTGTCAGTCGCAGGGACGTAGAATCCCACCTGCCCATCGGCCATCCCGGGAGGGACCTAATCAATGGGGACATAGTCAACTACACACGGCACTGGGTATGAAGGGATGGTATGCCCTTAATGTCACAATCGTCCGTGACCCCGTCCCTGACGCAGGTAACGTCACCATTGCCAGCGCATCCCAGCCCCAATCTTCCGCTGCATCAGGCCGTGCCCCGGCATCGCCCCAAGAGAGTATATCACAGTTGGAAGCGCCCCCTGCATACTCTTCACTACCTTGTCCTCCTACTACATCGCAATCTGCGAACCATTCCACATCGCAATCAGCGGTCTACACGACGTCGCGCACGACGACTATTTCTGCATCACGAGAGAAAATGGTTATTACAGCGACGCAGACAGCGTCTCACAAGGAGAAAGCACCCGGCGTGCCCCAAGCGGTTCGCACAAGGACTGTAGCGACCCAAACCCTGATAGCAGGTCACGACTTGTTGGTCATGGGATCTAAGGATCATCGTATTGTTCCAGCCCCCGGGATGGAAAGTATAATGGAAGCCTGCAAGAAAATGTGAAGAACGGTAGGACCCAGACAGGGTTTACCGCAGCTGAGAAGATGTATATAAGTTTTTATAAAAGTGAAAATAGTTTGCACCGTTGATACGAGTATATAATGTTTGCATATTTTGCCAAAAATAGAATGCCCGGCTGGGTAAGCAGAAAAAGAGAGTTTTGCACTTTATGGTATTTATGTGATAAGTGGTCGCATATTTGCACCAAGTTTTATAGGGAATACTCTAGTTGAGTAAATAGAATCTGATATAATGTGAATTGTTTGAAAATGTGTCTTATAAGAGACTGCGTGGCTGAGGACTGAGCCAGCCCAAAAACTGTATCCTGTAAATAGTTGCACTAAGGTGCATTATATTGGTTTTACATGAAACCACCTCAACTACCTCTGAATATAAAACCCGTGTGGTGTGGCACTGAGTGAGGTCTGCATTCAGATGTCCTGCAGCCCACCCAGGACCCACGTTGAAGGTTTGGTGCGGGTCCTTCACAAGAATATTGTATATATTTATATGAAAATGTCTATTTAGTATTTTGTATTTTTCTGTGCCTATTGTTATACTGCAACGTTCAGGAAACCCGTACCTCCCGGATGGGAAGAGTTAATGTTTAAATGCAAAACAAAATTTCTTCTTGTATTTCACAGCCCGGGAGTGCTGTATTTTACCATGGGGGAATGTGTAGCCCTGGTGTGAAGGCACACGCAGTACCCTGGAGGATGTGTGGAGAGGTAACAGTTTAATGCTCAATAAACATTCACTCCATCACACACTTAGACACACCCATAGGATATATATAGCTAGTGAGATCTAGCCAGTCAGTGAGTCTGTTTCCTGTCCTCGGACAGAGAGGAGATCAGTCTGTGCAGGAAGAAAGAGGAGTTAGCAGCAGGACCTTCAGTCTCCTGTCCCAAGGACAGTGGTGTTCAGTGACGTGCTCCTGAACTAGAAGATTACTGAGCACCTGTTAGCAAGCTCTGGGAAGAAGAAAGAAGGGACTAGCCTGCATTACCCTAGGAAGTGTGGAGTGCTTATGCTACAAGCGCGGACAGGGCGAAAGGCGCAGTGGAAGGAATTCAGAAGTGCCTTAGGATTGGATTATCCTGCACATTGTCACCGGTCACTGGGGACCGAAGCGTCACTATAGCTCCAGGCATAGTGATAGAAAAAAACAGAGGCTTACTGGACCTTAGGTTACAGAAAGCAGCCCTTGGAGTGTCGGTACGTAACTGGGGTCAGGGAGAGTGGGAACTTGGAGTCACTGCAGGACCACATTAGGAACCCAGCTCTCTCAAAGGAAGACTCCGACCACAAAACTGACCGGGCAGTACAGCTTTGAAGAAGCTGGAGTTCTTGGAGGGAACTAAGCTTTATGCTGGTTGAACTCATCATTTTGGAAAGTAAGGAGGCCCATAACCTGTTCAGCTGTTATCTCAAAGCACATCCTCCACCCGACCAGCCTCCCTGGGACCTGCCTTATCATCTGACAAGTAAAAGGTATGGGAAGAAGCTTCTATGTGTGAGACTAAGTTATTTGATTGCATCCCTGCACAACCCCACCATAACTATCGACCTGAGGGAAGAGTCCCACCTGTAGGGGACCCGACATCTAGCTGCCTCACCATCCCCTCAGAGATCTACAGCAGCGCTGGTCTTAGTGATCAGAGAACTACAGGTGGCGTCACGAACTGTATATATACCTATCCCCTGTAAATATTCCCCCCAACATACGCCTGACCGCCAGGGCCACAGACCGAGCCAGCGCTACCTGTGACAACCCCATAGACTTCCATGGGCTCGGCTCTGAGTACCCCATTGCTCTGGTAAACCACAATTGTGGTGCGTGGTCGAGACAATGGTTCAAGCAGATCCCGGGAAGCTGGTCGGGGTGGAGAGTGCACATTCCGGTAACAGCTGAGCAGGTTAGAGGCCTCCTTAACTTCCATATACTTGTGAATCCAACTTGCCTGAAGCGAAGTTAATTCTAAAACTCCAGCTTTCTCTATAGCTGTACTGCCCGGCCAACGTTGTGGTGGAGCCTTCTGAGTGATGAAACTAAGTCCTTACTTTTGCATGGCCTTGCTCAAAGTCCCTGTTCCACCTGACTCCGGTTACGTATTGACACTGAGGGCTGCTCTCTGCGACCTGTAGTCCAGATGCCTCCGGTAATCTTGTTACTATGCCTGAAACAGTAGCAACACTTCGGACTCCGGTGTCCGGCAATTTAGTGCAGGCAATCAAATACCTGGAGCACTTCTCTAACCTCTCCACTGTGCCCTTCGCCCTGCTCTCCGCTCTTAGCATAAACACTGGGAGCTTCGTTGGTAATGTCAGCTTTCTTCTAGAGCTCGCCGAGCAGCTCTCAGTAACCTCCTCCCTACAGCTTCTGTTGAGGTACTGATTAAGGGTAGCTCTGACTAGGCTAGGATGATCCACTTCACCCGTACTAGCCTCCACTTGCTTGTCAGGTGAGCTACGCTAACTCTGCGAGGATCCAGTCTTTTCTCCTCTCCTTCCAAGTCCAGACTTCACTGGCACTGAACTGCACTGTCCGAAGACAGGAAACTGACTGCCCTGTCCTGAGACAGGAAGCTTGACTGAGCTCTGCTACATGTCACCACCTCCTATACCCCTGGTGGGTGTGTCTAGAAGTGTGAGTGAAGTGCATATCAAGCTTTGCTGTTACCTTCCAGTGCACTCTCCTGGACTTTTATGTGTGCCTGTGAAGCTGGGCTACACATCCCCCCTTGGTAAAACACAGCACTCCCGGGCTGTAAAAGACAAAAAGAATATTTTGTTTTGCATTAACATCAACATATTAACACTTCCCATCCGGGAGGTAAGGATTTCTTGAACGTTACAATATGTACAGTAAGAATACAAAAGTATAATATCAAACGTGTTCATATATACAAGATACTTGTGGAGGACCCGCACCAAAAACCTCCCACGTGGGTCCTGGGTGGGCTGCAGGACTTTATTGCAGACCTCACTCTGGGCCCCACCATACGGGTTTTTCTTCAGAGGATGATAGTAATGGTTTCGTGTCAAATCAAGATAATGCACCGAAGCGCAACTATTTACAAAGACAAGTTCTGGGCTGGCACAGTCCACAGCCTCTCAGTCCATTAGGGAAAAAGACACATAAATATATATATATTTTAAACTTTATACATTTTGTCAGTGACAATAAACCCTGTCTGGGTCTTGCTAGACTAGTGTACTAGGACTACTCCTGATAGCGAACAGGTAGTTTACCTTTAGTTAAACGTTCTGACCTACGTGGGGTAGCGTCAGGTATGGTAGTCTCTAACCTTTCTGTTCTGCGTAACGGCAAACTATAGACACGACTCCACCTCTCTAGGGACCTGGCAAGCATGCTAGTGACTGGAGGAGGCGGTACTGCTTCACCAGAGGACTCCACTTCTTGTGGTGCTGCTTCTTGCGGGTCCGCTGCTTCGGGTTCTGATGGTTGAGGGTCTGCCGGAACAGGTCCTTCTGGACTTGGCTCTACTGGCACAATTGGTACGACTGGTTGTAGAGACTCCTCTTGCGGTTGATAAAACTGCAGCACAGGAATAATTACAGCGTCTCCCAATCTGGGCCAATCCGCAGGTAAATCTCCCAAATCCGTGTGTATGACCGCTTCAGCACTCTCTTCTTGATGGACAACAGGGTTTTCTTCACGGAGCTTTAATGGGCCAGGACACAACTTCAAATGATCCCTAGACACAGTTGCCGTCGTTTTTCCTCCATCCTTGCTGATGGTACAGACCTTGCTGTTATCGAAATTGGAATTTTGCACGACATAGGGCTCCTGTTCCCACTGATCATCCAACTTGTGTGTTCTTCTTTTCCTTTTGAGCACCATTTCTCCAGGCATTAAAGGCTTAGCGGGAGCATTTTTGTTATAGTTCATCTCTTGCTTTTCTCTTACTTTGTTGAGGCTGTCTTCCACGCAGGCTTGTACTCTCTTGTATTGTTCTTGTCGATTTTTGTCCCAATCTTCAGCACTGTCATCAGCCTCTGGTTCTACCACACCGAGTTCTAAGTCCATAGGCAGCCTTCCCGGTCTTGCTCTCATAAGGTAGGCTGGAGTGCAGTTGGTGGAACTTACTGGGATATGGTTGTACAAGTTGACCAGGTCAGGTAACAAGTCTGGCCACCGATTTCTTTCTTCCAGTGGTACAGTTTTCAGTAAGTCGAGGACAATGTGATTCATTTTTTCACAAAGGCCGTTGGTCTGAGTGTGGTATGGTGTTGTTCTGATCTT
Organism: Oophaga sylvatica; assembly: GCA_033576555.1. Classification (NCBI taxonomy): domain Eukaryota; kingdom Metazoa; phylum Chordata; class Amphibia; order Anura; family Dendrobatidae; genus Oophaga; species Oophaga sylvatica. The sequence goes on from JARQOD010000002.1 coordinate 625,002,395, forward strand.
TTTACATCCATACAATTGACAAAATTCCTGAAACAATTCAGCTTCGAATGCAGGACCTCGATCAGTCAGCACCTGCTCCGGATATCCGTGTGGTCTGCAAAAACTTGCTTGGAAGGTTCTGGCTGCTGTCTCTGCTGTCAGATCTTTAACAGGGGCGACCACCAGAAACCTGGAATAGTGATCCACCATGGTCAGGGCATATGTGTACCCTGACCTGCTCGGGGACAACTTAACGTGATCCAATGCCACGATCTCCAAGGGACTAGTCATCCGGATAGGCTGCAAGGGTGCTCTCTGACTACTGTAGTCTTTTCGCCTGAGGCCACAGGGTCCACAGTTCCGGCACCACTTCTCGATGGAGCTGCGCATCCCTACCCAGTAGAACCGGCACCTCAACAGGGTCTCCAGCTTTCTCCAGCCAAAGTGTCCTGCTTGATCGTGGTATGCTTCCAGCACCATTTGGATGTCTGCTCTCGGGACCACTATTTGCCAAACCATCTCATGGGTCCTTGGGTCGACGTATCTCCTGCACAACTTCTCACGGTATATGAACAACCGGCTTCTCTCATTCCACAGGAGCTTTGCTGGCATGGATGCATCTTTCTCCAAGGAGGAACCTTCCTGTTTTATCAGCTCCTTGATACGGCTGACCACGGGATCGCTGTCCTGAGTCTCCTTCCAGCTGTGATGAGGTAAAGGGTTCAACATCTCACCACACCGCTTCCTGTAGACTCGTTGCTCTTGGACCATCCCATTTCGGTGGAACGCAGGTAGCTTGATTTCTTCCAGATCGTCTGACTCTTCCTCCGTGTCAGATTCATGCGGCATTCTGGACAAGGCGTACGCGTTAGCATTTTTACGGCCCGCTCTGTATTTGATGGTAAACTGGTAGTTTGATAACCGAGCCATCCAACGTTGCTCCATGGCTCCCAGCTTGGCTGTTTCCAGATGCGTCAAGGGCAGTGGCGTAGCGTGGGGGGGGGGGGGAGGGCGGTCCGCCCCAGGCGGCACCTGTGTGTGGGGGCGGCACCTGTGTGTGGGGGCAGCGCACCCTTCCTTGGCCTCCCAACTTCGCACAGCCAGCATTTACCATTGCTGTGCTGTGCTTTGTAAAGATGCTAGCAGGACCTGTGATGAGGTCACAGGAGGGGAGGAGTTAGGTGTCACATGATCAGGCCCCTGTGTGCAGGAAGCTGCTGCTGTACTGGTCGTCATCATCGTCATGGTGCTGGATGATGGTAAGTTTATATGTGGGATCATAAGGGGTTTACAGTGTGGATGTAGCTGAGCTGTGTGTGCATGAGGTGTACGGAGCGGAGCCGTGTGTACGAGGTGTACAGAGCGAAGCCGTGTGTGTACGAGGTGTACGGAGCGAAGCCGTGTGTGTACGAGGTGTACGGAGCGGAGCCGTGTGTGTACGAGGTGTACGGAGCGGAGCCGTGTGTGTACGAGGTGTACGGAGCAAAGCCGTGTGTGTACGAGGTGTACGGAGCGAAGCCGTGTGTGTACGAGGTGTACGGAGCGGAGCCGTGTGTGTACGAAGTGTACGGAGCGGAGCCGTGTGTGTACGAGGTGTACGAAGCAAAGCCGTGTGTGTACGAGGTGTACGGAGCGGAGGTGTACGGAGCGTAGCCATGTGTGTACGAGGTGTACGGAGCAAAGCCGTGTGTGTACGAGGTGTACGGAGCAAAGCCGTGTGTGTACGAGGTGTACGGAGCGGAGCCGTGTGTACGAGGTGTACGGAGCGGAGCCGTGTGTGTACGAGGTGTACGGAGCAAAGCCGTGTGTGTGTACGAGGTGTACGGAGCGAAGCCGTGTGTGTACGAGGTGTACGGAGCGGAGCCGTGTGTGTACGAGGTGTACGGAGCGGAGCCGTGTGTACGAGGTGTACGGAGCGGAGCCGTGTGTACGAGGTGTACGGAGCGAAGCCGTGTGTGTACGAGGTGTACGGAGCGAAGCCGTGTGTGTACGAGGTGTACGGAGCGGAGCCGTGTGTGTACGAGGTGTACGGAGCGGAGCCGTGTGTACGAGGTGTACGGAGCGAAGCCGTGTGTGTACGAGGTGTACGGAGCGGAGCCTTGTGCGTGTGAGGTGTGTGGAGCGGAGCCGTGTGTGTACAGGGCCACAAAGAGCGGAGCCGCGCATGTACAAGGGTCCTGTTACTTGCGGGATCTGTGTGCTTGGGGGCTGCAGGGGGGAAGGAGGGGTGCCATTATGTGCATGGGTCTGCGTGGGGACGGAGCGAATGCTGTTATCTGTGTAGGGCTGGGTCCCTGTCCCGCTGTCCTGGCCGGGAGGTTTACTTTCCCGCATTAGAATCGTACATGCGGAAACCCGGGGACCTCCCACACGTTCTGGCAGCCACATGTCACGTTCCACCGTCCGGAGGTGACGTGCTGTAAGTCAGCTGAACGCTGGAAATGACCGCTGACCTCATTTCCGGCGGTCAGCTTACAGCAGCAGGTACTGTAACTCGTTCTCGGGAGAGTCTTCAGAACGGCGACGCATCGAGCCGCTGGATCTGTTGGAGTGAGAGCCGGGTATTGTACGGACCGCTGCATACAATACCCGACTCTCACTGAGCGAGACAAGCAGGATGTGGGGATCTCAACATGGGATCTGTTCAACAGATGAAGAGATCCCCAGATCCTGCCTGTCTCGCTCAGTGAGAGCCGGGTATTGAATGGAGCGCCTCATAGCTGGTGAGATCCCCACATCCTGGGGAAATGAGGTCAGCGATGGAACGTGACTTGTGGCTGCCAGAATGTGTGGGAGGTCCCCGGGGTTTCCGTATGTACGATTCTAATGCGGAAAGTAAACCGCCTGGCCGGGACAGCGGACAGGGTCCCGAAATCGGGACTGTCCCGCTGAAACCGGGACGGTTGAGAGGTATGTGTTTATAATTATTGGTTATGAAACAGTGTGATCAGCAGTGCTAAGTGGGTGTGGTCAGGGCGTGGATATGGGTGTGTGACCAGTGAAATGGGTGTGGCTAGGGGTGTAGCCTAAAATTTGCCGCCCCGGGCGCCACAAACAGTGGCTACGCCACTGGTCAAGGGGTTGTTGTCTGTAAACGCAGTGAACTTGTTGGAGGCAAGTTAATGTTTAAATCTTTCAGTAATGGCCCAGACCAGCGCCAGAAACTCCAGTTTGAAGCTACTATAGTTTTCCGGATTCCTCTCAGTTGGCCTGAGTTTTCTGCTGGCATACGCGATGACTTTTTCTTGGCCGTTCTGCTTCTGACTGAGGACAGCTCCTAATCCCTCGTTACTGGCATCTGTGTATAGCAGGAACGGTTGGCTGTAATCAGGGTAGGCTAAGATTTCATCGCCTGTCAGAATCTCTTTCATCTCTTTGAATGCCTCAGCTTGTTCTTTTCCCCAATTGAATGGAAGGTTTCTGCTCTTGAGAGGTTGTCCGACCAGGAGGTCCTGTAAAGGCGCCGCCTTCTTAGTGTAATCTTTCACGAACCTCCTGTAGTAACCTGTTAATCCCAGGAACTGACGCACCTCCTTTAGATTCTTCGGCTCCGGCCATTTCTGAATAGCTGTGACCTTCTCGGGGTCCGGCGCTACTCCTTCGGAACTGACAATGTGTCCCAAGTACTGTACCTTCCGTTTGAGCAGGTGGCATTTAGAGGGCTTTAATTTCATCCCAAACTTGGACAATGACTCAAATACCTCCGCCAGGTGCTTCAGATGGTCTTCATATGTCTTGGAGTAGACAATCACGTCGTCCAGATACAGCAACACGGTTTCGAAGTTGAGATGTCCTAGACAGCTCTCCATCACTCTCTGGAATGTCCCGGGGGCACTGCTGAGGCCAAACGGCATTGTCACGCTGTATAGCAGATATATATATATGTGATGACAGTAATCTATATCAAAAGGGCAACATACAATATAACATGCGCATAGATATATGATAACATAGAATTACCTGACAGAAAGTCCAGTGGGTCAAGACGGAATCCGTTATACGCTGTCTCCGGCTAGAGGGTGACCGGGGTCTATGCTGACCCTAAACTAGGGTCCTAACTAATCCCTCTACCTGGAGGTACTGTTAAAGGTACAGAGGTCCAGGCCACCAGCGTAAACCCTGTCTCCTATCAATCCCTGCCAACTGTAATCTAGTCCTAAGAAGGACCCTGATTACCACCAAAGGGAATGAACAGGTAACGGTTAATGAACAGAAAGACATACAAGAAAGACAAGAAATAAAGTAAATAAAGTCTTACATACAACACTCACACACAGTAGGAACACCTAAGGTCTCAGAGATAAACTATAAGCTATAAGAGTAAAAACAACTAAGGAGCTCTTAGCTTAAGTATTCTCAGAACCGATCCAGTCTGCTAGACTACATAAAGGCTTTCACCGGCATCTAACAAGCAGACTGGCAGGTATATGAAGGAATCTAATTAGAACATAATCAAAAGCAGCCGGGCGAGGCTGGACCTAGTCTTAGCAAAGAGCTAGGTAAAATTAACTCCCTCATTACCAAACACAAAGAAACAGCAACTCAGCTGTGAGAAGTCAGAGTGTGTAATCGCGACGATCCTTGTGGCGATACACCCATGACAGTACCCCCCCTCTACGAGGGGACTCCGGACCCTCAGGGCCAGGTCTGCCCGGGTGAGTTGTGTGAAAGGTCCAAACCAATCGATCTGCGTTAACATCAGACGCAGGGACCCACGTCCTCTCCACAGGACCATACCCCCTCCAATGAACCAAGTACTGAAGGGATCGGCGACTGAGACGTGAGTCAATGATTTTCGACCCATGAAATTCCACGTTATCATTGACCACCACTGAAGGCGGAGGTAGAGGTGACGGTATGACTGGTGCCACATACTTTTTAAGTAATGACTTGTGAAACACATTATGAATTTTAAACGTAGGAGGGAGGTCCAGACGAAATGCCACAGGATTAATTATGGAACTGATCCTGTACGGCCCGATGAATCTGGGACCCAACCTCCAGGAGGAAACTTTAAGTTTTATATTCCTGGTAGACAACCAAACTAGATCGTTCACCTTCAGATCTAGACCAGAAACTCTCCCCCTATCAGCCATCCGTTTGTAACGGTTCCCCGTAACCTTCAGTCTTAACCGATCTGGAACTATCAGTCTCCCTGGAAGTCCCACCGGGGCGTCCCCCTGAGCCCCCAATACCTCCCCCTCAAGCTCAGAGCATACAGCTGACACTACAACTCCCTCCTGAGGAATAGGAACCGGATCATCTGTCTTCCCGGCCCCTGGGAAAGTACGAGATAAGGCATCAGGAAGCAACTTTATTGAGCAGTCATATGCGCGATGAGGAGGTAACTCTTTACACCCCTCCTCTGAGAACATCTCCCCAAAGTCCTCCAGAAAAGGAGACAAAGTCCTAGGCACAACCGCACCGATGACCGTGCTCATGCAGTTATTCCTGCAAAATTCACCCCACTGGCTTATCTTTCCGGATTGCCAATCAATCACTGGGTTATGTTTAGCCAACCAAGGAAGTCCCAACACAATAGGAGTAGGTAGACCCTCCAACACATAACAAGACAATTGCTCTTTATGTCTTGCCCCTACTCGAAGATCTATGTTATGAACAGCTTGTACCAAGCTACCTTGACCGAGAGGTCTAGAATCAATAGAGACTATAGGGACCGGTTTGGCCAATACACTCAGTTGCATACCATGCACCTGGGCAAACCGAGCGTCCACCAGATTAGCCCCGGACCCACTATCAAGAAAAACAGAAATCCTCTCAGTTCTAGTACCAATCACCACCTCCGCAGGCACGAGAAACTGAGAGGGATTTGGGGACGAAATACACACTCCCAGGTTAACTCCTTTGCTCGAAGAGGCCCGGGATGGACACCCCCAACAAAATGTCCCTCTCTCCCGCAAAAGAAACACCTTCTAGTCTTGCGGTGCACCGCCAATTCCTTCCTACAAAAAGATGTCCCTCCCAACTGCATGGGTTCCTCAGAACAGACCAGGGGAACCTCAGTATAAGGGACTTTAGTAGTAGGTGGAGTCATCACGGAAGGCGGAGTTACCTCGCGTCTTCCCCGAATTTGTCTATCCATGCGAATAGCGAGGGCCATAGCAGCCTCCAGTGATGGAGGAGAATCATACTGAGCCAACACATCTTTTAATTTGTCAGACAACCCTTGACAAAACTGGCTCCTAAGAGCTGGGTCATTCCACTGAGTATCTGTTGCCCATCTACGGAACTCAGAAGAATATTCCTCCGCTGGACGATTTCCTTGCCGTATTTTACGCAACTTTGTTTCAGCAAGGGAAACTCGATCCGGATCATCATATACCAGACCCAGGGCAGTAAAAAATCGATCCACTGACTGGAGATCTGGGGAGCCTGGAGGAATAGAGAACGCCCAAGATTGAGGGTCCCCTTTTAAGAGCGAGATAACAATTCCCACCCTCTGCTCTTCACTCCCAGATGACCGAGGCCGCAGCCGAAAGTACAATTTACATGCCTCCCGGAAAGTAAAAAATTTGTCCCGCCCACCAGTGAACCTGTCCGGGAGAGCAACCTTAGGTTCAGATCTGGTTTGCTCCGGGGGGAACAAAACCTTGGACTTAATGTCTGCAAACTCCATGGACAACCCCTGCAACTGCCGGGCCAGCTGGGCTACTGGATCCATGACAGCTGGAGAGAATCTTTTGTATGGCCGGTGAAAATGTCACGCTGTATAGCAGATATATATATATGTGATGACAGTAATCTATATCAAAAGGGCAACATACAATATAACATGCGCATAGATATATGATAACATAGAATTACCTGACAGAAAGTCCAGTGGGTCAATACGGAATCCGTTATACGCTGTCTCCGGCTAGAGGGTGACCGGGGTCTATGCTGACCCTAAACTGGGGTCCTAACTAATCCCTCTACCTGGAGGTACTGTTAAAGGTACAGAGGTCCAGGCCACCAGCGTAAACCCTGTCTCCTATCAATCCCTGCCAACTGTAATCTAGTCCTAAGAAGGACCCTGATTACCACCAAAGGGAATGAACAGGTAACTGTTAATGAACAGAAAGACATACAAGAAAGACAAGAAATAAAGTAAATAAAGTCTTACATACAACACTCACACACAGTAGGAACACCTAAGGTCTCAGAGATAAACTATAAGCTGTAAGAGTAAAAACAACTAAGGAGCTCTTAGCTTAAGTATTCTCTGAACCGATCCAGTCTGCTAGACTACATAAAGGCTTTCACCGGCATCTAACAAGCAGACTGGCAGGTATATGAAGGAATCTAATTAGAACATAATCAAAAGCAGCCGGGCGAGGCTGGACCTAGTCTTAGCAAAGAGCTAGGTAAAATTAACTCCCTCATTACCAAACACAAAGAAACAGCAACTCAGCTGTGAGAAGTCAGAGTGTGTAATCGCGACGATCCTTGTGGCAATACACCCATGACAGGCATCCTATCGAACTCGCAGAGTCCCATTGGGGTGGTGAAAGCAGTTTTCTCCCGGTCCTCCTCAGCCACAGCTACTTGCCAGTACCCACTAGTAAGGTCGAGGGTAGAAAAGTAGTTAGCCGTTTTCAGAGCAGCTAAGGATTCCTCTATGCGTGGTAATGGGTATGCATCTTTATGTGTTATACGATTTACTTGCCTATAGTCTACACACATTCGCATGCTACCATCCTTTTTCTTCACTAGAACTAGAGGTGCCGCCCAGGGGCTACAACTATCCCTTATCACCCCGGCTTTCTTCATGTCATGCAGCATTTCCTTAGCTTTCTGATAATGGGCTGGAGGTATGGGCCTGTACCGCTCTTTGATGGGAGGATGACTGCCTGCAGGGATATGATGCTGTACTCCCTTAATGGTCCCAAAATCAAGTGGGTGTTTGCTAAATACTTGTGCGTACTCTTGTACCACCCGTAGTACCCCCTGTTTCTGGTGGACGGTAGTGGTGTCTGTCCCTATATGAAGCTGCTGACACCAATCCGCTACCGGGGTTGCCGGATCATTATCCTCCGCTGGTTGGCGGGAGGCTAAGGACTCGGTTGTGAGGATTGAATTATTATCTACGGCATGCAATTTAGCAACTGTAGCATAACGTGGCAAATTTACTTCATCGTCCCCCCAGTTGAGAAGTCGTACTGGTACTTTCCCATTTACTACTTCCACTACCCCTCTAGCAATCATGAGTGTAGGTCTGTGTTCTGAGCGATGGGGTTCTACTACTGCTTGGTAGTTCTGTCCCCTCAGACCTATGGCTGCTCTACACCATATTAACATTTCACTCATTGGGGGTATTACAATGGGGTTCGAGTCTGTGACCCGTACATTACCGATTTCACCATCTGTAAGCTCTGCTTGCTGCTGGCACATCAGGGCCCGGATCTCCCTCTGAATCACTCCCTTCTGCTTTGGCTTGGCAACTTCAGCGAGCTGTTGGAGCAAAAACACAACTTCTCCCAGACAGTTACTGATAATGTTAGTACCTAGTATCACATTTAGACCATTTTCCTCATTTACAGTCCTGACTACTAGGAGTCCCTGGTCCTTCAGCTCCACCTTGCCCACTTTTACGTCCACGTTTTTGGCTCCAATTACTTCAACAGGGAGACCATTGGTGGCGTACACTGTCAAGTTAGGGCTCGGGGGCTGGAGACTGTCCATGGACCAAAATTTTTTGTAAAGGACGTCAGGTATGATGGTCACCTGAGATCCCGTGTCCAGCAGTGCAGGGATTGCAATCCCGTCCAGAATCATGGACAGGTAGGGCCGTCCACCCACGAACCTGCGGTTCCAGTCTAAGGGGCCTGATGAATCTACTCCTGGGTGTTGGCCCTCTGACCCAGGATCGGCTCGTTTAAAGGACATTGCTGAGCCATATGACCTTTTTGATTGCAGCGGTAGCAGACGATCTCCCGGCGAGGATGGTGTTGCTCCGGAGTCATTCCTGGGGGTGGCGTGGTCCTCCTCCGGTGAGGCGACGTCTTCCATTTCCTCCGGTTCATCCAAGGGACATCCTCCGGACAGTCGGCTAGTTGGATCTTCCCTCCTTCCTCTTTCCGCAGTTGCAGGGCCTCCATTACAGTGGCCAAGTTCTTAGTCAGCTGGCGCACTTCTGAGCGCAGACATTCCAACTCACTAGGGGGCGCCATCGGCATTTTAGCTTCCGCCACCTGCGGAGAAAAGGTGGGTACTGCCGGCTTAAGAGTGGCTTCACCCGGGTGATACCGATTTGCCACCTCAGGCTTTTCC
>JARQOD010000002.1:625011743-625055662 GCA_033576555.1 Oophaga sylvatica
GGAGTTGGGAGTGGGAGGTACGGATTAGTGCAGAGGTTAGTCGAAGGTCGTTTGCAGAGTGCAGCAGTCGGTTAGGCCGATAAATTAAAATAAGGGAGGAGATGTAGGGGGTGCTGCGCTGTGGAGAGCTTTGTTGGTGAGAACCAGTAATTAGAATTGGATCCTATAATGAATGGGCAGCCACTGCCAGTGTAATGAGTGGCGAATAACTCTATGAAGGATATCTGCCACGTTTTGCGTGCGTTTGATGAGTCAACGCGGATGGCGAGTGCAGATGATGCACTAGTCAGCCTGACTGTCCCCCTTATCTGCCTGCTTCAAAAAACACTGCAAGCACTAAGGCATGAGGTTTGGAAGAGGTGGAGGATGAGGAGTCACAAATTCCATCACCTTCTGGACAGTCAGCGCAACGTGGTTCCTCACAAAGGGCTGGAGGACTTTCAAAGTACCATGCTGTATCAACAATTGAACCTCCAGAGTCGCTGTCTATATTTTCATAACCATTACAAACTTTTAATGTATTTACAAAGCACATAATGTACATTTTTTGTCTATCCTTTTGTAATGCTATTGTGTTTCCATAAACTGATGTTACAGAATTATGATACAAAGTTTTTAAATTTGAGTTTTAAATTTTGTAAATTTATATGTATTTGAAGGACTTTGTGAGGAGGATGAGGAGGAGTCAATGGAGCAGGAAGACATCGCTCCAGAGGGAGGTAGACAATGCTCTAGTCAGTATGTAGACCAAGGGTGGGGTGATGCACAGCAGGCGGAGATGATGCCTCTTGCAGGGACAACGTTTCTTGGCCAGTTGGGAGTCTGCAGCACATGGTTGATTTCATGCTGCAGTGGCTGAGAAATGACCGCCGCATCGAACACATTCACACCACGTCTGATTATTGGGTGTACACCCTCCTAGACCCTCGCTACCGGGACAACTTACAAAGCCTCATCACACCGTTGAACCGGGAGCGTAAAATGCGGAAGTACCAAGACACACTGGTGCAATCCATAATGTTCTCCATTCCAGCCGAGAGCACTGCTGCTGCTACTGATTTACAAAGCAGCTCTGTGCGTCGAGGCAGTGGAGACAGCTCTGCAACAAGAGGGAGCACAAGCAGCGCCTCTGCACAGGGCAAGAACAGTATGTTCCAAATGTGTCGAAGTTTTGTGGCAGCGCCACCAATGTCTACACCATCCGAGACGGCTCCAGTCAGCAGGAGGCAACGTTTCAGTAAGATGGTTACAGACTACATGTCTTGCCCTCTCAGTGTACTCTCAGATGGCTCTTCCCATTCAAGTTTTGTGTCTCTAAGCTGGATACATGGCCAGAGCTTAGCCAGTATGCATTGGAGGTGCTGGCTTGATCTGCTGCCAGTGTATTATCGGAGCGCGTCTTTACTGCTGCAGGTGGTGTACTAACAGACCGTTGCATGCGACTATCCTACGATAATGTAGAACGGCTTACTTTTCTGAAAATGAACTAGGCATGGATCTCGCCTGAATTTGCCTGTCCGGTTTCAGATTAACTAACTGGTTGGCAACGTTTTCCATGTCTCCTGTTATGTTCATCTTTCTACCACCTGAGCTATACTCCCTGGGCTACAACACTGCCAGTTGCTGCTCAGAAGTGTCGTGTCCACAGACCAATACACAAGCTATAGTGATAGTGGGGTTCAGTAACGCCTGCTGTTCCCCTGCTGTGTGTCCGGCAAAAATTACTGCTACCTAGCTACACATGTTTAAAAAAACATGACATGTTAAAGTGGCTAGTGCTACACATAGATATCAGGCTACACCCTTATTTCTAAGCTGTAAACAAGTGAAACGTCAAATTTAAAACCATTCAATGATTAGTGTTGGTAACAAATCTGTAACTAAATAATTGTGACATATTATGGCAGATATCCACATGTCTAACACAAATGCTAACACAAAAGCATACTTATGCTATAGGGTACTGATGGTGAACCTTCTCACTCCATAACTTTGACCAATCCAACTCACATCATGCCTCAAATGCTGCAATGTTGGAAGTGCATAATGTGGGTTGAACTTTGACAACAGCTGCAGTGCGAAGGTTATCCTTCTGTGTTCTTGGCTTTTAAATAAAAGCATACAAGTAAATATAATAATACATTGTTGATTAAGGGACATGATGTACACCTGTAATATTGTGCAAACAATGGATGTAGGACTATTCCTCTTCAACATTACTTATATTTGTGTCATTTGAAAAAATACATATTTTAGTTAAAAATTAAAAACCCATGTTCAGTAGCTGTGAAAGGCCCGTTTGTGTACTTCTATATTGTTTGCAACCAATGTATTGTATACGGATGGAAGCGCGTCACACTAATAGATTAGATTTATTTTAAATGGAATGTAGCAGAACCAATTGGAGATAAATGAAAAGGATGAGCCACTGAGACACGCTCAGCAGAGTACAAGCAGCAGTGCTTGAACAAGTAACTGGAGCGTGATCTGCACTCAAAAAAGTAAAAAACACAGACTGAAGTGAACACTGAAACACAACTGTCCACAATCTGTGAAAAGCTCCTTTCTGTACTTCTATAGTGTTTGCAACCAATGTATTGTATACGGATGGAAGCACGTCACACTAATAGATTTGATTTTTTTCTAATATAATGGAGCTGCACCAATTCCACTAAATAAAATAAAAAAAAAAAAAAAAAAAGTGACACGTGCAGATGCCTACAAACAGCGGTGGATGCAGAGCAAACTGCAGCGTCACCTGCACTGTCACACACACACCTTGCACAGAGCTGTTAAAACAACACTGGCAAAATGAAGCTTTACACAGCGGTTGGTAAACTAGCCTGCCTCAAGCACAGTAGTACACAAAATCGCAATATCTAACTGTCCCTCAGAGTCAGCACAGCAGCGTTCTGTCCCTAACTGAGTTCACAGCACAGTGACGCTAAAATGGCTGCGGCGCCTTTTATAGTGCATTCTGACATCATTTCAGCAGCCAATCACAGCCATGCCATTAGTTAAGATGACCGCATCATTACAGGATGTGCCCACACTTCGTAGGATTCCTCATTGGCTGACTAAAATCACATTGCCTCTCAAAGAATTATGGGAACTTCCGATTCCGGTATACGATATTGAAAAAGTATCGGAATTAAGTATCGGAATTCCGATAACGCGAATATCGGCCGATACCCGATACTTGCGGTATCGGAATGCTCAACACTACCAGTGACATCTCCCATAGAAATCAATGGGCTCGGTGCCGAGTACCCCATAGCCCTGGTACCACCAATGTGGTCCGCGTCAATTGCACTCTAGAGGACTATGTAATACAATAAAGATGGATATCAAGAGGACTCTTTCCTTAACCATCCTTCGGAAGACGTCGATATTTCATTCAAAGAGGGTTTTGGATGCAGAAACACCAAATATATGTACCTGAATCTTCTCGCCTTGAAGTCCTCAAAAGTGTCCATGATTCTAAACTGGCAGGACATCCTGGAGTTGCAAAAACACAAGACTTACTACTTCGCTTCTTTTGGTGGCCTAATTGTAGGAAGGACGTGAGGAAATATGTTTCAACCTGTTTAACATGCGCACGAAACAAGACCCCACGATTGTCTCCTCTAGGACTCTTGCAACTACTCCCAGTTCCATCCAGGCCTTGGGGATCTATTTCCATGGATTTTATTGTGGAACTACCCCCTTCCAAACAGATGACCGTCATCCTTGTCATAGTGGACCGACTCACAAAAATGGCCCACTTTATTCCAACTGAAGGAATTCCTACTGCTGAAAAAACTGCAGAACTGATGATCAAAGAGGTATTCAGGTTACATGGAATTCCTGACAGCGTGGTGTCTGACAGAGGCGTTCAAAATTTTGGAAGAGTTTCTGTACAGCCTTGGGAGTCACGGTGAATCTTTCTACCGCTTTCCATCCTCAGTCCAATGGCCAGACGGAGAGAACGAACCAGACTTTGGAGCAATACCTCCGTTGCTTCATTTCCTATCTTCAGGATGACTGGGTGGACTATTTACCAACAGCAGAGTTTGCCTACAACAACTCCATACATAGCGCTACATCTCAAACCCCATTTTTGCTAATTATGGAGTACATCCAATATTTATCCCTAATCTGCCAGTGAACACTCCCATTCCTGCTGTTAATGACAGGCTTACAAAATTACAGGAATCCCAGAAGGAATTATCAGAGATATTACTCAAGACCCAGGAAGAATATAAGGAAGCAGCAGATAAACATCGGAGAGTGCCCCCTGCTCTTCAGGTTGGAGACAAAGTTTGGCTGTCCACTAAAAACCTTAAGACACATGTGCCATCCTCCAAATTGGGTCAGAAATTCATTGGACCTTTTCAAATTTCTGCAAAAATTAACCAGGTTGCTTTTCGTTTAAAACTTCCCAACAATCTGAGGATTCATCCAGTGTTTCACATATCCTTGCTCAAACCCTTTTGTGAAAACCCGTTTCCAGGAAGAATTCAGCCACCTCCTCCACCAGAAAGGATCCGTGGTGAAGAAGAATACATTGTGAATAAGATTCTGGACTCCCGAAAATTCAGAGGTAAACTGCAGTATCTGGTGCAGTGGGAAGGTTATGGACCAGAGGAAAATTCATGGGAACCAAAGGACAAAGTCCATGCTCCTGGACTTACAAGAGCCTTCCATCAGAGGTACCCAGATAGGCCAGCTCCTGAGATGTCCAGAGGCCATCCTGGAAGGAGGGGAGTACTGTCAGGGATCGAACCCAGTGTCTCTTGTCCACCGGCCAGCAGCTCTACCATCTGAGCTATTCTGCTGGCTACAAAGTTCCTTGCTGAACCCGGATACCATTGACTGTTGTTCCTGATCGGCTTCACCCAGTGCTCTCTCGTTTGGCCTCTGATTGCCAATTACACGCCCTATATAAACCTGGCCCTGTGGGTGTGTCATTGCGAGATTATTGTGCTTCCAGCCTTTAGTCAAGCTCTTTCTCCTGCTGTTCCTGCTGCTACAAACACTGCTCTCCTGTGAACTGACCTCGGCCTGCCACCTGACTACGTTATCTGCCTGCTCCTCTGCTACCGAACTGCCTTTCCTGTGTACCGACCTCCGACTGCCACCTGACTACATTACCTGCCTCTGCTTCCCCTAGTGTTTGCAGTAACATCGGCTCCAACCCAGACGGGATCCTGACACAGCCTCCGCTCCCTCCAAGTACATGGAGATCACATGATCGCTGTTAATGCTTCAACTACTATCGATCAGGGAGGCAGACATGGTAATAAACCATCTCTGCCTTCTCTATGGGGAGTACTGTTTTTGACAGCCGTCTCCTCTCTCCTCCAGCTGCACAATCTCGTGATGTTTTAGAACTTTTAGAACAATTTAAAGCTGTCAATCATATGTTCACATTTAGGCAAGCCGATAGTGATACACTTTAGCTTAGGTAGGGTTATTGGAAATCACTGCCATGCACATTGGACCCTATTTTAATTATTTGTGAATGAACCCATAAGAAATAAACCCTTTGGGTAAGTGATTGGCTACGAATAGGGTTGCATACGGCTAGACTTTTTGGCTCCTTCTAATAGGTTCTCATTATTTTGGGCCCACTTGATCCTATTTTATTGTGTTGGGCCATTTCAACTCTCATATCTGTATATTTGGGGACTGGGGTAACATGTTTTCCCATAATGAAGGCAATTTCCACCATTCTCTATAATTAGATTACTCACTTGATGGATGGATTTTGTCTGAATTTTACGGTGTGAGAGTTCTGTTTTCTCATGTATTAGGAAGTTGTGCCTCTGCCAGAGGGCACGGAGACCAGAGAGGTTTTCAGGTTGGCTAGCCACATCAACTGTCTAGCCGCAGTGAGTTATTTACGGAAGACTTGCGGTTCCGCCATGATGATTAATACAGATGTAAATGCCAACAAAGTACGGACTACCAGTTTTTTTTCTAATATTGGCTTTTTGATATATAGACCAGAACCGAGACGAAAGTTCCGTGGAGCCAACAGTTGAAATCACGGGTTCTGTTTCCTCTTCTCAACATTCTATCTTTAACCCCTTAGTGCCATGCATTAGACATTTACAGTGACTCATCATACAGAAGAGGGGGACACACTTTCTTTTCACCTCTGATACAATTTTTTGTGGTCAGATCTATAGAAAGTTCTGGCTCCGTACAATGCTGCAAGTTCCAGAAACAGCACATCTCCATACACAGTATAGTCGCCATTGTGGGGAACTGCAGCTCAGCTCCTATAGAAGTGAATGAGTGCTGAGCTGCAATACCCCAAAAAGTGGCCACTACACAGTGTACGCAGCTGTGCTGTTCTGGATCTTTACACTGTGAACTTCTGTCCATGGAATCTGCAAGTAATTGATTGGTAGTGCTGAGGGTCAGACCCCGAATCAAGGATAGGTCATCAATATTGATATTATGGTCCTCGACAATCGCTATAAATTTCCATAATCTCTGTGATATTTCTTTCTACTTTGGTAAGAAAAATAGTTATATGGTAAAAAAATAATTTATCTTACTCTGCGCTGTTATTGTAGCTGATCAAATCAAGTGTATTTACTGCACGGACAGGGCCCAAATCCAATCTGCATTAGTAGAAATATCACAATGCGAGTCCTGGCCTTCTACACCCGCTACTTACTACAGCTTATCAACCTTTATTGGAGCGAGGCTGAGGACGTTTCCTCTGGAAGATTTAATTAGCTTTGCTCTAATTGGATTCTTTATGACATTTGTAAGGAATCAGCACATTCATATTATTTTCTATATGTCTAGTTGGAAAGTCTACAGACTAGGAGGGGTGTATAGATGGAGTTTTTGGGAGGGGGCTGATATCAAAGAGGTTTTATATGCAGGTGCTTCTCACAGAATTAGAATATCATCAAAAAGTTAATTTATTTCAGTTCTTCAATACAAAAAGTGAAACTCCTATATTATATAGAGTCATTACACACAGAGTGATCTATTTCACGTGTTTATTTCTGTTAATGTTGATGATTATGGCTTACAGCCAATGAAAAGCCAAAAGTCATTATTTCAGTAAATTAGAATACTTTATAACACCAGCTTGAAAAAATGATTTTAAAATCCGCAATGTTGTCCTACTGAAATGTATGTTCAGTAAATGCACTCAATACTTGGTCAGGACTCCTTTTGCATCAATTACTGCATCAATGCGGCGTGGCATGAAGGTGATCAGCCTGTGGCACTGCTGAGGGGTTATGGAAGCCCAGGTTGCTTTGATAGCAGCCTTCAGCTCGTCTGCATTGTTGGGTCTGGTGTCTCTCATCTTCCTCTTGACAATACCCCATAGATTCTCTATGAGGTTAAGGTCAGGCGAGTTTGCTGCCAATCAAGCACAGTGATACTGTTGTTTGTAAACCAGGTATTGGTACAACACCTTCAAAAACTAAGCAACAGTCCGGTTCTTTTTCCTTGGCCCAGGTAAGACGCTTCTGGCGTTGTCTATTGGTCATGAGTGGCTGACACAAGGAATGCGACACTTGTAGCCCATGTCCTGGATACGTCTGTGTGTGGTGGCTCTTGAAGCAATGACTCCAGCAGCGTCCACTCCTTGTGAATCTCCCCCAAATTTTTAAATGGCCTTTTCTTAACAATCCTTTCAAGGCTGCGGTTATCCCGGTTACTTGTGCACCTTTTCCTACCACACTTTTTCCTTCCACTTTCCATTAATGTGCTTGGATACAGCACTCTGTGAACAGCCGACTTCTTTAGCAATGACGTTTTGTGGCTTACCCTCCTTGTGGAGTGTGTCAGTGACTGCCTTCTGGACATCTGTCAGGTCAGCAGTCTTCCCCATGATTGTGGAGCTACTGAAACAGACTAAGGGACCTTTTTAAACGCTTAGGAAGCCTTTGCAGGTGTTTTTTGTTAATTATTCTAATTTACGGAGATAATGACTTTTGGGTTTTAATTGGCTGTAAGCCATAATCATCAACATTAACAGAAATAAACACGTGAAATAGATCACTCTGTGTGTAATGACTCTATAGAATGTATGAGATTCACTTTTTGGATTGAAGAACTGAAATAAATTCACTTTTTGATGATATTGTAATTTTGTGAGAAGCACTTGTTTATATATAAACATTCACTCTTGTATATGCATGTACACACATGAATACACATAAACACACATGCACAGCCACATGCACATGTACACACGTACAAACATGCACACATACACAAACGTACACACAAACAGACATAAATTGGAATATTTAGGCCCTGCCTCCCTCATGATGGCCAGAAATACCACATGCCAAAACCGAATGCCAAATTTTAGGTTGTGGTTTGAGCAAACTCCATCCCTTTTGTGGTCCAGTTTGTGGATTGTCTGGGCAATATCAGGACTTCAAACAAAAGTCAGTTCCCCCCCAACAAATGTGGAAGACATGAAGAAGCACCTTCTCACCTCCAGTGGTCAGTTAATAACAAGGAAATATGCAACCGGCCATGTTTCTCTCGCAACGGCTTTCTCTTGAAAGCAATCCAATAGGAAAGTGGCGGCATTGCTACTCCACACTTCTTCCAACAATATGACCCTCGCTGTCAGAGCGGTGTCAGACACGCTGGGGCTCCACTTGAAAGATGCATAATTCATTTCCTTCAATAAGAAGAAACAAGGCGACACTCACAACTATCAAGCCCAGTATTATTTATTAATCATACATGGTCATGACATGAATTACAAAGACATAAGACAACTGTTCATGATGAACTTTCTTTCTCTTGAGCCAAAAACATAGACATCCGTGTAATGCATGTTGGTGTTAGGTCTAACAGACTAGGATTTCTTCGTTCTGGCACATAGATATAAGTCCCAACAGGCCAAATGGCTGCTCCTGATTGGATAACTCATTGCCTCTGTACGTTGCTAGCTATAGTCAGTGTAGCCACAAAATTGCAGACTAACATCATAGTTAGATATAGCATCCTTAAAATGTTGTCAGCTATAGTTCGTACTTCCTTTATATTGCTAGCCATCGTCAGAAGCCCCATAACTTTACCAACTATTGTCAGTGCCCTCTTGACATTGTTAGACTTAATCATAATGCTCAAAATATTCTCATCTGAAGTCCGTGATACTTTTACATTACAGTCATTGCGAGCCCTTATCATTGCCAGCTTCAGTCATTGACCTCTTCATAATGTCAGCCATTGTCATTGCCAGTCCCCATTAAATTGTGTGCCATAACCATGATCCCCATATCATTTCCAGCCCCCTTACATTGTGTGCCATAACTATGAGCCCCATATCATTACCAGCCCCCTTACATTGTGTGCCATAACCATGAGCCCCATATCATTACCAGCCCCCTTACATTGTGTGCCATAACCATGATCCCCATATCATTACCAGCCCCCTTACATTGTGTGCCATAACCATGAGCCCCATATCATTACCAGCCCCCTTACATTGTGTGCCATAACCATGAGCCCCATATCATTACCAGCCCCCTTACATTGTGTGCCATAACCATGAGCCCCATATCATTACCAGCCCCCTTACATTGTGTGCCATAACCATGAGCCCATATCATTACCAGCCCCCTTACATTGTGTGCCATAACCATGAGCCCCATATCATTACCAGCCTCCTTACATTGTGTGCCATAACCATGACCCCATATCATTACCAGCCCCCTTACATTGTGTGCCATAACATGAGCCCCATATCATTGCCTGCCCCCTTACATTGTGTGCCATAACCATGAGCCCCATATCATTGCCAGCCCCCTTACATTGTGTGCCATAACCATGAGCCCCATATCATTACCAGCCCCCTTACATTGTGTGCCATAACCATGAGCCCCATATCATTACCAGCCCCCTTACATTGTGTGCCATAACCATGAGCCCATATCATTACCAGCCCCCTTACATTGTGTGCCATAACCATGAGCCCCATATCATTGCCAGCCCCCATTAATTGTGTGCCATAACCATGAGCCCCATATCATTGCCAGCCCCCTTACATTGTGTGCCATAACCATGAGCCCATATCATTACCAGCCCCCTTACATTGTGTGCCATAACCATGAGCCCCAATTCATTGCCAGCCCCCATTAAATTGTGTGCCATAACCATGAGCCCCATATCATTACCAGCCCCCTTACATTGTGTGCCATAACCATGAGCCCCATATCATTACCAGCCCCCTTACATTGTGTGCCATAACCATGAGCCGCATATCATTACCAGCCCCCTTACATTGTGTGCCATAACCATGAGCCCCATATCATTGCCAGTCCCCATTAAATTGTGTGCCATAACCATGAGCCCCATATCATTGCCAGCCCCCTTACATTGTGTGCCATAACCATGATCCCCATATCATTACCAGCCCCTTTACATTGTGTGCCATAACCATGAGCCCCATATCATTGCCAGTCCCCATTAAATTGTGTGCCATAACCATGAGCCCCATATCATTGCCAGCCCCATTACATTGTGTGCCATAACCATGAGCCCCATATCACTGCCAGCCCCTTACATTGTGTGCCATAACCATGATCCCCATATCATTACCAGCCCCCTTACATTGTGTGCCATAACCATGAGCCCCATATCATTGCCAGCCCCCTTACATTGTGTGCCATAACCATGATCCCCATATCATTACCAGCCCCCTTACATTGTGTGCCATAACCATGAGCCCCATATCATTGCCAGCCCCCTTACATTGTGTGCCATAACTATGAGCCCCATATCATAGCCAGCCCCCTTACATTGTGTGCCATAACCATGAGCCCCATATCATTGCCAGCCCCTTACATTGTGTGCCATAACCATGAGCCCCATATCATTGCCAGCCCCCTTACATTGTGTGCCATAACTATGAGCCCCATATCATTGCCAGCCCCCTTACATTGTGTGCCATAACCATGAGCCCCATATCATTACCAGCCCCCTTACATTGTGTGCCATAACATGAGCCCCATATCATTGCCAGCCCCCTTACATTGTGTGCCATAACCATGAGCCCCATATCATTGCCAGCCCCCTTACATTGTGTGCCATAACCATGAGCCCCATATCATTACCAGCCCCCTTACATTGTGTGCCATAACCATGAGCCCCATATCATTGCCAGTCCCATTAAATTGTGTGCCATAACCATGAGCCCCATATCATTACCAGCCCCCTTACATTGTGTGCCATAACCATGATCCCCATATCATTACCAGCCCCTTTACATTGTGTGCCATAACCATGAGCCCCATATCATTGCCACCCCCTTACATTGTGTGCCATAACCATGATCCCCATATCATTGCCAGCCCCCTTACATTGTGTGCCATAACCATGAGCCCCATATCATTGCCAGCCCCCTTACATTGTGTGCCATAACTATGAGCCCCATATCATTGCCACCCCCTTACATTGTGTGCCATAACTATGAGCCCCATATCATTCCAGCCCCCTTACATATTTGATTAGTCCCCCCTAACATGAGCCCCATACAATTGCCAGCCCCCTTACATTGTGTGCCATAACTATGAGCCCCATATCTTCCAGCCCCTTACATTGTGTGCCATAACTATGAGCCCCATATCATTGCCAGCCCCTTACATTGTGTGCCATAACCATGAGCCCCATATCATTACCAGCCCCTTACATTGTGTGCCATAACCATGAGCCCCATATCATTACCAGCCCCTTACATTGTGTGCCATAACATGACCCCATTCATTACCAGCCCCCTTACATTGTGTGCCATAACATGAGCCCCATATCATTACCAGCCCCCTTACATTGTGTGCCATAACATGAGTCCCATATCATTGCCAGCCCCCTACATTGTGTGCCATAACATGACCCCATATCATTGCCAGCCCCTTACATTGTGTGCCATAACTGAGCCCACATATCATTGCCAGCCCCCTTACATTGTGTCCATAACATAGCCCCATATCATTGCCAGCCCCCTTACATTGTGTGCCAATAACCATGAGCCCCATATCATTGCCAGCCCCTTACATTGTGTGCCATACCAGACCCCATATCATTGCCAGCCCACTTACAATTGTGTGCCATAACCATGACCCCATATCATTGCCAGCCCCCTTACATGTGTGCCATAACATGAGCCCCATATCATTCCAGCCCCTTACATTGTTGCCATACCATGAGCCCCATATCATTGCCAGCCCCCTTACATGTGTCCATAACCATGACCCCATATCATTAACAGCCCCCATACATTGTGCCTAACCATGAGCCCCATATCATTGCCAGCCCCTTACATTGTGTGCCATAACATGAGCCCATATCATTCCAGCCCCCTTACATTGTGTGCCATAACCATGAGCCCCATATCATTCCAGCCCCCTTACATTGTGTGCCATAACCATGAGCCCCATATCATTACCAGCCCCCTTACATTGTGTGCCATAACCATGAGCCCCATATCATTACCAGCCCCCTTACATTGTGTGCCATAACCATGAGCCCCATATCATTGCCAGCCCCCTTACATTGTGTGCCATAACCATGAGCCCCATATCATTCCAGCCCCTTACATTGTGTGCCATAACCATGACCCCATATCATTACCAGCCCCCTTACATTGTGTGCCATAACCATGAGCCCCATATCATTGCCAGCCCCCTTAATTGTGTGCCATAACATGAGCCCCATATCATTCCAGCCCCTTACATTGTGTGCCATAACCATGAGCCCCATATCATTGCCAGCCCCTTACATGTGTGCCATAACCATGAGCCCCATATCATTACAGCCCCTTACATTGTGTGCCATAACCATGAGCCCCATATCATTGCCAGCCCCTTACATTGTGTGCCATAACCATGAGCCCCAATCATTCCAGCCCCCTTACATGTGTGCCATAACATGACCCCATATCATTACCAGCCCCTTACATTGTGTGCCATAACATGAGCCCCATATCATTGCCAGCCCCCTTAATTGTGTGCCATAACATGAGCCCCATATCATGCCAGCCCCCTTACATGTGTGCCATAACTGCCCCATATCATTACCAGCCCCCTTACATTGTGTGCCATAACCATGACCCCATATCATTCCAGCCCCCTTACATTGTGTGCCATAACCATGAGCCCCATATCATTCCAGCCCCCTTACATTGTGTGCCATAACCATGAGCCCCATATCATGCCAGCCCCCTTACATTGTGTGCCATAACCATGAGCCCCATATCATTCCAGCCCCCTTACATTGTGTGCCATAACATGAGCCCCATATCATCCACCCCTTAATTGTGTGCCATAACCATGAGCCCATATCATTGCCAGCCCCTTACATTGTGTGCCATAACCATGAGCCCCATATCATTGCCAGCCCCTTACATTGTGTGCCATACATGACCCAATCATTACCAGCCCCTTACATTTGTGCCAAACCATGACCCATATCATACCAGCCCCCTTACATTGTGTGCCATAACCATGACCCCATATCATTCCAGCCCCCTTACATTGTGCCATAACATGAGCCCCAATTCTTAGCCCTTACATCGTGTGCCATAACCAGACCCCATATCATTACCAGCCCCCTTACATGTGTGCCATAACCATGTCCCCATATCATTACAGCCCCTTACATTGTGTGCCATAACCATGACCATATCATTCCAGCCCCTTACATTGTGCCCATAACCATGAGCCCATATCATTCCAGCCCCTTACATTGTGTGCCATAACATGATGCCCATATCATTACCAGCCCCCTTACATTGTGTGCCATACATGACCACACCCCTTACATGTGTACAGGCCCATATTTCCCCTTACATTGTGTGCAATGACCCCTACATTCGCCCCTATGTGTCACAAGCCATCTCAGCCCTTACATTGTGTGCCATAACTATGAGCCCCATATCATTCCAGCCCCCTTACATTGTGTGCCATAACATGACCCCATATCATTACCAGCCCCCTTACATTGTGTGCCATAACATGAGCCCCATATCATTACCAGCCCCCTTACATTGTGTGCCATAACCAACCCCATTCATTCCACCCCCTTACATTGTGTGCCATAACTATGACCACATATCATTACAGTTATTGTGTGCCATAACCATGAGCCCATATCATTCCAGCCCCTTACTTGTGTGCCATAACCATGACCCCTATACATTCCAGCCCCTTACATTGTGTTACTGACCCATATCATGACCCCTTCATTGTGTGCCATAACCATGAGCCCATTCATTCCAGCCCCTTACATTGTGTGCCATAACCATGACCCCATATCATTACCAGCCCCCTTACATTGTGTGTCTGCCATTTCAATTTTAGCCCCATATCATTGCAGCCCCCTTACATTGTGTGCCATAACATGACCCCATATCATTACCAGCCCCCTTACATTGTGTGCCATAACCATGACCCCATATCATTACCAGCCCCTTACATTGTGTGCCATAACCATGACCCCATATCATTCCAGCCCCCTTACATTGTGTGCCATAACCATGAGCCCATATCATTCCAGCCCCCTTACATTGTGTGCCATAACCATGACCCATATCATTACCAGCCCCTTACATTGTGTGCCATAACCATGAGCCCCATATCATTGCCAGCCCCCTTACATTGTGTGCCATAACTATGACCCCATATCATTAGCCAGCCCCCTTACATTGTGTGCCATAACATGAGCCCCATATCATTCCAGCCCCCTTACATTGTGTGCCATAACCATGAGCCCCATATCATTCCAGCCCCCTTACATTGTGTGCCATAACTATGAGCCCATATCATTCCAGCCCCCTTACATTGTGTGCCATAACATGAGCCCCATATCATTACCAGCCCCTTACATTGTGTGCCATAACATGAGCCCCATATCATTACCAGCCCCCTTACATTGTGTGCCATAACTATGACCCCATATCATTGCCAGCCCCCTTACATTGTGTGCCATAACTATGAGCCCCATATCATTACCAGCCCCCTTACATTGTGTGCCATAACCATGAGCCCCATATCATTACCAGCCCCCTTACATTGTGTGCCATAACCATGACCCCATATCATTAGCCAGCCCCCTTACATTGTGTGCCATAACTATGAGCCCCATATCATTGCCAGCCCCCTTACATTGTGTGCCATAACCATGACCCCATATCATTACCAGCCCCCTTACATTGTGTGCCATAACCATGAGCCCATATCATTCCAGCCCCCTTACATTGTGTGCCATAACATGACCCCATATCATTCCAGCCCCCTTACATTGTGTGCCATAACCATAGCCCCATATCATTCCACCCCCTTACATTGTGTGCCATAACTATGACCCCATATCATTCCAGCCCCCTTACATTGTGTGCCATAACCATGAGCCCCATATCATTCCAGCCCCCTTACATTGTGTGCCATAACATGACCCCATATCATTCCAGCCCCCTTACATTGTGTGCCATAACCATGAGCCCATATCATTCCAGCCCCCTTACATTGTGTCCATAACTATGACCCCATATCATTACCAGCCCCCTTACATTGTGTGCCATACCATGAGCCCCATATCATTACCACCCCCTTACATTGTGTGCCATAACATGACCCCATATCATACCAGCCCCCTTACATTGTGTGCCATAACATGAGCCCCATATCATTGCCAGCCCCTTACATTGTGTGCCATAACATGATCCCCATATCATTGCTAGCCCCCTTACATTGTGTGCCATAACTATGAGCCCCATATCATTGCCAGCCCCCCTTACATTGTGTACCATAACTATGAGCCCCATATCATTACCAGCCCCCTTACATTGTGTGCCATAACCATGAGCCCCATATCATTGCCAGCCCCCTTACATTGTGTGCCATAACCATGAGCCCCATATCATTGCCAGCCCCCTTACATTGTGTGCCATAACTATGAGCCCATATCATTGCCAGCCCCCTTACATAGTGAGTCTTACTCATGTGCTTCATGTCTTTGCCTCTTTTATTATGCAAGCCAATGTGAAGAACCTTATTTCATTGCCATCTATATTGGATCCATGGCCCCCTGTACTTGATTGCCATAGTCATGGGCCCCATACAATAATCGAGACATTTTAATATTGTCAAAAATTGTTGGACCCACAACATTTCCAACCAAACTCCTCATAAAAAACAATAAAAGTGAGCCCACTGCCCCCTGTAATAACACTTGTGTAAAGTCCCCGATTGGACAAAGTGATTTATTTTTCTGATAATTTTTAAAAACCCGAAATCAAAACTCCCAAATCCATCATCACTGCTCCATCGCTCAGCTCTCCGGTAACTCTTTTCATCAGCTTTACCTTTATCGGACAAGTTCCTTGGATAATCCTTCCTTTAAAAGTGAAGATTTGCATAAAGGAAATACCTGATAAATGACATCACCAAATTGCTGGGACTGCATGCTCCAAAAGTAAGGCTGATGTGCGAGTGGTCGCCTGGCGTGAACCTGAGCTTCATTTCCTCTGCCATATGTGACTGGTGCAGTAATAACTACATGTGAAATATCACTGGTCTCTCTCCAGGTCAGTGTAAGAAAACTTTGGCAAGCGGCAGAACTTCATGTCCCAAAAGAGCAACTGTTTGTCCTTACACTTCTCAAAAACTATTATTTTTAGGTTATCATCCAAAAATGTAAATGAAATGTAAATATATATTAAATGTAATGTGAACCTGGAGATTAATGCCTCGAACCAGGGGAAGCAGATGCTGGCGGCAGTATGGCAGATGTGTATGTTTTACTCTGGAACGCTGTGGCATTTTAGAGAAAAAATACTTAAAAAGCCGACCTGTGACTATGTGTCTTGGCTGACTAGTCCGAGGTCAATCCCTGGGGACTTCTACTCGCCCCACTCTGGTACTCTGACGGGTGTCTCTCTATACATTCACATATACAAAAAAAAACAACCCTGTTTGGGAGAGAAGAATAGACAAATCGCGGCGCCCTAAGTGCGTAAAAACAATATTATAGTCTTTAGAGTGTGCACAATTTTATGCACTCACCTTATAGAAGACTAATATGGCTTTAGATTATGTATCCTCAAAAATCCTTCTGGGATACTTTTCAATAGACAGGGCTTGCAGCTTGCCTCGGGTGGATCCAAGTGAAAGAGCCAGATTCAGGCTCACACAGGATGAGTAAATCAAGAAAGGCACATCCAGCCCATGAATGGCAGCGCTTCCCAGGACTCACATCCAAAGATGATATTTCATATTCTTTTATTTAATAAGTTAAAATGGAGGCGATACAACGCGTTTCGGATACAGTATATATCCTTCATCAGGTATCATAAAAACACAGTACAAATCCTACTGTGTTTTTATGATACCTGATGAAGGATATATACTGTATCCGAAACGCGTTGTATCCCTCCATTTTAACTTATTAAATAAAAGAATATGAAATATCATCTTTGGATGTGAGTCCTGGGAAGCGCTGCCATTCATGGGCTGGATGTGCCTTTCTTGATTTATACATTCACATAGGAACTGTCAGGTATAAGGATCTAGGGGTGGGGAGAATTTACCGAGGATCGGCGTAGGACTAGTCACCCAAGACACATTGTCCCTGGCCTTATTTTGTTTATGCCACAAGATTCGGACAACATGAATCTCCTGTCAAGAGTAATATTTTATCAACCCACTTCTGCCCTCTTGCCAAATGGTCTCCTGCCAGTCTTTCGATTTAGTGTAGCCATAACATTTCAAACCATTGAGGTCACTATTATATCTAGTGACACGTGTCATGTTGTCACATCGTTGCCAGCCTCTTCCTTGTGTAAGGTTTGCTTTTACCTTAGTTTTCTGCTGCTCATGTATCCCATACTGATGGGCTCAGAACAATGAGTTAATCAGATTTATCTTCACTTTGGCTCCTTCATCCCCTCTCACAGCAAAGAGAGAGAATCTGCAGCTGCATCTCCCTCCTCCCCTTTTTCCTTATCTATGCTTTCTGATACTATGAGAACTCTCATTTTTTAATGGATAACGGACATGTCTCTAGGTTATGCGATTGTTATGTTTCGGTAGCTGAGGAGAAACTGCAAAAAATAGCCAAAGTAGCAATACACCAGAGAGGCTGGAAACTATTGGATTGCAGTAACCTAAACTAACCGCCACACTAGAAGTAGCCGTGGAGCATACCTACGGTGATCCTAGATGCCTCGTCACAGCCGGAGAGATAACTACACCTAAAGGCAGAAAGATGAAAGCTATCTGCCCCGGAGCAGAATCCCCAAAGAAATAGGAAGCCCCCGAACATGTAATGGCGGTTAGACAAGAAGAAAACACAGACAGAAAATAGAATGAGCAAACACTGGGGCCCAATCTGTCTAGATAGAAAAGTATAGGAAAGAATTCTGACTGCAACCAAAAAACCCTAACAAAAATACCAACACTTCTGATTAACAAAAAACTTGAGATCACACGATCTCTACCACCTAAGTCAGATCTCTGGTGTAACACACAGCAACAGAGCAAATAAAAAGTGACAAAGGAACAAAGCAAAAAGGCAAACACAAAAATGAGCACAACTGCAGCGCAAGACCCCAAAAGGGGTCCAGGCTGCAGTCCACAGCAAGCAGCAAACCAGTAGTGAAAATCCAACAGAGGAAAAAAAAAAGCAAAACACTTATCTGAATGAGAGCAGGGAAGCAAGCTGTACTCCAAGCAAGAGCAGGAGGAACAATTGATTACCGCAAGGCAGCCGGGAACTCAGGTCACTTATATCCTACCATTCAGAGCCAGCTGAAGGCCATTCAATTACCCTCAGCAACCACTGGAGGGAGCCCCAACTCAGAAGTCGCCTCCAAGGTATTCACAACAGCGATGCTCACAGAGGTGTATGGCTTGTTACATTTATAGGATAAAAATCAAAGTGGTGTCTTGTGACAAGTTTGTTCCTCTGTGTCCGTCATATTACCAGCACAGAGTTTTAGCTTTGGGAATTATACAAAGAATTTTGGCATTTTCTGATGCACATATACTGTCCCATTTCCATCCATTTAAAGGGTTTTTGCCAATTGGGCAAATTGTTACCTATCTGCAGGATAGGCGATAACTAGATAGTTGTGGGGCCTCAACAAATCCTGAGAATGAGACTTTGGAATGCTTCATTAGAACAGAATAGTGGCTGCACATGTGCCTCAGATCTCCATTCATTGTCTATTGGACTACCATTGTCGTTGGCCATGTTTACCAGTCTCATAGATGATGAATGGAGCAGTGGCAGATTGAGGGTCTTGTTGCATAAAAGTCTCCTCCCTCGTGTTTTCATAACTGAGGTGGACAATAGGATACCTGTAGACCAAGGGTTAGCAAAGG
Source organism: Oophaga sylvatica (assembly GCA_033576555.1). NCBI lineage: Eukaryota > Metazoa > Chordata > Amphibia > Anura > Dendrobatidae > Oophaga > Oophaga sylvatica. Next base: position 625,031,102 of record JARQOD010000002.1, read on the forward strand.
GTTGGAAAGATTATTGATGTTAAATAGATGGAATAAGGGGAGTCATAAATATATAAAAATAGTCTTGATGCTTAAGGAGTCTAGTTCCGGATTCTCTACCAAAATTAAACTGCAAACTCTACTAGATCTCCGTGCAGCCTGTTGACATTGTATAAATTAGGAATTTAATAAGGAGAGTCTGTCCATGACTCACTAGACGTGTGACCTCGGTCAGCCGGGCCCAGACACTACGCTTTTAATGTCTACCACTAAACCAAAAGTCACACTATGACGAGATCAAAACAAAAAAAAAATCACAAAAAAAAGTTACAAGCGATGACCTGAGGGAGGGAATAACATCTGGGTCCCCACATTTGTTTTCCATTTCACAGCTCATTAGCTTAGTCAATATTTTTGGCCAAAAAAGAAAAATAATAGAAGGAAGTAAAAAGTCATCTTCTCCAGACGCAGCGATGCAAAGTCTGCAGTCCGAGACGTCTTATTTATCTGCAAACACCATGAAAGTGAGGGACACAAAAATACTGCTGTAAATCAGAGCACATCTGTCTGCTTACTCAGCCAACACAGATTAGTTATTGGGCATTAAAGGATTTGATAGAGTGATCGTAGGGCTCATACACACTGACATGTATTTGGCTTTGGACTAAATCAAGGGTTGGAGTCCAAGGGATTTTGCCTTCTTTACCATGACGAGCCTCGGGAGCCAGAGGAGACAACGCCATTCGAGAGTTGTAAGCTGTCGAGAGAACAGCAGAGTGCAGTAATGTCGCAGGTTGGCCCATTGTGAGTTAGCCGTGGAGAACTCTGACAGAGGACGATGGTGATGGCAGACAACAAGGTGAGACCAGGCGGCCTGTTGAAGAGGGTCGAGGCCAAGCAGGAACCGGAGCCATGGACGGCACCCCGGTCTGCAGCCCGCCAAAGGCCAAGCTCGTGGAGACCCTGCAGGCATAGATGCCGGAGGCGAACCCTAGCCTGGGGTGCGCACCTCTCGCCACTCGAGCAACATGGATTGCTGGGGTGCTCCATGCCAAGACAAAAGGGAAGCAATGGGACCAGGCCCAGATGAACAGCCTCAATGGAGAAAAAGGTCGTGGTCAACTGTGGAAATTGATATGCCTCGTGAGGCAGAAACTGAAAGAAAACTCCATGGAGGGAGTGATCACTTCCCTATCCAGCAGGACGCTGGTTCTAAGTGAGAAGGTCATTGAGTCCCCTAAAGAAGAGCCAGAGGACTAGTGGGTAAAAAAGGAGTCAGATGTTGAAGTCCACATTGTGCTCATTGCACATTTACCCTGGGCAGCTTGGAATGCTAGTAGAATAAACGTTTCAGTGGGTCTAGGACCCATCTGTCCAGGACTCCTTGTTGCTGGCCGTAGACGGTTATGGTCATGGTGAGTGGTGGGGTGAAGCCATTTATTGTTAAATTACTGTGTTTTCTCTCTTTTAAATCATAATGACAACCCAAAACATCCAAATGACCCTGATCAAAAGTTCACATACCCCATTCTTTAATACCGTGTATTGCCCCCTCTAACATCAATGACAGCTTGAAGTCTTTTTTGGTAGTTGTGGATGGGTTTCTTTATTTTCTCAGATGGTAAAGCTGCCCACTTTTCTTGGCAAAAAACCTCCAGTTCCTGTAAGTTCCTGAGCTGTCTAGCATGAACAGCGTGCTGGAGATCTCCCCAGAATGGCTCAATGATATTGAGGTCAGGAGACTGAGATGGCCACTCCAGAACCTTCACTTTGTTCTGCTGTAGAGAAAGACAGGTTGACTTGGCTTTGTGTTTTGGATTGTGTCATGTTGGAATGTGTAGCCCTGGTGTTAGGCACACGCAGTACCCTGGAGAGTGTGTGGAGAGACAGCAGTTTAATGCTCAATACCCATTCACTCAACATACACTAGACACACCCTTAGGGTAGTGTAGTTACTTGTTAGGGAGTGGTCAGGGTGTATATTTGTTGAGTGATTAGAGTAGTCAGTTTCCTGTCTTCGGAAAGAGCAGACGTGTGGAGTCTAGCTGGAGGGAGGAAGCAGTCCAGCCTGGTTCTGCAGCAGTTCAGCAAGTGGAGGCCAGTAAGGGCAAGATATAGATCACCTCAGCCTGGTCAGAGCTGTACCTCACTTGAAGACACTGATTAAGAAAGAAGAGCTTAGTACAGAAATACTTCAGTCACCTGTCTCAAGGACAGTGAAAGGTTCAGAGACGTGCTCCTGCCTAGTGGATAACTGAGAGTCTGGAACTAACTCTAAAGGAAGAGAAGAAGGGAGTGATTACATGACTTTTTGCAAGTGTGAGTGTTTATGCTACCAGCGAGGACAAGGCGAAAGGCACAGTGGAAAGATTATTTGAAAAGTGCTTTTGGATTGAAGAAGTCCTGCACATTGTAACCGGTCACTGGGGACCGAAGGATCACTATTAGCTTCAAGCATAGTGGTAAGAAAACCAGAGATTTACCGGACCTTAGGTCGCGGCAAACAGCCCCAAATAGTCAGTACGTAACTGGGGTCAGGGGGAGTGAGGACCTTGAGTCTCTGCAGGACAAGACAGGAATTCAGCTCTCTCACAGGAAGGCTCCTACCACAAAACTGACTGGGCGGTACAGCTATGGAATAGCTGGAGTTATTGAGGGAACTACGCTTCAGGCTGGTTGTACTCATCGTGTTGAAAATAAAGGAGGCCCCTAACTTGTCCAGCTGCTGTCTCAAAATACACTCTCCTTGGATCAGCCTCCCTGGGACCTGCCTGAACATCTTACAAGTAAAGGTATGGAAAGACGCTGACCGTGTGAGACTGTGTTATTTATCTGCACCCGACTTCACTAACTTCATAGACTTTGAGGGACCAGTCCCACCTGTAGGGGACCTGACATCTAGCTGCCTCACCATCCCCTCAGAGATCTACAGCAGCGCTGGTACAAATTACCAGAAGACTACAGGTGGCGTCACGAACTGTATATAAATCTATCCCCTGTAAATATTCCCCCAACAAACGCCAGACCGCCAGGGCCACAGACCGAGCCACCGCTACCTGTGACAAACCCCATAGACTTCCATGGGCTCGGCTCTGAGTACCCCATTGCCCTGGTAACCCACAATTGTGGTGGCGGGTCGACAAAAAAATTTGGCGTCATGAACAGGATGCGAAACTCGCAAAATTGCGAGCCCTGTGTGCCTATGGAATTGTTTTTGTGAAAAGGACTGTTTGCACTTTTGGCGCCAAAATCGCCATTTTTGTCGCCATATTCGCGCCCTCAGGCGCTGGAGAAGAAGGTGGCGTACCTTCGTGGGCGTGTACCCCCCAGTGGCGCGAAGAAAATGCCTGCCCTCTCAAAGTGCTATTACAACATGCGATCCTGCCCTACAGCAAAAGAGGTCCGCCTCCTCTTCACCTTCCCTGCGAGGAGGAGGAGACGCAAACCCCGCCTCCACGGAAGAGACCGGATGTCTCTGGAGGAAGAAGAAAGAATCTTCTGGAACATCATGGAAGCAGGACGTGTGCAGCCGAGCAGGGAAGCGGAGGAAGGCAGGCCCCGTGCCCCAGCCAAGCTGCCACCAGCACCGGAGTCATCCGTGGTCCTGCACCTGCAGCAGGCGTTGCTAGAAATTCAGGAAGAAAATGCACGCCTGAAGAAGATGGTCCAGTACCAACCTGGATTTGAAGAGATCGAGAGACGCCGGCGTACCCTGGAGCAGCGGAGGCTGTGGGACGCGGTGATCTCTCCCCTCAACGACCCCCCCACGATTCGAGTTACCGAAGATTCTGCTGCCCAAGGCGAAGGAGCAAAACCGGAGGCTGCCCCCGAAAGTACCGATCCTGATCCCACCGGTGAAGCGGTGGAGGCGAAGGAGGTTGAGGAGGTACCGCCAGTTCCGGAACGCCCGCCCGGCCAGGAGGCCGCAGCAGATGATCGGTCCCCGGCAGGGACACCGGAGGGGTCCTGTCCGTCGTTACCAGACGTCGACTGGGACGAGATGGCGCGCCTGGACGACGTCGCCTATACCGCCCAGTGGGAATATGAGTGGCAGCGTCGTGAGGAGAAGCAGAAACGCCAGCAGGAGGAAGAGCGGGAAGCTCAGCGGAACCGACAGCGGCAACATGCAGAGCTGATCGCGGACAAGGAGAGTGTCCGGAGAGAGAAAGGTACCCTGAGGGAACCGCGGCGGCAGGGGTGTGTGACAGAGTTCCAGCTCCGGAAGGGCTGGGGCTTCATCCGTGAACCGGGCCTCTACCCAGGGGTCTTTGTTAGTCGCAGGGACGTAGAATCCCACCTACCGCAAGGCCATCCCGGGAGGGACTTAGTTAATGGAGACATTGTCACGTATACACGGCACTGGGGAATGAAGGGATGGTATGCCCTTAACGTCACCATCGTCCGTGACCCCGTCCCAGACGCAGGTAACGTCACCACTACCGCAGCGTCCCCGTCTCCAGCTCAAGCAGTATCCGGCCGTGCCCCAGCATCGCCCCCTGCAGGTTCATCGCAAATTAAAGCAACATCTACATCGCAACTAGCGACCCAGTCTCAATCGCAATCCATGACACGGTCCATATCGTTAACTGTGATTGAAACGCAATTGGTGTCTCGTGAGGAGAATGTACCCGTTGCGCCCCTAGAGGTTCGCACGAGAACTGTGGCGACCCAGACCCTAATAGCAGCGCATGACTTGTTAGTAATGGGATCTAGGGACCATCGCATTGTTCCAGCCCCCGGGGTGGAAAGTGTATTTGAAGTAAATGAGTAATTAAACAGTAAAGAAGAATCGGTGAGATCCAGATAGGGTCTACCATAAGTAATGTTATAAAAAGTTTAAGTAGTTTGCCAATTATTGCACAAGTTGAATGAGTATAACGTATATAATATATTTATATATTGCTAACAGTAGAATGCCCGGCTGGGTAACCAGAAAAGGTTTTGCACTTTATTATTATTATAATGTGATATTGTATTTGTGTCTTTGTTTAACAATGGACTTTGAGGTTGAGGACTGTGCCAGCCCAGAACTTATTTGTATATAGTTGCGCTTCGGTGCTTTATCTTGGTTTTACATAAAACCAGCACAACTACCTCTGAATACAAAAACCCGTGTGGTGTGGCACTGAGTGAGGTCTGCATTCGGATGTCCTGCAGCCCACCCAGGACCTACGTTGAAGGTTTGGTGCGGGTCCTTCACAAGAATACGGTGTATTTATTGAATGTTTTGATGCCTTAATACTTTTGTATTTTTCTATATAATGTTTTTGTTTTGCAACGTTTAAGACATCCTCACCTCCCGGATGGGACGAATTAATGTTTAATGTTGATGTTTTCATGCATAAACAAAATGTCTCTTTGTATTTTACAGCCCGGGAGTGCTGTCTTTTACCATGGGGGAATGTGTAGCCCTGGTGTTAGGCACACGCAGTACCCTGGAGAGTGTGTGGAGAGACAGCAGTTTAATGCTCAATACCCATTCACTCAACATACACTAGACACACCCTTAGGGTAGTGTAGTTACTTGTTAGGGAGTGGTCAGGGTGTATATTTGTTGAGTGATTAGAGTAGTCAGTTTCCTGTCTTCGGACAGAGCAGACGTGTGGAGTCTAGCTGGAGGGAGGAAGCAGTCCAGCCTGGTTCTGCAGCAGTTCAGCAAGTGGAGGCCAGTAAGGGCAAGATATAGATCACCTCAGCCTGGTCAGAGCTGTACCTCACTTGAAGACACTGATTAAGAAAGAAGAGCTTAGTACAGAAATACTTCAGTCACCTGTCTCAAGGACAGTGAAAGGTTCAGAGACGTGCTCCTGCCTAGTGGATAACTGAGAGTCTGGAACTAACTCTAAAGGAAGAGAAGAAGGGAGTGATTACATGACTTTTTGCAAGTGTGAGTGTTTATGCTACCAGCGAGGACAAGGCGAAAGGCACAGTGGAAAGATTATTTGAAAAGTGCTTTTGGATTGAAGAAGTCCTGCACATTGTAACCGGTCACTGGGGACTGAAGGATCACTATTAGCTTCAAGCATAGTGGTAAGAAAACCAGAGATTTACCGGACCTTAGGTCGCGGCAAACAGCCCCAAATAGTCAGTACGTAACTGGGGTCAGGGGGAGTGAGGACCTTGAGTCTCTGCAGGACAAGACAGGAATTCAGCTCTCTCACAGGAAGGCTCCTACCACAAAACTGACTGGGCGGTACAGCTATGGAATAGCTGGAGTTATTGAGGGAACTACGCTTCAGGCTGGTTGTACTCATCGTGTTGAAAGTAAAGGAGGCCCCTAACTTGTCCAGCTGCTGTCTCAAAATACACTCTCCTTGGATCAGCCTCCCTGGGACCTGCCTGAACATCTTACAAGTAAAGGTATGGAAAGACGCTGACCGTGTGAGACTGTGTTATTTATCTGCACCCGACTTCACTAACTTCATAGACTTTGAGGGACCAGTCCCACCTGTAGGGGACCTGACATCTAGCTGCCTCACCATCCCCTCAGAGATCTACAGCAGCGCTGGTACAAATTACCAGAAGACTACAGGTGGCGTCACGAACTGTATATAAATCTATCCCCTGTAAATATTCCCCCAACAAACGCCAGACCGCCAGGGCCACAGACCGAGCCACCGCTACCTGTGACAAACCCCATAGACTTCCATGGGCTCGGCTCTGAGTACCCCATTGCCCTGGTAACCCACAATTGTGGTGGCGGGTCGACACAGGAACATCCAAGTACGTCCCATGCGCAGCTTCCAGGCTGATTACAAATTTGTCTCCAGTATTTGCTGATAACATGCTGCATTCATCCTTCCTTCAACTTTGACCAAGTTTCCTGTGCGTTTGTAGCTCACACATCCCAAAAACATCAGCGATCCACCTCCGTGCTTTACAGTAGGAATGGTGTTTCTTTTGTCATCGGCCTTGTTGACCTCTCTTCAAATATAACGCTTATGGTTGTGGCCAAAAAGTTCAATTTTGGTCTCATCACTCCAAATTACCTTGTTCAAGAAGTTTTGAGGCTTGTCTCTGTGTTATTTTGCATATTTTAGGCAAGATACTTTGTGGCATTTGCACAGTAATGGCTTTCTTCTGGAGACTCGACCATGCAGCCCATTTTTCTTCAAGTGCCTCCTTATTGTGCATCTTCAAACAGCCACACCGCTAGTTTTCAGAGAGTCCAGTATTTCAGCTGATGTTATTTGTGGGTTTTTCTTTGCAGGACAAAATTTTTGTTGGTCTACCTGACCGTGGTTTTGTTTTTAAAGAGCCCCTGAATTTCCATTTGTTAATCACAGTTTGAACATTGCTGACTGACATTATCAATTCCTTGGATATCTTTTTGCATCCCTTTCCTGTTTTATATAGTTCAACTACCCTTTCCCGTAGATCCAATGACAATTCTTTTGCTTTCCCCATGACTCACAATCCAGAAACGTCAGTGGCTGGATGAAAGATGCAAGAGTTTGTCTGGATCCCAGAAACTCACTCAGCTTTTATGCACACACACTAATTACAAGCAAACAGGTCACAGGTGAGGATGTTATCTTTAGTAGCCATTCAAACCCATTTGTGTCAACTTCTGTGCATGTTATCAGGCCAAAATCACCAGGGTATGTGAACTTTTGATCGTCATTGGATGTTTTGGGTTGTCATTATGATTTAAAAAGAGAAAACACAGTAGTTTGACAATAAATGGCTTCACCCAACCTCTAGCCATGAGTGGAGAAAAAGTTTTGGTGTTATCATTCATATTCTCTCAAAAAAGGCCAAGAAAGCAAAAATTCTGCCGGAGTATGTAAACTTTTGAGCACAACTGTATACTGTATTACAGAATGAGTCTACCCTTGCAGTATTTCTTTAAGGGTAGCATATTGTACCATACCAAGACACCATATAGCAGCACACAGAATTCCTACAGGCCTTTATTATGGAACTATAGGGACTCTTTGTACAGTCTGTGGTAGATCGTCTCACTTGGCTGCACACAAAGGTAGACAATGGAACACTGTCTCTTTAAGAGTCTCACTGGTTTATTAGGAGTGCTGCCACTGCAGAGTTTTCAAAGTAAAACAAGGCCTTCCTGGCCTAAAGAAAAAAAAAACTCAGGGAAAAAAGCAACATTCACAGGTTCAGCTTCCTTGTCAGGAAACCTAACACTGGAGTTCCACTCTCCAGGCCCGCCAACACTGAATGCATCTGGAGTCCAACTAATTAAACCACAGACCACACCCTGGGGTTGAGATAAGGTGGACAACCTCCCACCTGCTCTATGGTTGTGCACAAAAACCCAGCCTTTAAAATGGTCGATTAACCCCTCTCAACACATAGTGTGCTGGAGGAAACTTCTTGGTTTCAAATCACTGAAGCTAATAGCCTCAGGGAAATGTATCTCCCTTCAGCAATTTGTCAGTGACTTTGTCACATATCCCCCCCCCTTTGCCCAAAGCCGGGGGTTTTGCCACATTCACTCACTAAGGAGGGAAGTCTGGATAGGACATCTACATTACCATGTATCTTTCCTGGCCTATGCTTGACATGGAAGCTGAAGTCCTGGAGCGCCAGAAACCAACTAGTCACCCAGGCATTCTTCTCGTATCTTTCCCTCATCCATCTCAGAGGTGCATGGCCTGACACTAACCTGAACTTCCGGCTTAACAGGTAGTTCCTCCCGTGTCAATTGCCCATTTAATGGCCAAGCACTCTTTCTCTACGATGGCAAAGTTCTTTTCACAGGAGGAGTTTCCTACTCAGGTATAGGACTGGATGTTCATCCCCACCTGAGACAACACACCACCCAAACCGACCTCGGAGGCATCCATCTGGACCACAAACTCCTTTGTGAAGTCAGGTGCGTCTAAGACCGGTTGCTTGCATATGGCCAGCTTCAACTCCTGGAACGCCATCTCTGGTTCAGAGGACCATTTGGCCATCAATGTCTTGGTGCCCTTTAGAAGATCAGTCAAGGGGATGGCTATCATGGCAAAATTCTGGATAAATCATTGATAGTATCCCACAATTCCCAGAAACGCCCTGCTTTTTAGAGACCGGTTGCGGACAATTTTGGATTGCCTCCACTCTATTTACTTGCGGCTTTATTTCGCCCCTTCTGATGATGTAGCACAAGTATTTTGCATATTCCGTACCCATGGCACACTTCTTTGGGTTTATTGTAAACCCAGTCTTCCTCAGTGCATCCAGTACTGCCTGGACCTTCTGCAAGGGACTTTGCAAATCTGGGCTTAAGATCACAATATTATCCTGCTAAGCGGCGGAGTACTTTTTGTGAGAGGCTAGGATCCGGTCCATGGCCCTCTGAAAGGAAGCTGGGGCTCCCTGCAGACCGAATGGTATCCTGTGTATTGAAAGCACCTGTCAGGTGTAGAGAAGGCCGTATTTTCCTTGGTACTTGGGGACAGTTGAATTTGCCAGTACCCTTGCCAGTCCAGGGTGGTGATATATATGGCTGACCCTAACCTCTCAATGAGCTCGCTCATCAACCCGGGGCATTGGATATGTGTCGAACCTGGACACCTCATTTAGCTTTCTGTAGTCGTTGCAGAAACGCGTAACAGAAAAACCACTCTCCGTCCGACATCAGTACAAGGACAATGGGGTTGGACCAACTGCTCTTTGACTCCTCGATGACGTCCAGGCTCAACATTCTCCTCCCCTCCCTGGGAGATCACCTCGTGGTGGTCTTCAGGAATCCGATACGGCTTTTGCTTCACCCCTTACATGCTGTTCCGTCATAATTTCCACGACCTGCGTACAACCTGGAAATTCCGAAAATAGGTCCCTGTTCCGCTGAAGCGGCTCTCAGCACTGTTGCTTCTGGGTCGGTGAAAGTGTCTCTGCCACTGTGACATCCTCAACCATGGCTTCAGGGTTGGCCCCCAGGCACGTAGCTTCCACCGGTTCCCTGTCTCGCCATGGTTTGAACAGGTTAATGTGGTACACCTAGTATGGCTTTCTTCTCCCTGGTTGTTAGACCTTGTATTGATGTCACTCAACTTTTTGACCACCTCATATGGCTCTTGCCACTTGGCCAAGAACTTACTTTCCACCTTGGGGATAAACACCCATACTCGGTCTCCAGGGCTTTACTGTCTCAGTCTCGCTGCCCAATTGTAGACCATTGCCTGGGCCTCTTGTGATTGAAGGAGGCTCTCGTTCACAATCGGCATCACCTTTGCGATCCGGTCCTGCATCTGGGCCACATGCTCGATGATGCTCCTTTGGGGTGTAACCACTGCTTCCTAGGTCTCCTTCGCAATAATCACCAAGGGTGCCGTCCAGTGATAGCAGAACAATAAACTGTAGGGGCTGATACAGTAGGTAATCAGCAGCCATTCAACAAATCAGCAAACATCAATTCAAACAACAACAAGAGTCAATGTTCAGACTCATATGAACAATAGCTCATGTCCCTGGGCCTACTGAATATACATCTGGCATAATTAAGAATAAATGCAGTGTCGTCCAATTCCTTCTCCTTCTTAATTAACCAGACCTGATAGGCTTCTGAGCATCCTTCTCCACTTGTTGGGGACAGTCTATCAGCATTTCTTTCAGCACAGATATGAAAGGAAGAGGTATCACCTACATGAGAACGAAACTTTGTATCATCCAGTTTCTTCAAAGCATATTCCATGTCTTCCTTGCAAATAAACTCCACAATCTCCAATCCATCCTTGTGTACATCAGCATAGAAGTCATCTCCGGCTTCTCTCATATGACCTTTCAGATATTGCCAACTCCCTGATGGGGAAGCTCTTAGATGAGGATTCTGTATTCAGTTTGTCGGGAAGGGGGTCCTCTATATTGTTACACCCAACGGTGGCTCAAGTGGGTTTGTTGACCCACTGTGCCACAGGACAGGCCTGCTTGGGAAGGGGCGTAGCTAAGAGGCTACCCGGTGTTAACTGAAGCTCCTGATGGTAGACTGGGCTGCAGGCAGAGCCAGGTACCACTCCTGAACAGATCCCAGTACTGAAGCTGCTGACTCCAGAAGTCAGGTTCACTGACATGGAGTAGGGCTATGTTCAGACACATCAGTCTGGGATACTGGATCAGGGACTGGCCGCACACATACTGGGGACAATGTTCAGGCACTGGCTGTACTGGGACCAGGGGACTTTGGAAACAGGACACTGGCTGCACCAGGATCAGGGAACGAGGTTCAGGCTCTGGCTGCATCGGGACCAGGGGTTCAGGTTCAGGACTCTGGCTGCACTGGGTCCAAGAGACAACATTCAGGCACTGGCTGCACGGGGACCGGGGATTCGGGTTCAGGACGCTGGCCTCAACAGGACCAGGTGACCTCACAACTGCACTGGAAGAACAGCACAATACCTAATAACTAAACTCAGTGCTTGGTGACTCCATAATGGAGAGGGAGTCTTACACAGAATGATTCCCATAAATTGGCTGAGAGCCATACAGCAGGAGTAAACATTTGGATAAATGCCTCTCAGCAACAGGCTAAGTGCATTTAGCAATATGTGACTAGCTGATCTGATGGAAAAGATGGCAACACTGCTGACTGACCTGGACATATGGGGAACAGACACCTCTTGTGACTCGGCTGTCCCTAACGAAGCACCACACGGGTTCTACAGACAAGAGCGGGCACTTGAGTTCTCAGGTTCAGACAACCTACGGGAATACCAGACAGCATATTGAAGGCGATCTTCTCTGTGTATAATGCTGCAATCTGGAGCTCAAGTTGTTCAGATATTACTTGATTGTTTCTGAGTAGAGCTCGTCCTTAACTTGACAACACTCTCATAACACCCTCACCGAATTCTGGAGCTATCAGATGGGAATCTGACACCGACTTTTCACGGCTTGCAGCACAAACTCTCCGGCCAAACCGATGCCTCCAGTTGCCATCGATACAGTCACAGCCATTTGTGGAGAGGGAATACTTCCGCCAATGGCAGCCTCTATCACTGGCCCAAGGTTTTGAAGGTTTGTTTAGACTTCACTGGTCAAAGACTGTCAGAATGTTCCGCACAACCGCAGCGATGCCACAATCCCATCTCACAACTGAGTTCTGGCTTCTCAGCCCACCAAACATGGTCTATCTTCACGGATTCTGCATGGGTAGCTGCCTCAACAGTCTGGGAAATGTGTGGTGTTTGAAATCACAGGGCCAGATGTGACGGTTTCCTCACATGCGTCACCTGTCTGGTCTGCTACTGAAAGCTGAGAAAGGAAGTTTTTTCAGAATATTCTGGGTTCAGCTCATTGAAGACCTTGCAGAAGGCCTCCAGGAAGACCTGCAGGTCCCAGGTGATAGAAGCCCCTTTTCCCCATAAGGGTTTGAGCCTTGCCAGGGCATCTCCTGCTAGGTAGGACATCAAAAATTGTTGGTTTTTCAGCTATTGGCCATAATCTGCTTGACGTCTTATGTTACAAAGGGAGACAATCATATTTATTAATTATTATTTAATGGCTTTCGGCTTGGTTTCGAACCATGTCAACTTGATGGATAAATGATCCATAGATAGATCAATCTTGTTCAAGCCTAGACAGGTCCACCAGGTTCTTCGCAGTTGTTATTTTTATAGTATCAAGCCATCGGGTTTCTGGTCTTCCTTCTATTCTTCCGACCATGATGTCCTTCTCCAGTGATTGCTCTCTTCGTATGATGTGTCCAAAGTAGGCAAGTCATAGCTTGGTGATCCTTGCTTCGAGCAACAAGTCTGGCTTGATTTGTTCCAAGATTGATTTATTCGTTCTTCTTGCCATCCTTGGTATTGATAACATCCTTCTCCAGCACCACATTTCGAAAGGTGTCGATTCTTCTTCTGTCTTGTTTATTTATCATCCAGGTTTCTTTAATTAGAGCTATAAAAGGTTGACATGATTTTTAGTACTGTCCTACTGTCTGAACAGACACGTGGCACACAGCCTGGCAAGGCACACGTAAGCCACTGTCATGTTAAGCTCTGGACTCGCAGACATCTTACCTTACAGGCTTCAAGTGCAACCACAACAAAAGCTGCAAGAGGAAAGGTCAGAACTGTGAAGTGCTATTTGTTTTCACTGTAACTTTATCCTGCACTTACCACCAGCCTATCTAGCAGGGGAATCAATTACCACTTGTCAGACCTGAAACCTGACCTGAGAAACAAAGAAAGATCATGACCTCCAGAAGAGAGAAAAAAAAAGGAACCGAGAGGGATCAAACTCTCCCACTGGAAGGGTTAATAAGGCCGAGCCACTCCTTCCCTTTTTTTTCCCAGTGGATCAATACCATGGCTCTGTCATTCTTTCTTCCCTCATCATAGATAGTCAGTGGAATGTCTAGGGTTGGCAAGATCACGTTGCTTCAATTACTTCATTTAATAATTGAAGACATGAAATAACAAGGCTTGTTTAAAACCCAAGAACAAATTTAGATAATTCAAGGGAAATGCCAAAGAACAAAAATAATTCATCTGTATTTCTCAAGATCTACATTTATTTATTAAACATTATATCCATTTCTTTCTTTACCAGCTTTGAGATATATTGATTTCTGATAAATCTAAGTTGGAAGAGAAAACATCTAGAATGAACAGCAAAGAAACTTACATATCTGAGACTGGGCATCACACTTGCCAAATGCCAAGTTGGATTCTTTTTATATGGCATGGGACCTTTGGCGAAAGATCTATGGGTGCTATTGCTACCTCTGCGCTCCCGGTTAGACCAGTATTTCTCAATTCCAACCACAAACATCACCAACAAGTTATGTGGAGCGCCCGCCAGGGCAGTGGAGATACTCGGTACCGGGCCGCTTCGCTCCCTCCCTACCTGAGAATGGGGTACCACACCTCTGGATGAGCTGCAGTACCCTCAGGGGCGCCACATTATGCGTTTTGTGTTTCCTTAGTATTGCACAGTTTATGCTATTATTGTCAATAATGTGTTAGAAATAGCTAGAAAAATATTTAGACTTGAGAGTCCTCAGTGGTTGATACACTGAGGACTCTCAAGTCTAAATATTTTTCTATCTACTGGCTAACACGGTATGAAGATATACATCTTTCCTATTAGAAATAGCTATATATTCTTTCTATAGGGTATGCTCAAATTATGACCGGTTGGGTGATCTTGAGGACTTGAGTTAAGAAACACAAATTTAGATTAACAGAATGACAAAAATATACTGGTAACCATAAATGGTATGTAGTACAAGCCTGTTAACCAGTGAGACGATCAGACTAGAAGACTTATGGATCCTAAGTGGCTTAGTAGAAGATTAAAATTTATCCACCAGTGGGCTAGAGGATCTAATATGGTCCAGCAGAGGCCCAGAGAATCCATATTGGCCAACCAGCTAGACTAGAGTTCAGACTGTCCCACTAGAGGATGAGATGGTCTAGGATTTGCTTACAGTAGGAAAAAATGTGCTACATTAGCCTATTAAAGAGCTAGATTATCTAGATTCCCCTCTTTAGGGATCAAGACTCTAAAATAGTCTCACTGAGGACTATAGAATCTTGACTGGACCAACAGAGGACTCAAGAATATACAGCTCTGGCAAAAATTAAGAAACCACCACATCAAAACCCTGTCATGGGCAGCCCATGAACCCCATTGAAAACCTCTGGAATGTGATCAAGAGGAAGACGGATAGTCACAGGCCATCAAAGAAGAACTGCTTATATTTTTGCGCCAGGAGCAGTGTGAAAGACTGGTGGCAAGCATGTCAAGACGCATGAAAGCTGTTTTTAAAAATCATGGTTATTCCACAAAATATTGATTTCAGAACTTTTTCTGAGTTAAAAAAATAGCATTGTTATTTCTAAATGATTATGAACTTGTTTTCTTTGCATTATTTGAGGTATGAAAGCAGTTTTTTTTTTAATTTTGACCATTTTTCTTTGTCAGAAAAAAAATACAAATTTTTTTGCTTGGAAATTCAGAGACATATTGTCAGTTCATAGACTAAAAGAACAATATACATTTTACTAAAACATATACCTACCGTGTTTCCCCGATAGTAAGACACCCCCGATTGTAAGACGTATCGGGAGTTTCAGAGGGGTCGGCTAATATAAGCCGTACCCCGAAAGTAAGACATATGTCTTACTTTCGGGGAAACACGGGGGTATTGCCGCCTCCCTCTCATCTAGCTGCGCGCCGCTTCCTGCCCACGTCCGCACTGTCCCCCTCTCCATACGTCGCCGCGTCTGCCATCTACCACCAGAAAAACTCACCTGAGTTTTTCTGCAGCCGCCTTCCGCCACGGCTCAGCTCCCTGCAGCCGCTGGTCCCGCCGTCCTCCGTCGCTCCGTTCGCTCGCAGTCCCGGGCTGAAGTTCTCGCGCGCTCTATTTAAATTTCTTCTTCGGTCCCGAAACGTCATCACGTTGGTCACTCACGTGACCGGAGGCCGGAGAGAACTGTCTATCACTGCGGCATCCGGTCACGTGAGTGACCAACGTGATGACGTTTCGGGACCGAAGAAGAAATTTAAATAGAGCCGCGAGAACTTCAGCCCGGGACTGCGGGCAAACGGAGCGACGCAGCGGGCGGGACCAGCGGCTGCAGGGAGCCGGAGCCTGTGACGGAAGGCGGCTGCAGAAAAACTCAGGTGAGTTTTTCTGGTGGTAGATTCCCTACACAGTATTAATCATACATCAGTAAAACATATACACTGGCATACTGGGGTATCATCTGCTGTATGTAACCCAGTGGGTATCAGCAGGTATCACACTAGATTAAATACAGCAGGTGGTACTGTATCACACTGGGTTAGATACAGTAATTTTTTTTCAATATAAGACATACCCCGAAAGTAAGACATAGTGGGGCTTTTGGGGATAAAAAGAAAGTAAGACACTGTCTTACTTTCGGGGAAACACGGTATAAAGAGAAAAATCAGATAAACTGAACATTTGAAAGTGGGCTCTTAATTTTTGCCAGAGCTGTAGAATGATCAATCAACAGACTTGAAAATGTAGACTGAAGACTTGAGAATTTAGATTGGTTCACCAAACGACTCAAAATCTGGATCGGCCCACCAGAGGCTCAAGAATCTAGATTGGCCTACCAGAGGATTTGAGAATCTGGATTGGTCCACCAAAGGACTTGGGAATCTGGATTGACCCACAAGGAGAACTCGAGAATCAGGACTGGCCCAGCCAGCAGAGGACTCGAGAGTCTAAATTGGCAGACAAGAGGACTTGAGAATCTGGATTAACCCATTTGAGGACCAGATAATTTAGATTGATCCATCAGAAGAATCTCCAACAATTATAGGACTCAAAAGGTCTAGCATAGGAGGATCCTTATTAGTTTTGATGATTTAGCCTATATCAATCTTCTTAGTTGGTTACAAACATATTAAACGGATTTTCGGTTCTCCTAATGTGATTGCATGATCAGTAGGGGTTTGAACTACTACACTTTTTTCACCTACACGCAGCTTTAGGCCAATATTCTGTGAAGGGATCACAGCATGAACTTGTTCCGGTGGAAGAGGCCACCTATTTACAGTTGAAACCAGAAGTTTCATACACCATATAAAAAGACACCTCTGCATGTTTTTCTCAATATCTGACATAAAATCAGAATAAACTTTTCCTGTTTTAGGTCAATTAGGATTACTATAATTATTAATATTTGCCAAATGCCAGACTAATGAGAGAGAGAAAGAATGTTTTAAGGAGTTTTTATCACTTACTGCAAAGTCAAAAGTTTACATACCCTTAGATTCACTTTTCCTTTAAACAATTCTGGACCGCCCATATGATGATGTCATGTGTTTGAAAGCTTCTGTGGATGTATTTTAATGCACACCTGAAACACACTGCTTCTTTGTGTAGCATCATGGGAAAGTCTCAAAAATCAGTCAAGATATCAGGAAGAGAATTGTGGACTTGCACAAGTCTGGCTCATCCTTGGGTACAATTTCAAGATACCTGAAGGAGCCTCGTTCATCTGTACAAACAATTATACGCAAGTACAAACCATATGGGAATGTCCAGTGATCATACCGCTCAGGAAGGAGACGGGTTCTGTGTCCCAGAGATGAACGTGCTTTGGTCCAACACATGCATATCAACCCAAGGACAAAAGCAAAAGACCTTGTGAAGATGATTGCGGAAGCCAGGAAGTTAAAGCTTGGGCGGAAATAGGTCTTACAAATGTACAATGACCGGAAGCATACTGCCAAAATGGTAACAAAGTGGCTTACGAATAAAAAAGTCAATGTTTTGGAGCGGCCATCACAAAGGTCTGATCTCAATCCTATTGAAAATTTATGGGCAAAGCCGAAGAAGCTGGTGCGAGCAAGACGACCTACAAACCTGGACCAGTTACACCAGTTTTGTCAGGAGGAACGGGCCCAAATTCCGACCAACTATTGTGAGAAGCTTGTGGAAGGAAATCCCAAATGTCTGACCCAAGTCATTCAGTGTAAGGGCAATGGCACCAAATACTAATGAAATGTATGTAAACTTCTGACTTTGCAGTGAGTAATAAAAATGCCATAAAACATTCTCTCTCTCTCTCTCATTATTCTGGCATTTGGCAAATAATAATTTGGTAATCCTAATTGACCTAAAACGGGAAAGGTTTATTCTGATTTCATGTCAGATATTGTGAAAACCTGCAGATGTGTCTTTTTAGTTTGGACTGTGTGTGCGGGGAGAAGTGGATGCAGAACTACACCAGAACTGTGGACCCTTTAACCTCAAGATTAATAAGGGTCCAAGATATTGGACACTCACTGATCATAAAGTGACTGCATATTCTTCTAACATCCCATAATTTAGGAGTTGGGAAAATGCTTTAAAGGGGTTGTCTATGTTAACAATAACTGTCCATATTTTTCTGCCAAAACAGCGCCCCTATTGTCCATGGGCTGTGTTTTGTATTGCAACTTTACCTCATCCAAGTAAATAGTGCAATTCCAGAGATCAGCGATGGTGCAATCACTGAGTGCTCTGAATGACTCTATAACCTGTGTTTATTGGGATTTTTGGGATTTTATGGGAAATGCTCTTTAGCTTGTAAAAGTCACAGATCAGGAATAGCAGCACCGAGTGTTAGGCCGTACATGACACATGTGTGATCTGCTCCTCTTGGCTTTCCAGTCACATTCCTTTACTTTAAACGCATAGTAAAAAGACTGTATAATGCACCCCATAGATTTGTGAACTTCCTGAGGTGGCAGAATTACCTTACATAACCTCAGTTTCTGAACAGTGTGGTAATTTCGACAATTGTGGCTAGAAATGGACAAATATGAAATCATTTCTACACAGATCACATTATTGTGCTTTTGCTTTAAGGGTAAGTTCACATGGTGCGGAAACGCTGCAGATTCCCTGGGTGGAAAATTAGCAGCATATTACAGTAGCAGCAAAGTGGATGAGATTTTATCAAATCTGATCTTTACTTGGTGGCAAAAAAAATTGGACAGAATCCATGCAGAAATTGACCTGGAGCGCAGATCTTAAGTTTGCAACACGTCAGTTTATGTTGTCGATTTTTCTCCACCGCTCCCCAAAACGCATTGTTTTGGGCTCCCTTATACACATAAATAATGCACACAGTGATGTCACAGTACAATGATAATTCATACAGTGATGCCACAGCAGAGGCATAGCTAAGGGTTTGGTTGGGCTGAGTGGGCCCCAAACCAGGATACCCTGATTACAACTATGGTGGCGCACCCTAATAGTGGATGTAGGGGAACCGCAGCAGATGACTGCGCTGTTACTGAAAATAATCTCTATACAAAGACCAACATGGATATTACCGCCATACGGTGACCATATAGTGGTAGATACCATTTCACTTTTCCCGACTTTACCTCTTGCCCAGACCGACAGGACAACTTCTCCACCCAGGACTCTTCTGCAGAGATTACAACAGCGGCACATCTAACTTCTCACATTTCCAGCACCGTCCCCACCTATTCCCAACCTGCACAATCTGATCATACTGCTGATGCCCCAATACTGAGCCGCCGCTGCTATATGTGTCCATAGTACTGCACCTGCTGGATGGTCCTGTGTACCCTCTAATTTTCGTCCTACTGGAGCCCTAGATTCCCCTTGTGAAGTATAATGTCAACAAAAGTTCCCCACAAACACTAAGATACCCCCACAGTGAATTTCTCCACAGTACCCTCTACCCACACAGTATGACGACCCTACTGTGTCATAGTAGAGGGCTAATGCACACAGTAATGTCTCAGTAGAGGGATAATGCACACAGTAATGTCACAGTACAGAGATAATATACATGTGATTCAAAATACACTGCTCAAAAAAATAAACACTCAAAAAAACACATCCTAGATCTGAATGAATGAAATATTCTCATTGAATACTTTGTTGTGTACAAAGTTGAATGTGCTGACAACAAAATCACACAAAAATCATCAATGGAAATCAAATTTGTGAACCAATGGAGGCCTGGATTTGGAGAGCCCCAAAATGAAAGTGGAAACAAGTCAAAATGAAAATCAAAACAAGACAAAATTAAAGTCGAAACAAGTCAAAATGATGCTCAGTATTGTGTGTGGCCTCCACGTGCCTGTATGACCTCCCTACAACGCCTGGGCATGCTCCTGATGAGGTTGCAGATGTTCTCCTAAGAGATCTCTTCCCAGACCTGGACTAAAGCATCCGTCAGCTCCTGGACAGTCTGTGGTGCAACGTGACGTTGGTGGATGGAGTGAGACATGATGTCCAAGATGTGCTCAATCGGATTCAGGTCTTGGGAACGGGCGGGCCAGTCCATAGCTTCAATGCCTTCATCTTGCAGGAACTGCTGACACACTCCAGCCACATGAGATCTGGCATTGTCCTGCATTATGAGGAACCCAGGGCCAACCGCACCAGCATATGGTCTCACAAGGGTCTGAGGATCTCATCTCGGTACCTAATGGCAGTCAGGCTACCTCTGGCGAGCACATGGAGGGCTGTGTGGCCTGAAAAAGAAATGCCACCCACACCATTACTGCCCCACTGCCAAACCGGTCATGCTGAAGAATGTTGCTGGCAGCAGGTTCACACTCAACACATGTGACAGACATGACAGAGTCTGGACATGCCATGGAGAGCAATCTGCTGCCTGCAACATCCTTCAGCATGACCGGTTATAGTTATGTCACAGTATAGAAATAATATATACAGTGATGTCACAGTACAGGAATAATGCTCACAGTAATGTCACAGTGCAAGAATAATGCTCACAGTGATGTCACAGAACAAGAATAATGCTCACAGTGATGTCACAGAACAGGAATAATGCTCACTGTGATGTCACAGAACAGGAATAATGCTCACTGTGATGTCACAGAACAGGAATAATGGTCACTGTGATGTCACACAACAGGAATAATGTTCACAGTGATGTCACAGACAAGAAATAATGCTCACAGTGATGTCACACAGCAGAAATAATGCTCACAGTGATGTCACAGAACTGGAATAATGCTGACAGTGATGTCACAGTAGGAATAATGCTCACAGTGATGCCACACAACAGGAATAATGTCACAGTGATGTCACAGACAGGGAATAATGCTCACAGTGATGTCACACAACAGGAATAATGCTCAGTGATGTCACAGTACAGGAATAATGCTCACAAGGATGTCACGCCACTGGAATAATGCACACAAGGATGTCATGCAACAGGAATAATGCTCATAGTGATGTCACAGAACAGAAATAATGCTCACAGTGATGTCACAGAACTGGAATAATGGTAACAGTGATTCCACACAACAGGAATAATGCTAACAATGATGTCACACAACAGGAATAAGGCTGAGGTCACACTGGCGACTAAATCGGACGACTGCAATACGATGAAATATCGCATTGCAGTCGGACCTATGTTAATCTATGGAGCAGCTCCCAGTATCAGATTTTTTGTGGTCCGTTTTAAACGTCCGAGTGCAATCGCAGCATGCTGCGATTGTCACCGATTGTGGGTCGACTATCGCCAATGCAAGTCTATGGGAGCGATGAAAAATCGGATTACAAACGGACTGCACGTGTGACTTGCGATTAAATCGCACCTGTGTCCTTTAGAAAAGCCGGCAATTCATCCCCGGCTATACTGTAAAATCACACTGACAGCTTTAATAAAGAATAGAATCAATACATATACACACATAGAATACATATATATATACATATATTATATATGTCATTGTGACATATATATATATACATATATTTATAGTTCTTACACTTCTACATACTGTAATAGCCGCTAATTCAATTGCCGGATTTGTGAAATCACAGAAGCCGACATGAAATGATACATTGTTTCCACACAGTTAACCATGTCATTTCATGTATTTTGATATATGGTTTTAACTTACAATTACATAAGTGTATGTGTGCAAAATTTCAGACATGTTGGGGTTAATTAAAGGTGTAAATTCGTTGAAAAAAAAATGCGTGGGCTCCCGCTGTATTTTCTCCACCAGACAGACAAAGCCAGCGAGTGGGGGCAGATAATAATAGCCTAGGGAGGGTACATTTTTTTTGTGCCCCCCTGGCTACTAACATCTGCCCCCAGACACCCCAGAAAGGGCAAATCTCTAATTAGATTCGCCCTTTCTGGCACTTTGCCCGTCTATTCCCATTGCCCTGTAGCGGTGGCGAATGGGTTAATAAGGGGTTAAAGCCACCTTGCTATTGAAAGGTCACTTTAAGCCAGGTTAATAATTGAGAGCTGTCAATTAGACAACTATCAATTATTAATCCTATTGAAGGAAATAAAAAAATCACACACACTTTAAGAATAAATAATTTTAATGAAATAAAAACACATTTTTTTGACCATCTTTTATTTAACTCTTAATCCCTGCGAAGCCCTTGATCTTCTATAATAAAGAAAAAATAATAAAACAACATTATTCTTACCTATCTGACGATCTGTCACGTCCCACGATGTAATCCTTCACAAAGGGTTAACTAGCAATCAGCTAATCAGCGCAACTAATGCTGCGTGCTCAGCTGAAAGCTCATGAATGAATGAGCTTATCTCCTGCCGACAGGGAGGATGTGATTAATGAATGAAGCTTAATTGATTGTGTCCCACTTTCACTTTAGGTCAGGTCACTGAAGTGAAAGTGCCAATAAATCAATTAAGCTCCATTCATTAATCACTTCCTCTCCTTTCGCTGGGAGAGGAAGTTATTCATTCGGGGTGTTACAGCTAGCAGACAGAATTAGCTCTTTGCTAATAACTGTAACCGTTAACCCTTTCTGATGGATTACAGCGTGGGACCTGACTGTGCATCAGATTGGTAAGAATAATTTTGCTTTTTTATTTTATTTTTATTACAGGAAATGGTTTTAGCAGGAAAATAAAATATGGTCAAAAACTGTGTGATTATTTAATTAAACTTCTTTTTTATTAAACTGTGTGTGTTTGATTTTTCTATCATACAATAGGATTAATAATTGATAGTTGTCTAATTGACAGCTCTCAATTATTAACCTGGCTTAAAGTGACCTTTCAATAGCAAGGTGGCTTTAACCCCTTATTAACCCATTCACCACCGCTACAGGGCAATGGGAATAGACGGGCAAAGTGCCAGAAAGGGCGAATCTAATTAGAGATTTGCCCTTTCTGGGGTGTCTGGGGGCAGATGTTAGTAGCCAGGGGGGGCACAAAAAAAATGTACCCTCCCTAGGCTATTATTATCTCCCCACTCGCTGGCTTTGTCTGTCTGGTGGAGAAAATACAGCGGGAGCCCACGCATTTTTTTTCAACGAATTTACACCTTTAATTAACCCCTACATGTCTGAAATTTTGCACACATACACTTATGTAATTGTAAGTTAAAACCATATATCAAAATACATGAAATGACATGGTTAACTGTGTCTAAACAATGTATCATTTCATGTCGGCTTCTGTGATTTCACAAAAGCCGGCAATTGAATTAGCGGCTATTACAGTATGTAGAAGTCTAGGAACTATAAATATATATATATACATGTCACAATGACATGTATATATACAGTGCCTACAAGTAGTATTCAGCCCCCTGCAGATTTAGCTGGTTGACACATGCGGAATTAACTTGGCATTGTGACATTTGTACTGTAGATCAGCCTGGAAGTGGGAAATGCACTGCAGCAAAAAAAATTTTATAAATTTTTTTTTTTTTTATTTTTAAAAACATTAAAAGTTAATTCAGAGTGTCATTTATTAATCAACCCCTCAAACCACAAGAATTCTGTTTGGTCCCCCTAAAGTATTAAGAAGTAGTTCAGGCACCAAGAATAATGAGATTCACATGTGTGGATTAATGATCTCTTTTGCCAGCCTTTTCTGACTATTTAATACCCTCCCCAAACTTGTGAACAGCACTCATACATGGTCAACATGGGAAAGACAAAGGAGCATTCCAAGGCCATCAGAGACAAGATTGTGGAGGGTCACAAGGCTGGCAAGGGGTACAAAACCCTTTCCAAGGAGTTGGCCCTACCTGTCTCCACTGTTGGGAGCATCATCCGTAAGTGGAAGGCTTATGGAACTACTGTTAGCCTTCCACGGCCTGGACAGCCTTTGAAAGTTTCCTCCCGTGCCGAGGCCAGGCTTGTCCGAAGAGTCAAAGCTAACCCAAGGACAACAAGGAAGGAGCTCCGGGAAGATCTCATGGCAGTGGGGACATTGGTTTCAGTCAATACCATAAGTAACGTACTCCACCGCAATGGTCTCCGTTCCAGACGAGCCCGTAAGGTACCTTTACTTTCAAAGCGTCATGTCAAGGCTCGTCTACAGTTTGCTCATGATCACTTGGAGGACTCTGAGACAGACTGGTTCAAGGTTCTATGGTCTGATGAGACCAAGATCGAGATCTTTGGTGCCAACTACACACGTGACGTTTGGAGACTGGATGGCACTGCATACGACCCCAAGAATACCATCCCTACAGTCAAGCATGGTGGTGGCAGCATCATGCTGTGGGGCTGTTTCTCAGCCAAGGGGCCTGGCCATCTGGTCCGCATCCATGGGAGGATGGATAGCACGGCCTACCTGGAGATTTTGGCCAAGAACCTCCGCTCCTCCATCAAGGATCTTAAGATGGGTCGTAATTTCATCTTCCAACAAGACAACGAACCAAAGCACACAGCCAAGAAAACCAAGGCCTGGTTCAAGAGGGAAAAAGTCAAGATGTTGGAGTGGCCTAGTCAGTCTCCTGACCTTAACCCAATTGAAAACTTGTGGAAGGAGCTCAAGATTAAAGTCCACATGAGACACCCAAAGAACCTAGATAACTTGGAGAAGATCTGCATGGAGGAGTGGGCCAAGATAACTCCACAGACCTGTGCCGGCCTGATCAGGTCTTATAAAAGACGATTATTAGCTGTAATTGCAAACAAGGGTTATTCCACGAAATATTAAACATAGGGGTTGTATAATAATTGACCCACACTTTTATGTTTAAAATTTATTAAAATTCAACTGAGCAACATAACTTTTTGTTTGTAAGATTTATGCTTCTGTTAATAAATCCTACTCTCGTTTGCAGTTTGAAGGCTCTAATTTATTTGCATCTTATCAAACCAGCTAAATCTGCAGGGGGTTGAATACTACTTGTAGG
>JARQOD010000002.1:625055762-625121662 GCA_033576555.1 Oophaga sylvatica
AAGGTCTCTCCCTCACAGTCCCCGAGAGCACTCAACCTCCTCGCCTCCTGGAAGTCTGCACTGCTGGGCCCGACCCGCAGCTGAAAAAACTTTTAGAGACGGCTGGCGCTTGCTGGTTTTCTTGGGCGCCCGGACCCTTTTTTGGCAACAAGGGAACCTCTTCCTTGAAGTTCTTGAAACGATAGTTGTTACTGGGGGGCAACTTTCTACGCGATACTCTTCCTGTTGGGCCATTTTTGTGCATTGCAGTGATGATGCCAGGTTTTTTTTAAGAAACCGGTTAACAAAAGAGAAACAATGTCCCAAACCCCCAGCCCCCTTTTTAAAGTGTCCAGGGGTGTCTTTTACTTAATCATGACAGATTGATCTCCAGCCATGTCCTCATCAACACCCACACCTGTGTTAATGGAGCAATCACTGAAAAGAGGTTAGCTGGTCCTTTTAAGGCAGGGCTGCAATGATGTTGAAATGTGTTTTGGGGATAAAGTTCATTTTCTAGCCAAATATTGACTTTGCAAGTAATTGCTGTTAAGCTGATCACTCTTTATAACATTCTGGAGTATATGCAAATTGCCATTAGAAAAAGTGAAGCAGTAGACTTTGTAAAAATTAATATTTGTGTAATTCTCAAAACTTTTGGCCATGACTGTACAAGGCTGATCCTTGTGAAGAGACAAGTGGATCTGATCACCCCCCTCATAGGGTATAATGCTCCCCCCTCATAAGGTATAATGCACCCCCCTCATTAGGTATACTGCATCCCCCTCATAGGGTATAATGCAGCTCCCTCATATGGTATAATGCTGCCCCCTAATAGGGTATAATGCAGCCCCCCTCATAGGGTATAATGCTGCCCCCTCATAGAGTATAATGCTGACCCCTCATAGGGTATAATGCACCCCCTCATAGGATATAATGCTGCTTCCTCATAGGGTATAATGCTGGCCCGCATAGGGTATAATGCACCCCCCTCATAGGGTATTTAGCACCCCCTCATTGGGTATAATGCTGCTTCCGCATAGAGTATAATGCTGCCCCCTCATAGGGTATAATGCTGCTCCCTCATAGGGTATAAAGCAGTCCCCCTCATAGGGTATAATGCAGCCCCCCCATAGGGTATAATGCTGCTTCCTCATAGGGTATATTACTGCTCCCTCATAGGGTATAATGCTGTCCCCCTCATAGGGTATAATGCACCCCTCATTGGGTATAATGCACCCCCATAGGGTAATATGCAGCCCCCTCATAGGTATAATGCAGCCGCCCTCATAGGGTATAATGCTGCTCTCTCATAGGGTATAATACTGCTCCCTCAAAGAGTATAATGCTGCTCCCTCATAGGGTATAATACTGCCCCCCTCATAGGGTATAATGCAGCTCTCATAGGGTATAATGCTGCCCCCTCATAGGGTATAATGCTGCCCCCTCATAGGGTATAATGCTGCCCCTCATAGGGTATAATGCAGCTCCCTCATAGAGTATAATGCTGCTCCCTCATAGGTTATAATGCACCCCCCTCATGGAGTATAATGCACCCCCCTCATAGGGTATAATGCAGCTCTCATAGGGTATAATGCTGCTTCCTCATAGGGTATGATGCTGCCCCCCTCATAGGGTATAATGCAGCTCTCATAGGGTATAATGCTGCCCCCTCATAGGGTATAATGCTGCTCTCTCATATGTTATAATGCACCCCCTTCATAGGGTATAATACCCCCCACTCAAATGGTATAATGCACCCCCCTCATAGGGTATAATGCAGCCCCCTCTATCTATCTACAGTGGGTACGGAAAGTATTCAGACCCCTTTAAATTTTTCACTCTTTGTTTCATTGTAGCCATTTGTGAAATTCAAAAAAGTTAGTTTTTTCTCATTAATGTACACTCTCCACGACATCTTGACTGAAAAAAACAGAAATGTAGAATTGTTTGCAAATTTATTAAAAAAGAAAAACTGAAATATCACATGGTCATAAGTATTCAGACCCTTTTCTCAGACACTCATATTTAAGTCACATGCTGTCCTTTTCCTTGTGATCCTCCTTGAGATGGTTTTCCTCCTTCATTGGAGTCCAGCTGTGTTTAATTAAACTGATAGGACTTGATTTCTAAAGGCGCACACCTGTCTATATAAGACCTCACAGCTCACAGTGCATGTCAGACCAAATGAGAATCATGAGGTCAAAGGAACTGGCCAAGGAGCTCAGAGACAGAATAGTGGCAAGGCACACATCTGGCCAAGGTTACAAAAGAATTTCTGCAGTACTCAAGGTTCCTAAGAGCACAGTTGTCTCCATAATCCTTAAATGGAAGACATTTGGGACCACCAGAAGTCTTCCTAGACCTGGCCGTCCAGCCAAACTGAGCAATCATTGGAGAAGAGCCTTGGTGAGAGAGGTAAAGAAGAACCCCAAGGTCACTGTGGCTGAGCTCCACAGATGCAGTAGGGAGATGGGAGAAAGTTCCACAAAGTCAGCTATCACTGCAGCCCTCCACCAGTCGGGCCTTTATGGCAGAGTGGCCAGACGGAAACCTCTCCTCAGTGCAAGACATATGAAAGCCTGCATAGAGTTTGCTAAAAAACACATGAAGGACTCCCAGACTATGAGAAATAAGATTCTCTGGTCTGATGAGATGAAGATAGAACTTTTTGGTGACAATTCTAAGCCGTATGTGTGGAGAAAACCAGGCACTGCTCATCACCTGCCCAATACAATCCCAACAGTGAAACATGGTGGTGGCAGCATCATGCTATGGGGGTGTTTTTCAGCTGCAGGGACAGGACGACTGGTTGCAATTGAAGGAAACGTGAATGCGGCCAAGTACAGAGATATCCTGGATGAAAACCTCTTCCAGAGTGCTCTGGATCTCAGACTTGGCCGAAGGTTCACCTTCCAACAAGACAATGACCCCAACCACGCAGGTAAAATAACAAAGGAGTGGCTTCAGAACAACTCTGTGACCATTCTTGACCGGTCCAGCCAGAGCCCTGACCTAAACCCAATTGAGCATCTCTGGAGAGACCTGAAAATGGCTGTCCACCAGCGTTGACCATCCAACCTGACGGAACTGGAGAGGATCTGCAAGGAAGAATGGCAGAGGATCCCCAAATCCAGGTGTGAAAAACTTGTTGCATCATTCCCAAGAAGACTCATGGCTGTACTAGCTCAATAGGCTGCTTCTACTCAATACTGAGGAAAGGGTCTGAATACTTATGACCATGTGAGATTTCAGTTTTTCTTTTTTAATACATTTGAAAAAAATTCTACATTTCTGTTTTTTTTCCCGTCAAGATGGGGTGCAGAGTGTACATTAATGAGAAAAAAATAACTTTTTTGAATTTATCAAATGGCTGCAATGAAACAAAGAGTGAAAAAATAAAGGGGTCTGAATACTTTCTATTCTGAGAGTTAAGGTTGTGAATTTACTGTACTTGGCTGAAGAAAGTTCGTGATTGCATAAAAAATAAGGCAGCATACATAATGGTCCGTGTGCCGGCTGTTTTTTTTCTTGCACCCATAGACTTGCATTGGCGAGTCTCATCCTATATACGCATCCATTCTGCAATTTTTTATCCTCAATTCCGATTAAAACTGAGGAAAAACTCACAGATGAGCCCTGCCTCATTGTATAACATTAGTGCGAGTGCAATGCGATGATTTCTTGCGTTCACGCGTCCGATTTATATGCTCATGTGAGCGAGTCCATAGTCTGTGTCTGGTATTGCAGCCCATCCATATTTATTTGAAAGCTGCAATTCCATACTCAGCCATCACACAGCAGTGGTGCTGTTTCTAGAAGCAAGCAGCCATATTTTGAAATTACATAATTAGAAATTGCTCGTTACTGCTCCTGTGTTTCTTACTCAACCCTTTATTCGCTGACTTATTCTGTATATATTGCCTCTCGGAGCCCATTTATCATTGAAAGCTTTGTACGGTGTTCGTCATCTTTAATTAAATATACTTAACTATTGTGCTATCGATGAAGAAGAACCGAGAGCGATTTTAAGGATCTTCCCTGGTGAGGACGTGATCCCAGGGGGGTTCTTTAGAAATCTTCGGGACGTCTTAAAGACATGTAGTTACTGTATTAATGATAAGTGCATCTTATAGATCAGCCTGGCCAAGAGCTAAGAGTAGCCGAGCGCTGAACATTAAGAGGAGTTTATGCATTTATCAATGATGACTGATCGCAAATCGACGACGCGAGAAAAATAAACGTTTTACGTCAACTTCTACAGCTCGTATATTACGTTACTGACATAATCACAAGACGTTATATTCGCCATGGACACTGCTGTAAACTTTCATGTGCACATTTGCAAGGACATAGCTATAAGAAGTATAGAGGTAACGGATGCTTCAATCCAAGAGGTCATTGATGTTTAGTGGCGAAAACACAAATGTCACATGAGAGAAGGCAGCGTGAATGTGGAGATTGCTGTGAATTAAACGTCCTCTTCCTTCTGAACTCAATGTTCTCTTAGGATACAAGTGTTTTCCACCAGTTGGTCGTTTACCCCGAATCGCAATCTCCGGTCTATTTCATTGAAAAGGTGTTGGATGAGCTGAGGTCCGGACTCTGGCTGATCATGTTATTCTACACAAATCTCCGTCAACCATGTCTGTATGGACCTTGTGCACTGGGCACAGTCATAGGGAACAGAAGATGACCTTCCTCAAACTGTTCCCACAAAGCTGAAGATACAATTGTCCACAATGTCTTAAGATTTCCCTTCACTGTAACTAAAACCCTAGTCACACACAGCGATCTCGCTAGCGTGATCGCTGCTGAGTCACTAGTTTTGTGATGCAACAGCGATCTCCCCTGCGATATCGCTGTGTGTGACACTGATCAGCGACCGGCCCCCCTGCCGGGTATCGCTAATTGCTGTCCAAAGGCCAGGACATTTTTTTGCTCGTTGGTCTCCCGCTGGCCACCACGCATCGCTGCATGTGGCAGGCAGGAGACCAGCGATCAGCTGGTAACCAAAGTACACATCGGGTTTCTAGGCGCCGGGCGGTGCCTAGAAACCAGATGTGTATGTTAGATACCAGCGCGCTGGTGCAGGGGAGCTGGTAACCAAGGTACACATCGGGTTTCCAGGTGCCGCGCAGCGCCTGGAAACCCGATGTGTACCTTGGTTACCAGCTCCCTGCACCAGCGGGCTCGTATCCAACGTACACTCCGAGTAACTAAGCGACGTTACCCACAGTGTCGCTGTCCTGATCGCTGCCTGTTTGGCAGCTCACCAGCGATCATGTAGCGACACACCAGCGATCCTGACAAGTGCATATCGGTGTCGGGATCGCTGGTGTGTCGCTATGTGTGACGGGGCCACAAGTTTTGTGACGCAGCAGCGATCTCCCCAGCGATATCGCTGTGTGTGACACGCAGCGACGATCAGCACCCCTGCTGGGTGTCGCTGATCGTTGCTGAATGTCCTGGACATTTTTTTGATCATTGGTCTCCCGCTGGCCAGCATGCATCGCTGCGTGTGGCAGGCGGGAGACCGGCAATCAGCGAGCTGGAGCTGGTAACCAAGGTACACATCGGGTTTCTAGGCGCCTAGAAACCCGATGTGTACCTTGGTTACCAGCTCCCTGCACAAGCGCGCTGGTATCTAAGGTACACTGCGGGTAACTAAGCGACGTGCATCGCTTGTTACCCGCATAGTCGCTGTCCTGATCGCTGCTGAGAGCTGCCTGTTTGGCAGCTCACCAGCGAACATGTAGCGACACACCAGCGATCCTGACAAGTTCATATCGTTGTCGGGATCGCTGGTGTGTTGCTATATGTGACGGGGCCCTAAGAGTTCCTGATAAGAAGTCCATAGTATTATCCCTCCTCCCCCATCTGTAGAGCGGGCACAATGCAGTCAGGGGGTAATGTTCTTCTGGAATCACCAAACCCAGACTCCTCCATCAGAGAAGTGTGATCCGTCACTGCACAGAACACGTCTCCAGTGGTGACGGCTTTACACCATTCCATCCGATGCTCGGTATTGTGCTTGGTGATGTAAGGTTGCATGTAAGTGCTCGGCCATCTATCAGTCTTCGCGAGCAGTTTAAGAAGTGAAAGCTGTGCTGCAATTGGTTGGAATTGTTAAAAAAAACAGTTTTTCTGATGGACAGTTTTAATAAATTTAGCCTTTATAGTGCCCCAATGTCTTATATGTAGTCCTGCAATACTGCTGCTTGTATCCAGAGCAGAGAAAGTAAATCATCCCTCATCATATACATGTGTGGCACACATCCATTATCATGACCATAATCAAAGCAGGGAGATGAATGGCCTCATACAGACTTACACTGTGTAAGATTCTGTCTGAAGCATCAACTTTACGAGACGTGAGTTTATGGGCCCAGATTAAACCAAATTATATCAATTGCTCTGAAAACATAACCAAATATTTCAGAGTGAACCCGGACGAGACAGTATGACGTCTTTCCACAGATAACCAGGACCTGATCAGCAGATATTCTCTATTAAATAGACTTACATAGATTTCAAAGATAGGGAACTAGATTTGTAGTCCAGATATTAAAGCCGTGCATTTAAAGAGCACTTACCCCTAAAATAAATAAAACAGTGGTTAAACAGAACCTGTCAGAATTGGCCACTTTTTGCTCTTTCCCCTACCCCCTGCTGCTCCTTTGAAAACGTTGAGTTTTTTTAAAATCAGCATACAGTTCCAGAGACATGGGTCTTGTGGCTCAGATGATTCCTCGGGGGCGTGTCCTTGGGCTGCTCTGTATAATTACTCTGTAAGCCATGCCCCTGAGGAAAGAACCAGTACTTAGGGGAGCAAAATAAAATAAGAGCAAAAACTGGACACTTTTTACCAGGGGACATGTCCACTTTCAAAGGTTATCACCTAGATATTAGGTTATTCTCTATCCTCAGGATAACTTACTGATCACTGAAAGAAGCGGTGGTTCACATGTTTGACTTCCACTGCCTGAAATAGGGAGAACAGCTCTCCACGAGGTCCCAGGAGTCGGGCCCCCAGTAATCCTATCCTATATACACGACATAACTTACGCTCTTGGGAATAGCCTGTTTTAGTAATTTTGCTACGACTTCTCATTCTCTGTGAGTCTATCCACAGGATTTGCCATAAATTTACAGTAAATTGCGGGTCCTAACAATGTGATCTATGTCCATCTCGAGAACAGGGCCCCATCATACGCCGCTGTCAGTGGAGATGTTGTAATTTCCATTTATTTCCATGGAATTCCACTGAAAGCAACGCGATGGTTGGATTAGTGTATCCGTTGGATGAGGCATAAATGTCTGAGATGGGAATACCCCTTTAATGAAATTGAACACTTCTTCTCAAAGTCAAAAGAAGTGTCCCTGTTGTGGGCCCCGAAACCTTAACAGGGCTCTGATTGCCTTAATTTATCATATATGTTCCTGATAAATGTTATACGTCCGAGAAATGTTATATGGTGGTCACATTGTAAAGGAAAACTTCTGTAAATGTTTAGGGATGAAGTCACCGAACACTTTACTCCAAAAAACTGCTATATACAAGTTATTTGCGAAACGCGTGGTTTCTAAAAAGTTGGCAGATTTTGTTGAGAAGGAGCCTGAAAGATTCACTAAGTTATGACAGAGAATGGCGTAAATTATGAAGCCCATTTGTGATTCTGGAGCATGGGTAACCGGAAATTGCATCAAATTTATTAAGACAAGTGCACAGTATGGAGCATCTTACTCTAGAGGACTGTTGATCAACACAGGTGTATAAAACGCCATTCTCGATGAATTTCTCCGTTGATGCTTTTATTGGATACAAAAGATGAGCGTATAATTTCTCAGGACCTTGCCCCTACGGCCGGGTCAGTATTCTGTGAGCGATGGATGGGAGTCCTCTGAACCACCTCCTACCAGCCGACATCCCCGCATCCTCTTTTAATTAGCTGGTACGGTGCGACATCTCATGGGTATCGCGCTGTAACACTGACGTTGTGCCAGTGGTCTATAAAACAATGATCCAGGCATTTTGTAGGTAGGGGGCGATTCTCCGGGCTCCTGGCCAGCGCTCACGGAATACTGATATGACGCAGGATCGGGTCTTGTGAATCAGTTTGCTCATTTCCCCGTTGTATGGAATAGCATGCTGTAGATTCAATGCCTTTTTTTTTTTGCAAAATGCTATAATTTACCAGCCAGATGGAAGCTAACAGTACATTGGGGGACAACTACTAAGCTACATGCACAGGAATTCTGACACAATTTAACTTAAAAAAACCTGTCTTTCACAACATGCATTATGTATTTTAGACACTTTCTGCACCGTGGGTTGGCTCCGCCGAAAAGCTGTTATGCCGAGTTCTTTTTTTGCACTGGCTTTTTGCTCTGACTTACAGAGAAAAGAAACCCCTTTATAACATTCATATGTTTTTAAAAGGGTTTGTCCAATAAATAAGAAATAGACAAATAGATAGATAGATAATAGATAGATAAATAGATAAATAGAAAAAATGGAACAGCACAATACCATATGGCGGGTGTCCAGGCCTCCTCAACAATATCCCATACTTGCCCAATCCAGACCAAACCAAAATAGGAAGGCAGCACTCCAAGTTGCAGTAGTGAAGAAAGTGGAGTTTATTTAGATCCACATAGCATGGCGACGTTTCGTCTCACAATGAGACTGTTTATTTAGATCCACATAGCATGGCGACGTTTCGTCTCACAATGAGACTACAAGTCTCATTGTGAGACGAAACGTCGCCATGCTATGTGGATCTAAATAAACTCCACTTTCTTCACTACTGCGACTTGGAGTGCTGCTTTCCTATTTGGTTTGGTCTAGATAGATAGATAATGGATAGATAGATATAATGATGATAGATTAATGATAGATAGATATAATAGATAGATAGATAGATAGATAGATAATAGATAATATAATAGATAGAGATAGATAGTATGATAGATAGATAAATAGATAATAGATAAGATAGATAGATAGATAATAAAAATAGATAGATAGATAATATAATAGATAGATAATATAAGATAGATAGATAGATGATAATAGATAGATAGATAGATAGATAGATAGATAGATAGATAGATAAGATAGATAGAGATAGATAGATAGATAGATAGAAGATAGATAGATAGATAGATAGATACAGATAAACTTTTATCACAATTGAATGAGGGTGAAAATATCTGGAAAGCCTAAGCAGCCATAGACGCGAATAAAAAAAAAACCTAACAGGCGAATGAAATCAAATAGACGTAAATATGGCGCAAATGGAAAGATGGATATGAGGCAAAACGCTAAGAAAACAAAAGCTAGATAAAAAACAGGTGCAAATGAAATAATGAATCAGCCCCAGGTGCTTAAAAATATTAATGTCTTACGGATCCATAGATGGTCTCCATGCAGAGCAGAGGCATCATATGGAACTGAAAAAATACCACCGTACAGAGAGATTGTCGTATTTGTAGATTTGGGGAAGATTGAGCATTGCTTTATTTTTCACCTGTTCTCAGATTCACACACAGACTCATTTTTACTACAATGACTTTTATGTTTTTTTTTTTTTAATCTTGATTTTATTTGCATATATTTCCCATAGGGCACTGCCTGAAGGTCGCTGTAAATGATACCTGAGGGACTGGAGTGTAAATTTAGCAAGCATCTCTGAGTGTCCAGCTCCAGGAAGCGGAACTGTAAATGATGTGCAATTAACTAATAAAAGTGTCAATCACCCTCACAGCCATGATAAAGAAATGACACAGACCATTGAGATCGGTGTTAATGATGGCTAAATCATTCATTACTTATCCCTCCCTGTGCCCATAAATTCTCACTTCACTGTTTAAGTGGCCAGACATATAGCATGTCGTTATGTGATTTATGTCAGATCGTTGTCTTGTCCGTATTTGGGTATATTACGTATCATGTACATTAAAAAATCTGCTATACATGTCCTAAGGGGACTGTCTGGTTTACAAAACTCTCTTACTCACCTCTCCTGGATCCAGCGCAGGGCAGCAAATCCTCCACCTGCCACCATCTCTCTCTATTACCAGTGTGTACCTCTTGCATCATTCTGGCTCAGGCAGCCATTCTCTGCCTGAGTATTCAGGTAGTTGGCCACCTTCCACCACCATAGACTCCCTCTGTTCTTCGAGCCTTTGACGAACTCAACACTAAAAACCCCATCTCTGCACTGGACTCTATGACAAACATAGCTCTGTTATATCACTGAAATCTGCCATACCACTGTCACCTGCGCATGGGACTCTGTTACAATCTCAGCTTTGCTATATTGCTGAGTCCACTCTTCCATACTGCTGCCAGTCTTACATTGAGCTCTGTAACAATCATCTTTGTAATTGCTGAGTTTGCTCTACTGTCAAACCTCAATCTCTGCACTGGACTCACTCTGTGACAAACTAAGCTCTGCTATATCTCGGAGTCAGCGCCACCTTCTAGCACTGCATTGGACTCCAATATAAACTTAGCTCTACTACTTTATCCAGTTAATTGTGCTACACTGCTGGTCCCTTTCGGTCTTAGAACAGCTCTGCTTCTCCGTTTCCTTATCGTTGAGTCTCCTGTGCTTCCTTGTGAACTACACCTCTGTCTATGCCTGTTGCTCTTTTCTCACCTCTGCTTCATCACATCCTGTAATTCCCATTTTTTTTTTTAGTAATTTTTGTGCCATTTTGTGACATGTGACATTTTGTACTAAAAAGTCTAAACTTTTTTTTTCACTTAGCGCAAAATTCATGAACTGTGTGCTCCATTTCGAAGAAATCGGAAGCAGAGAAATTAAAAAATTGCAACAAATACCACAAGATGAAAAAAGAAAAGTGATCCAGTATGTACACGAATTATATGATTATATGATACGCTCAGTGATCTCAATGATCACATGATCACCGTGTAATTCTTCTTTGCACCTCTGGGGGTGCTCTAGCGGAATTAACTGTGTTTTATCTAGTTTGCTCACTGATCATACCTGATCATTGCTGGTCCCAATAGTGTTAGACCCTGAAATCAGAACACTGAGTCTTTTATTAAAAAAAAAAAAAAAACAGTGCACAAATTTATTTTTTACGAGGACGAAGTGACTAGTTCAAGAGTCCGGTCCCCACTGGCTTCTTCCATCCGCTTAGCAAGTCTAGCAGTCTCTCCCTATGTGTGCATGTGGAGAGATCTATTGGTGTAGCTGAGCGGTCGGGAGAAGTCAGCTGGCGTCAACAACTGGCAGACCCAGGCAAATGCCGGTGCCCGTGATTCCAAGAGGGCCCACTCTTCCCGATTTCAATATGTGACATCCACCATACATGTTCAACGGATGTGTACACTGCATATGTTTAAATATAATCTAAAAGAGAAAAAAAAACATATTTCTTATTGCTGCGTGTGCAACCGTCCAAAGTAATAAAATGTCATCATAAGGTAAACCGCAAGATGAAAAATAAATCAAAAAGGCAGAATTGCTCCCAGGAAATGGGATCAAAAGAGATCAGAAAGTTTTTTCATCCAAAAAGCAACAGCTTGTACTGCTAAAACAAATGTGGCCTAATACAAGCCTATAGACTAATAAGTCAAAAAGTGATAGCTCTTTGGAAGAAGTGGGAGGATAATCGAAAGTGAAGAGCGGTTCATAGGGACTGTGTCTTCCAAAGGTCGACATACACCGGGAGCCGGCACGGATACACCTCTTGGACTAGTCAACGCTGCAGCATTTCAGAGTATAATACAGGTGTATGCATGAGCTGCTGCCTGATAAACCAGATTACAGGTTCCCTCACTATAAGGCCACGTTCACACGGTCAGTATTTGGTCAGTATTTTACATCAGTATTTGTAAGCCAAGAGAGGAACAATCAGAGGAAAAGTATAATAAAAACACGTCACCACTTCTGTATTTATCACCCACTCCTGGATTTGGATTACAAATACTGATGCAAAATACTGACCAAATACTGAACGTGTGAGCATGGCCTAACTGTCAGGATTGGCGAACAGGTCTGTTATGATTTGGTAACCGAGGAGGACAGGAGCAAAACAGTAAGGCAGCCGAACACCTGAGAGGTTGGAAACTAATGGGTTGCAGATCCCTAATCTAACCGCACAGCTAGAAGCAGCCGTGGAGCGTACTACGGTGGTCCTAGACACCTCGGCACAGCCGGAGAGCTAATTACACCTAAAGATAGAAACAGGAAAACTAACTGCCCCGGAGTGGAGCCCCAAAGGAATAGGCAGCCCCCAAACATATAATGGCGGTTAGACAAGAAGAAACGCAAACGCAGGCAGAAAATAGAGTGAGCAAACGCTGGGGCCAAACACTGCCTAAATAGGACAGGACAGAATACTATTTGCAACCCAGCAAAACCCTAGCAAAACTTTCAACACTTCTGATTACAAAAATGCTGAGATCACACAATCTCGCCACCCACTAAATCAGATCTCAGTGTGAACAAGGCTAACCCGCAGCCACTCATAAAGCAGGGAAAGAGCAACTGAACAAATAACAGTGGCTACTGAAAAACAGAGAGTAGCACAAGCCCCAGGAGGGGACCCAGCTAACCTCCACAAAGGTGCAGACAAAAATGGAAATTGCAAACACAATAGAAACAAGCAGAAAATATCTTATCTGAAGGTAGCAGACGAAGGCAAGACACTGGCAGACTTCCAAATGAACCAGGAAACAACAATTGATCACCGGCAAGAATCATGGGAAGGCAGCTCCATATATCAGCCCAGTCAGTGACTCCTGATTGCCAGTCATCGCTGGCAGGTGAGGAGGACCTGTCATTAGATACAGCTTCAGTACCGTCAGCAACCACCAGAGGGAGCCTCAGCTCAGAAATTGTCTCCAACACGTTCACAACACAGTTCCTGCTGTGATATAATTCTTCAAGAGCAAAAATAACAGGCATCAAACCTGCTACACATCTGTTCCGGGTATGCCAGGCTCCGCTTTCTTCACCTCTGTCCGCTGCCCTCTGTTATGCTCCACGTTAGGTTTTGCAGGTTATCCGGCGTGGCTCAGTGACATCATCTTACTAATCCTATTTAAGGTCCACTAGGACACACACGTGTGTTTTAGGATTAAATCTCAATACTTTCATTTGGTGTACTCCACCCTCTGAGCACACCGTGCTATAACTTACTTCCATCCCTGCTGGGTTCCACTTCATCCGTCCTACTGCTCCCAAGATTTCTGAGTGTGCCAAGTCCTTACTGCTTGCTGCACAAACATCGAAAGTCTGAGCGCCTACTTGTAACTGAGGCTTAAAGGATCCATTTTACCAGGTGAGCCTGAACAAAACCAAAACAGTCCATCAGTGGAAGCATAAATCCTGCGGGTCCTGGTGGTCAAGTGGTACTAGATCCCTGGTGGGCTGGAGTAACCCGATTCTAAATTTCATGTTTTTACATTTCCAAGCAATGGAACTGTTGACCAGAAAACAACGTAACCTTCCAAAGATGAAATTTAGTCTGCAGTTTTCTTTTTCTTATGTCTCGTAGTGCCATCTTGAGGTCTAATAAGATGGTATTTACTGACCTGAACTAAAGAAAGTATGGAAAAAAGCAGAAAGGGTCAATCAAAAATGGATTGTTTTGGATCCTTTGCTTACTTAGGTGCAGACTTCTTTTAAATACCCAGGGGAGATCTGCCCTAGTTATGATTTCTGGATTTGCGGAGCCAGATCCCACAATAAATGATCACAATAATTAGTAAGGGATAGACGATTTGCTGTATCTGCCCACATAGGAGCATCCTGGATCCTGTACATCTCCTTAATTGTTCTTCATTGACTTGATCAAAAAAGTAGCAAAACTTCCTATCGATCAATAAAAACACCAATCAAAACTTCCTAAAAAAAAATTAGAAAAAAATTAAAAATAGAATAAAAAATTATTATTTTCTTATCTTTACGGAGATCAACGGCCACAGATGCCCATTCTTATAGGGGTTAATTAATCCATCATACCCAGGAAGGAAACGAGTTAAATGTAGACCACGTCTTCACTTTTTACGTCCAGTTTAGACCATTGTTAAAAGCATTTCATTGCATAATTGCTCAGAAATGCACTTAGCGGCCGCACTGCCGCCACGGCCTCTAGGTTTAAACAGCCCCATTAGAAGAAGGTGCTAATTGTCCATAATGACGGGAGCAGATTTTTTGAGGTTTGTAATGGAACATTACCTGGAACGTTGCATCGAAGCGCTTCCTCCTGGACATATTACCTCTGCAGGAAGTGACGAGAAGCGTACCGGGCTTTAATTGTGGTGGCTACTGGCTACATTTACTTGCCGGATCACTTTGCATGCTCGTAGGGTTGGATATTTTTTTTTTTTTTTAGGAAATTATCGTGTCAAGCACTAATGGGTGTCACATCAATAAGGTGGTAATTGGATAGCATGTGTAACGTATTTTAGTGCTAACTGCTAGACTTTCTTCATGCAATCCATCACTATTGCACTTTACCTCGGATGGATTCCCTCCTCTTGCTAAATATTTAATCAGCTCATTTTTCCCCCTTTCATAAAACTTTCTTTTTTGTATTTCTGGCTCTTTTTATCTATCTAATCTCTTTGACCTTGTTCTATTGAGGAAAGATAAAAATGGCTTTTACTTTAACATTGAATTTGGTACTTTCTATATCAGAAAGGACGAATCTCTTCATTATATCCACATTACTATTATTATTTAATTTTTTCAATTTGTTTTGCTTTTTATTTATATATATATATGTTTATTACTTTTGTGTTTTCCACTTTTTAAAACATATTCTAATTTGGATCACGTTGGTTGATACCTACCAAACCAGTACGTCACCATATTCTGCACTGTGTACCCCAATGGTTTCCTTGTTTCTTCTATTGGCGGGGCATCATGTAACCACTTCAGCCAATCAGTGGTCATTTGTCATGATGTGACTATAGGGTAGCTAGGACTGTGGGCCCTAAATTAGTCCCTTAAGCTAAAGAGGCCAGGGGATATCCCTGTACCAGGATTACCCCTGATAGTGGGGATGCCTGGGTCACCTACCTCACTCAACTCTTGCACCGTCCGAATCTGATCCTCTCCTCCCACCTAGGGAAGAAGGGGGGCAGAAGGAAAAGGGTTAACACAAAGAAGACAGACATAGGAAAACAGAAGCTCTGTCATACAGAACTCACACAGGAATAAACACTAAGACACTGAGAGGAAAATAAAGTACATGAAACAACAAAGGAGAAGGAAAAGGTTTTCACCAAAAACCTCACCCAACAATCACAGAGCAACAACCAAAGATGCCTGGGTATGCTCATCTCTCCAGACCAGGTTAGGAATAGCTATAACTGGCACTACCTGAATAGTCCAGCAGTGCCAGCACACATATATAGGGTGAGAGACGATATGACTGGTGCTCCCACAGCATGTGACCAAAGAGAACTAACAAGCTAACCCAGCAGAGATTTAACTCTGTCTAGAAGCTACAAGTCTTCACATCGACGCCTAAGTCTCCCTGCGCTGATTACAGCTATCCCCAAAAAAAAAACAAAAACAAAAAAAAAAAACCTGACTGTCACTTCCAGACTAATGTGAACTAGGTGCAAACCAAAGGGTGCTACCCCATGTAAAACATACAAAAAAAGGCTGCACTCAAGCATACTGAAGCATGACAATATGGAATACATGAAATTTTGAATAGCAATATGGCTTTGGAGTATAAGGAAAACTTTGAGACGCTTAGTATAAACATTTGGCCAAACATTTTAAAGCCCACCAACCATCGTCAAGGTGGTCTCAATTCTGGTGAGTCCCTGACCTAATGTGAACATACCTCTATTAGGCTGATATCTGAATTTCTGGGTGAATATGCACCTCTGTCAGTAATGCCTGCATTTATGGGTAAAGTAGGGACCTGGTGTAATTAAAATCACCACCTGGTGGGGGCGGAGTGCTCGGTCAGTAAGCTAACATTCAAAAAACAAAAAAACCTGACTGGCACTTCCAGACTAATTTGAACTAGGTGCAAACCAAAGGGAGCTACCCCATGTAAAACATACAAAAAAAGGCTGCACTCAAGCATACTGAAGCATGACAATATGGAATACATGAAATTTTGAATAGCAATATGGCTTTGGAGTATAAGGAAAAATTTGAGACGCTTAGTATAAACATTTGGCCAAACATTTTAAAGCCCACCAACCATCGTCAAGGTGGTCTCAATTCTGGTGAGTCCCTGACCTAATGTGAACATACCTCTATTAGGCTGATATCTGAATTTCTGGGTGAATATGCACCTCTGTCAGTAATGCCTGCATTTATGGGTAAAGTAGGGACCTGGTGTAATTAAAATCACCACCTGGTGGGGGCGGAGTGCTCGGTCAGTAAGCTAACATTCAAAAAACAAAAAAACCTGACTGGCACTTCCAGACTAATGTGAACTAGGTGCAAACCAAAGGGAGCTACCCCATGTAAAACATACAAAAAAAGGCTGCACTCAAGCATACTGAAGCATGACAATATGGAATACATGAAATTTTGAATAGCAATATGGCTTTGGAGTATAAGGAAAAATTTGAGACGCTTAGTATAAACATTTGGCCAAACATTTTAAAGCCCACCAACCATCGTCAAGGTGGTCTCAATTCTGGTGAGTCCCTGACCTAATGTGAACATACCTCTATTAGGCTGATATCTGAATTTCTGGGTGATATGCACCTCTGTCAGTAATGCCTGCATTTATGGGTAAAGTAGGACCCGGTTAATTAAAATCACCACCTGGTGGGGCGGAGTGCTCGTTCAGTAAGCTAACATTCAAAAAACAAAAAAACCTGACTGGCACTTCAGACTAATGGTGAATAGGTCAAACCAAGGGACTACCCATGTAAAACATACAAATAAGGCTTGCACTCAAGCATACTAAGCATGACAATATGATACATGAATTTTGAATAGCAATATGGCTTTGGAGTATAAGAAAATTTGAGACCTTAGTATAACATTTGGCCAACATTTTAATGCCACCAACCATCGTCAAGTGTCTCAATTCTGGTGAGTCCTGACTATGTGAACATACCTCTATTAGGCTGATATCTGAATTTCGGGTCATATGCACCCTGTCATAAATGCAGCATTTATGGTAAGTAGGGCATGTGAAATTAAATCACCACTGGGGGGGGAGTCCTGGTCAGTAAGCTACATCAAAAAAAAAACCTGACTGGACTCCAGGGTATGGACTAGGGCAAACAAGGAAGTACCCCAATGTAAAACATACAAAAAAAGGCTGCACTCAAGCATACTGTGCATACAATAATGAATTACATGAAATTTTGAATAGCTATATGCTTTGGGAGTTTTTTAGAAAAAGTTTAGGACGCTTAGTAACCTTTGGCAACATTTTAAGCCACCAACCATCGTCAAGGTGGTTCATTTTGGTGAATGTCCCTGCTAATGTGAACATCCCCATTAGGTGATATCTAATTTCGGGTCCCTACTTTACCCATAAATGCAGGCATTACTGACAGAGGTGCATATTCACCCAGAAATTCAGATATCAGCCTAATAGAGGTATGTTCACATTAGGTCAGGGACTCACAGAATTGAGACCACCTTGACGATGGTTGGTGGGCTTTAAAATGTTTGGCCAAATGTTTATACTAAGCTCTCAAATTTTTCCTTATACTCCAAAGCATATTGCTATTCAAAATTTCATGTATTCCATATTGTCATGCTTCAGTATGCTTGAGTGCAGCCTTTTTTGTATGTTTTACATGGGGTAGCTCCCTTTGGTTTGCACCTAGTTCACATTAGTCTGGAAGTGCCAGTCAGGTTTTTTGTTTTTTGAATGTTAGCTTACTGACCGAGCACTCCGCCCCCACCAGGTGGTGATTTTAATTACACCAGGTCCCTACTTTACCCATAAATGCAGGCATTACTGACAGAGGTGCATATTCACCCAGAAATTCAGATATCAGCCTAATAGAGGTATGTTCACATTAGGTCAGGGACTCACCAGAATTGAGACCACCTTGACGATGGTTGGTGGGCTTTAAAATGTTTGGCCAAATGTTTATACTAAGCGTCTCAAATTTTTCCTTATACTCCAAAGCCATATTGCTATTCAAAATTTCATGTATTCCATATTGTCATGCTTCAGTATGCTTGAGTGCAGCCTTTTTTTGTATGTTTTACATGGGGTAGCTCCCTTTGGTTTGCACCTAGTTCACATTAGTCTGGAAGTGCCAGTCAGGTTTTTTTGTTTTTTGAATGTTAGCTTACTGACCGAGCACTCCGCCCCCACCAGGTGGTGATTTTAATTACACCAGGTCCCTACTTTACCCATAAATGCAGGCATTACTGACAGAGGTGCATATTCACCCAGAAATTCAGATATCAGCCTAATAGAGGTATGTTCACATTAGGTTAGGGACTCAACAGAATTGAGACCACCTTGACGATGGTTGGTGGGCTTTAAAATGTTTGGCCAAATGTTTATACTAAGCGTCTCAAATTTTTCCTTATACTCCAAAGCCATATTGCTATTCAAAATTTCATGTATTCCATATTGTCATGCTTCAGTATGCTTGAGTACAGCTATCCCCAGATCCTGATGCCGCCATGACAGTCGGCGATGTTTGCAAAAACCTCCTTGTGACACCATTGATTGGCTGCAGCCTGCCCGATCAGATGGAATGCAAAGGTTCCTGTTTAGCTCCAATGGTCATGTAATACCTCCTGCTGGAAAGAAAAAGCCAGGAGACCATTAGGGGACACCATGAGGAGTATGGAGGAGCACTGCTGGTCCCTGGGCTCATTTATATTATGTTTTAAAGTAGTGGATAACTTTTTACTCGTTTAAGTTCTTCAAGCCAGGACAACCCCACTAAGGAACATAATTTTAATCATACGGCTCATATGGGGCGTATTTTGCCCTCACCTAACTCCCAGACACCATGGCTTAGGTGCAGCTACATCCTCTGCACCCCCAAGCTGCAACCCTGTCCTTCCCTTAACTACGATATGACCCATGAACGGGGCTCATTAATAAGATATTTCCTCTGTTTAGTTGACTTGGCTCAAATTATTTAGAAAATTCTCCTATGTATGTGTGCATCATTCCTATAGACTATCACTAGCCAATCGTATGCCACAGCACAGATCTCTGATAATTACTTTTCCATGGATTTCTTTAAGGGCTCCAATTTCTCATGATTCACATCGCAACCACTGGGCATCCACATATGGACACATAGAGCATACACATCTCCCAACAGAGTATCAGAAAATGTTGTTGTTTTTTTCGATACTGAACACGTCATGCCACTCATCTTCCGCTATGTACAGTCAAGAGGAAAGATATGGAAGGACACGTGTACCACAGTCTCACCTGTATTGAAAAGCACAATTACTTTTCAATACTACATGCAAACAGACCGTACTGTATATGTACAATCTCACCAAACATACAGGAGTTGTCTCACCACATACAACCCCGACGGCCCATTTCATACATCTGACATTCATGATCCTACAATGGAATGAGATGTCCTGACCGGCCTCGGTTCTCCTGACCCAAACTCAACAGCTTCATATATGC
The DNA here is from genome assembly GCA_033576555.1 of Oophaga sylvatica. NCBI lineage: Eukaryota > Metazoa > Chordata > Amphibia > Anura > Dendrobatidae > Oophaga > Oophaga sylvatica. The sequence continues at coordinate 625,075,353 of JARQOD010000002.1, forward strand.
AAATTGCCTCTTCAAGCAAAGAGGACTTGTACTCTATAGCGCCACCTATTGGAAGTAGCGATCCTACAAGTCACAATCAACCCTTTAACGAGTCTTGTAATATGACTTAGGATAAAAGCCAAATCAGAATCTCCATTTGCAGCTTCATATAGGCATTTATGGGGCAGTTGAGTTGGGTGGGGAAACCAATGGCTGCCATGATGTCACGATCAGTACCCTAGCCTTGTCAATCATGTGAAATCGACCTTACACACATACTTGTTGGGGCTGTCCCTAAACTGGCCAAAAAAGGAGTGTGATTTAGCAAAACTTTGCCCAAAAGTGGCCACTTTGAGGGGATTCCTTGGTGTTTTGAGAACATTTTTATGGCTTACATGTCTTGAATTTAGCTCTGTCAATATTGGTTAGTATCTGATCTATGCAGGTCCATATCAAACAGATGCCATATCAGTTTGCCAAGCTAAGCGGCTGAATGGTTGCCCACAGGTACGGCAGTAGACCCCCTACAGAACAGCTCTGCATTCTGGCTGATAGAGTCCTGAGCTGAGGTCCACCCTTTATGATATCTATATACCCCAATAGGGCACATGGGAAAGGGTTGTATTATGAAGATGTCTGAATGAACGCAGTGTGAACCTATCATTACAACCCTGCACCGACCAAACAGTTAAATGGCAGGATGAGTAAGTGCTTGGCCAATATAAGAGCCCCTCGGTAAGGGATTTCGGCACAGCAGTGACTGTGGTGGAACGTACTGCGTCTATGAGGCTGCCTGATGCCCAAACACATCGGAGCATTAGCAAAATTATTTAGATTCAGACCTTGGATAATATATTTTACTTAGGATTTGCCAGGAAAACAAATGATCTCTGAAACGTTTACATTTGCTGAGCCAATAAATAAATCATGTCCTATAGAAGCGAGCTCTCTCTGTAAATTATAATAAGCCATGCAAGCCATACAGACATGTCCCGATATCATACGCATTACCCTTCCTTTATAGTGCCGTGATTTAGTGTTATGTCTCATCGGCACTAAAATGCAACATATTGAGGCCAGGTTACTTCTCTTATAGGATAAAGAATCCTCTACATGATGGTGGAATAGGGGGCAACGTACGAGGGATACTTAAATAATTGGCGGCCTTTGATCGTTGCTTTGCTTTATGATTGGAAACGGCTTGGAACCCATTTTCCAAGATTACATTTTAATGGAGTCTCATCCGTCATATTCATGCCGCAATGTTCAAGATTATGTGCTGTCTGTATTGTAAAGAGGGAAGGATGATGAATACCGGGGTCTGCTCGACTAATGAAATTAAAGAGGAATTAATGAGGTTCTCAATTTACATAGTAGATTTATTAGAGCTGCAGAGTGAATCTTGATTGAAGCCATATACTATTTTACCTAATACAGCACATTACGGGGTTTGTATTATGGCTGCACCGTATGGACCCCTGCAGTTCTTTATTTATTAGCCTTTGGCTCGATCTTGAGTCATGGCGACTGCATGGATGAAAGATCTGTAGGAAGATCCATCTTGTGTAAATCTAGATAGGTCCAGCAGGGTCTTCTCTGCCATTATCTCGATAGTATTAAGCCATCGGGTTGCTGGTCTTCCTGCTCGCCTTGTTCCTTCTTTTCCTCCGACCGTGATGCTCTTCTCCAGTGATTGCTCTCTTTGTATGATGTGTCTAATGTGGACAAGTCGTAGCTCGGTGATCCTTGCTTCGGGTCACATGTCTTCGTTGATTTATTCCAAGATTGATTTCTTTGTTCTTCTTGGCATGATCCATGGTATTGAATAAACCAAATTTAGCCCCATAAAATGTGGTGGCTGCTATATGGGAATAGTTGCCAAATTTTCAAGTTGGCTGGCCTGGAGAATCCTCAGGAAACAACCACTCACTGGCCACTGAGGCAACCCAACTCACATAGTTTTTTTTTTCATTTTTCTGTGTTGATGGAAGAAGGACTGGGCTGAAGAGAGCGACAGGAAACCTGGGAAGTTTTGGAACAGGAAAAGCAAGAAATTATTGAGGCTCATGTGACTTAACAATTTTTTTTACAGTATTTAAAAAGAAGTATCAGCAAGATAATCCTTTTAAAGGGGAGTTTCTAAACACCTAGTTTTCTCCCTTCTTCCTCTCACATGTGGTACAGGACGTTACACATTATACGCCTCTTAAGTCCATTGCTCCCTGCTCTTCTCATCCCTTATTGTCTTTGTAGGAATTGTGTGTCACATGCTGGGTAGCAGATAGTTAAGAATCAGTAACAAATAAAATAGCCAAGCAGACTGTGAGTACTTTTAGCACCTTCTTACAGCTTGTAATACAGGTGTCAAGTGACTGTGGGCACCTACTTGATCCCTCGAACTAGGGGCACCCTAGTCTGTGCCTGTCCCTCAGATTACTTCTGAAGGTGGAGATGCCGGGTTCTCATACCTGTTTATGTTCCTAATTTAACCCTTATCTGAACCCTACCCCAGTCAGGGAGTTGGGGGTCTGAAGTGTTTAGGAAAACACTAACCAGACAGACAAGAGTAACAGATAGGGATAAAACAAAACTTCAATTGTACAAATACATTCACAAAAGAAGAGGTATAGGAAAGGGAAACCAAATGTGAGAGGATAAGGAAAAACACGCAAACCAACTCCTCGCAGCAATCTCCAGAAAAACTTTCCAACAGCCAACTCCAAACACTGAACTTTCTCCTTCATCACCAAACAAGGAAATAGAACTATCACTGGCAACTCCCAAGTGCCAGTGATGAGCATACTGTATATCCCAGAAAGGAGTGGTCAACACAGAACAGCTGAGACAATTTGGAATGGAGAGCTCCAGGAGATCAACTGAACTGATTAACCCTTGCCAAGGCGGCAAGCAAACATGCACTGTTTAATAGAATGGTGAAGCAGTTCTAATAAGTGCAAGAGTTCGTGTAGATGCCACAATCTTCTGGGGCATAAGTGAAGCCACATTCTAATGGAGATAAATATTCCCCCTCCTCTTGATGGCTGTGGGTCTCAGCGGTCGGACCTCTACTGATCAACACGTTATTATTTAACCTGTGGATAGGTGATAACTTGTTTTAACAGGACAACCTTTTTAAGATTGGAAAGCCCCCTTAAAGATGTTGCTTCATCTGGCTACCAAGCAGGATTTCACTTATGATACCTTCACCTAAATCGGGTGCTCAGGATGGAAGAGACCCTCTATTTTTTTCCAAATTTTTCATGTGCCTAAAGTGGTCTTTTGGTAATTCTTATTTAGCTTATGCACTTGTCAGATATTAATGTTTACTGCATAATTGTTCTTATGAAAGGTTTTTTTTTTAATTTAAGGATGGTGGTTAACACTGCAGCCTTGCAGCACTGGGATTCTGGGTTCAAATCCCACCGCGGACAACATCTGCAAGGAGTTTGTATGTTCTCCCCGCGTTTTCGTGGTTTTCCTACAAGTTCTCCGGTTTCCTCCCATACTCCAAAGACATACTGATAGGGAATGTAGATTGTGAGCCCCAATGGGGACAGTGATGATGATGCCTGTAAAATGCTATTAAAATAAGTAAACACATTTCATAGATCCACATAGTCGGGTTATATATTTACTTATTGGTCTACTTGTCTCATTTTCTGTCTTTTGTCGTATTTTAGTCCCTGTGCATTAATAGGTTCTTGTTCTTTTGTGTTCTATATGCAGAGTCGCAGATGAGCGCCTGTAATTAATTCCCTACAGTTTGATTGTATTGGCAACCGGCGCGTGATGTGTGGGTGTAAAAGTAACAGTGTAAGATTTCTTTAATTTCAGGAAGGAATTTGATGGGTGTTGGTTTTCATACCGTATGCCAACAAAAACCCAATTTTTACAGAATTTAACAGAAGTATCTAGAACAATAAGTAGTTATGTTAATCAGTCGTGTATGTCCAAGGATGGTTTTTAGAAAAAAAAGCAGTGGAATATAAGGATTAAGATTGTTCATCTCTATGCATTTTGGAGAAAGAGGAATCATATATGTACCTTCATGTACCATGTGAAATCCTGCTAATTCACAGTAAATTTTGTACCCAATATATCATAGACCCAAGTAACATATCAGTTCCGAAAAAATTATATTCTGTAACAACCGATAATTTCTGTATCGCAAAATTTTTATTTATAAATGTTTATTATGGGCAGCATGGTGGCTCAGTGGTTAACACTGTTTCTTTGCAGCACTGGGGTCCTGAGTCTCAAAATGGTATCAAAATATTCTTTGTCCCAGAATATTGCTTTTTTTCCATAGCATTATAGTATGGTATTCTGTATCATAAAACCCAGTTTTGTCGTATCCATAAATTATTAGAGAGAATACCTTACTCACTAAATGTAAGAAGCACAAAGTGCAACTCAATGATTGAACCGATGCTAGCGCATGTAGGCTATAAGCTGTTTGTGATAGTATGATATTTACAGCTCATAGCCTTCCTGATATGTTTCATAATACTAGCATCATCAGGGGATGTGGCTCTAAATTATAGCCTCGGTCCCCTGATGATGCCAGTAGGGTGAAACATGTCGGTGAGGCTAAGAGCTTATTTATAACAGTATAATATTGACAGCTGATAGCCTTCCTGATATGTTTCATAATACTGGCATCATCAGGGGAATGAGGCTCTAGATTATAGCCACGGTCCCCTGATGATGACAGTAGGGTGAAACATGTCGGTGAGGCTATGAGCTGTTTATAACAGTATAATATTGACAGCTGATAGCCTTCCCAGTACGTTTCATAATACTGGCATCATCAGGGGAATGACGCTCTAGATTATAGCCACGGTCCCCTGATGATGCCAGTAGGGTGAAACATGTCGGTGAGGCTATGCGCTGTTTATAACAGTATAATATTGACAGCTGATACCCTTCCCAGTACGTTTCATAATACTAGCATCATCAGGGGAATGAGGCTCTAGATTATAGCCACGGTCCCCTGATGATGCCAGTAGGGTGAAACATGTCAGTGAGGCTATGCGCTGTTTATAACAGTATAATATTGACAGCTGATACCATTCCCAGTACATTTCATAATACTAGCATCATCAGGGGAATGAGGCTCTAATTTATAGCCTCAATCCCTGCATGACGCATGCTCTAGCTCCCCCATTCCAGTGTTCCCAAAATTTAAAAGCCATCGTGTGCACATAGCCATATAGTGACAAGCTTTCAAAACCTGGGAAGCCCTATGATTCCGAAAGACCATTGGGCTGGGGCTACATGACGATTTTGGTATGAACATAACTTGCGTAGCCAAAGACCAATGTATGTCGTAGTCGCAGTATAATGCAGGTAAATGGTGTCACGTTGCAAACTACAAGGTACTGACATCGCGACAAGCAAGTCACAAAAAATTCAGAACCAGTTGGATTTATCGTGACTTGCTTGTCGTGGTGCTTTGCTGCTCACAATGCGATCCCATGCAGCGCAGCCATGTTTGGCCAAAATCACCATAACCTTGGACCAACAAACAAATCCTTACCTGCACAATTATCCAAAAAAGCCACCATTCTGCTAACGAGACTTTCAGAAAAAAAAAAGAAGAAAGTGGGATCCATTTTTCAAGCCGAGACACTTAAGAAGCTGCCTCTCGGTGCATCGTAAATGGATCGCGGGAGATAAAATACATTTTCATGAGTACTTTACGAGAAACCTGGCATCCATTCAGGTTTTCTACAAACTTTTTTTTCTCAAAGTATTCCTTCTCCATTATTTATATTGCGCGGCGTGATTGGTGTTTGTCTCCTTGCGATATGAGTCGTATTCATATTCCGAGCAATAACAGATTTCCATTTACACCGGCCGCAGCCATTTACTTTCCAGCCAGGTTTTTCTTTTTTTTTTTTTTGAAGACAGTAACTCAGATCCCCTTAGCAATACAATGCTGGTGTTTTATCGTCTGCCAGCATTGTAATGCCCCGCCATCCTTTATATCTGATTTTTTAATACAGTTATCTATCACAAATAATTACGCGGCCTCCTCTCGGCATTCCATTCCCTGTTATGTGGTTTTTTTGTTCTGAAGACTGTGGTTTCGCCTTCCTAACTGCTTGGAATTATTACCTAGCTCTCTAATATCCATTGTGCTGAGATATCAGATCCTGTGCATTAGGATATTGTACTTCTTCCATTGTTGAGCCTTTCAGAAGTAATTATACAATCAGCTCGTGCCGGGAGACCGGCCATGTCTCCACGTCCCGAATGGCTGAGCGCCTTGTTCTATTGAACACCTTTTCCCCGTAATGTACATCTACTTTGACCCTCTGGTCTGATTGACGGTGAAGACCTCTATTATTTTACAAGTGCCTGCCCAATCGGAGTGAGCACATTCGATCGTGGTTGAACTGTGGTTAATGTCCACAATGACTGAGGAACCAAAAAGCCTTTTAACCCGAGACTTTATGTAACGAAATCCTTTAACACGTTTCTTTTTTCACCACACGGCCATGTTTTATTGTACAAATATCATTGAGTTTTAACTTTGTGGTATCACACAGACAGATCGGAGCTGCCTGACAATGAAATACCTATTTATTGCCGTTGCAATTGGAAGCGGAAAGAGGTGGCTCGCGAAGAATTCTTTTGATGCTTCCAACAAGATGATAGGATTTGGTTTGTCTACTAGGAAAATTATAACATATATTAAATTATGTTTCCATAAATTTTAGTTTTTTGTTTTTCCTAATTTTTTCTCTTTTTTTTCATTCAAAAGACCAAATATGTGATAAAACAAAATAAACTCCTTTAGGGGTGAAAAAACTGAAACTCCAGCCCCTGTAGGTCGGCTGGTCACATCTAAGCACGTGACCACTCTGGTCACTCACTGGCATTAATGGTATCGGCAAGTGAACCCGAAGTTTGTATGTTCTCCCTGTAGGTTTCCTCCAGGTTCTCCGGTTTCCTCCTAAACTTTAAAGACATACTGTTAGGGAATGTAGGCTGTGCACCCCGATATGATGGCGATATATAAGGAAACATAATACATACAGTACAGACCAAAAGTTTGGACACACCTTCTCATTCAAAGATTTTTCTGTATTTTCATGGCTATGAAAATTGTAGAATCACACTGAAGGCATCAAAACTATGAATTAACACATGTGGAATTATACATTACACTTTATAAAAAAGTGTGAAACAACTGAAAATATGTCTTATATTCTAGGTTCTTCAAAGTAGCCACCTTTTGGCGTAGCACCCATCACTCTCCTTCTTGGTCAAATAGCCCTTACACAGCCTGGATGTTTGTTTGGGGTCATTGTCCTGTTGAAAAATAAATGATGGTCCAACTAAACGCAAACCGGATGGAATAGCATGCCGCTGCAAGATGCTGTGGTGGCCATGCTGGTTCACTATGCCTTCAATTTTGAATAAATCCCCAACAGTGTCACCAGCAAAGCCCCCCCACATCATCACACCACCTCCTCCATGCTTCACGGTGGGAACCAGGCATGTAGAGTCCATCCGTTCACCTTTTCTGCGTGCAAAGCAGTAATCAAAGCAAAAGGTGGCTACTTTGAAGAACCTAGAATATAAGACATATTTTCAGTTGTTTCACACTTTTTTGTAAAGTGTAATGTATAATTCCACATGTGTTAATTCATAGTTTTGATGCCTTCAGTGTGATTCTACAATTTTCATAGTCATGAAAATACAGAAAAATCTTTGAATGAGAAGGTGTGTCCAAACTTTTGGTCTGTACTGTAAATTGTAACAAAAAAAGGCCTACAAAGAGGAAAATCCATTTTTTTGCGTTACATTTCATAAATGGTTTGGACTGGACATTTTAACAAAAAGTGGGAATAAATGGAAAAATGTGGCTATGGATGTCCTAATAGGTTATACAGTATAACATTAGCAGCTGAGGTCCGAGAGGCATAATCCAAGTCATATTAGTCCTCCGTTCCAAAAAAGGGTTTTCCTTGAAGAGCCAATGTGTTTAACACTTAGGGGCTGAATCATGAAAGCTTGTATGCCAGAATACTGGCGTAAAAGCCTTGAAAAGTCATGAAAATGTTGAGACTTTTGGTGTTTTCACTCCAGTTTGTATTAGCTTCGGCAGAGACAGATTGCGATGGTGCGTGGCCTCGCCCAGCCGTCAAATTCATCAAAAGTGCCCCCGACTGGAGTACCATTTTTGTCATGGCACAGAGAGGCGCATGACACAATGAAAAGGTGCCAAATCCATTAGCTAGCATGGGTCTCTTAGTAAATTTGTACCATGCACTCCAACATGACTGCTGTAGTGCGAGCATGCTCTGCCAGTCGTCATGAATCAGCCCTTTTGGCTATGCTTGTGTCTGATTGACTTAAGATTATAATGTCCTACCACCACAGTAAATAATAATAGGTAAAGTAACTCCCCAGGTTTTTTTTTTATTTGTACCACCAGATAGGTATCAGTAATGTATGATCACTGTGTGTAGTAAAATACTTACCTGTTGCCGTCTTCTGCTGTTCCCAGTGCCTCTCCGGTCATCTTCTGTGTGACCAGAATTGTAACTGGCAGGATTACTCAAATGTTTGCCAGACCAGAAGCAGTGGAAGACGGCCACTGGTAAGCATTTTACTACCCACAGGGAACATATCTGACCTAAAAATTCTCTGGAGTGGTACTTTAGTGGGATAAAATTTTAATGAAAAGCAACTTGGTTGAATTTTGGCCTACTGAGAGGTCAAAGTTACTGCCACTTGTGGGTCACAATCCATCCTCTCTCGCTAACGTTACTTTTGATGCAACATTATGTTGTCACATAGCCCTAGACAATATAAAAATATGTTTTTTTAACAAACAGTAAAGTTGGTGGTCTTCGAATCACAGGACCTGGTTTATTGACTTCTTCAGTAATCTGGGACTGCTGGACTTTAGCCTTGAGAATCATTATCTTCTCCTCTGCATCTGCGTGTCTTCTTTTGATTAGTACAAGGTCATCATTGAGGTGGGAGGCACACATGATGTCACATCAGACCGACTAGTCAAAACCAGTCTCGATTACCATTAGGAAGGAGGCAGTTCTCAGATATACCGTCTAGTGGCCATATATTACTGATGTGGATCGGACCCTGCGAATCAGTATGCATCAATATTTTGAGATATTCGTAGAACAGAGCAGCCAACCATATCCTTCTGAGTGACATACCCAATATATCTTCCCAGGCAGGGGGGCTTTAGAAATATTCTCACGCTAGGATTAATGTTGACTTCTTCCTTCCATAAGTGTCATGTGGATCCAATACTCTACGCTCATGTTTTCATTCCATAGGCTTGTAATTTAGTAGAGCGGGACCTTCTTATGCCAGTCTAAACTTTCCTCTTGGCGCACAACATCCATACGTTGGTCCTCACCTCATCCTAAACAATAGGTTCATACAATATGTTGCCTCTGGCAAGACCATCATTGAACGGATCCTCTCACGAAATCTAGAGGTGCTATAAATTATTTCACATGTTTTTGTTTTTTATTTCCTCTTCATACCTATGTTTGCTTTGGCTTCAGATGACTCGTAAAGATTTGAAGTCACAACTACAAAAGACCTTGTCTTCTTTAGTTTTGCCGGGCACATTGATCCACCCACTGAGAAATATGTGTTTTATTAGAAGTCACATTCTCTCCCTCAGTAAAGACATCCTGGTCTGGACGGCTGAAGAATTTGATCCCAGACTGGCTGTGCTTGTCATGTGGATTTCTCAAAGAGCTCAGCATTACAGACTAATTCAAGCGAGCTCCCTGACACAGTCACAACTGCTCAATAACGTGGCAACATGGCTGCGTCTGGGGCTGTCATCACAAATTGAAGCTGACAGCTCCAAAGCGTTCACATGGATTTCATGTTTTTCTTTTAAGTTGTACATCTCGCTAAAACGGGAGATGTCTCAAGGCCATGTAGAACATGACATCTCAGCCTGGAGAAAGCTGATTGTCTGCAGAGATCTAAAGAGGCAATGAAAGAAGCAATGCAGTGACTGGGTGCACAAATGTAATGTCTACTTAGTGAGACGCCTTTTTGTTTGGTAGAGCAGCTTAGTATACATTTTTTGCAAAAAACAAATCAACCAAATACCCTGTTTTTTATCATCTTTTTACTAGCACTTGCTGTTTACTGTTACTTCTTTACACCAGAGTATTTTTATACATTTGTTTTACTGTGCTTTTCTATGTTTCAGTCTTTTGGTGGTGTGAACACTGTCCTACAGACTTGTTCACTGTGTGAATGGCTCATGTGTTTGTATTTAGTGAGATAGTATCCTCATATTTATAAAAAAAATTGCAAAATATTCTAATTTCTCTGGATGATGGGAACATTCAGGAACCTCCATGATGGGTTTGTAGAAGACCATGGCAAAGTGTTGGTTTAATTAGGAGTGAAGACTTTGGCATGTAAAGTGAAGAATAGGTTAGGCTGGGTTTTTTTGTGGTAGTGTGCTATGTGGCAAAGCGGAAGGTTTTCTACATTGAAGTTTTGCAGTGTGGCAGGAGAAAAAAAAAGTGTTTGACCATTAAAAAATGCATGGCCAATAACTTCATTGCCAAACCTTATTATAGGGGTCTTCTGGTTAGAGAAAACCTATGTTCCCCAGCTTTACTGTGCATTACTTAACCTCCGCAGGTTCAGCACTCCACCGCTGCTACTGGTGTCTGTTTTATTCTGCATCGTTAACGTCACATCAACAGCGCTGCAGCCAACCAGTGAGCTCAATGGCAAATCTGGAGGAGCTGCTGAGATCAATTATTGATTTCAGTGCTGTCGACGTGAAGTCAGCACTGCAGACAAATACAGAGATCAGCAGTGGAGGCACAGCAATGGACCTGGGGAGGATGAGTAAAGGGCATTAAAAAAATTGCAGTCAGAGGTTTTCCAAAACTGGAAATCTTCTTTAATTTATTGCAAAACATATGGTTTTTGCCCATGCAGGCACATTGCCAGGATTTATGAAGCCACCCTTAGATAGACATGAGCTGGTAAGAGGAAGGGAGTGAAACAGGGGTGTTGTTAAAGGCTGTCGAGCTCATGACTTGTCATGTGTGCATTGCCACGAAGATCGTCGCGGTTGCACATTTTGACTTCTCACAGCTGATCTGCTGTTTCTTTGTGTTTGGCAGCTAGGGAGTTAATTCTGTCTGTGCTCGGTGCTGGGACTGGGTGCAGTTTCTCCCGGCTGCAATTGATTATTTGTTGATTGGTTTCCTTTAAATTCCTGGTTGTCTGCTTGGGGAGTTGCCAGTGAAACCTTCATGCAGACCACAGATAGGAATGAATCTGTATAGACTTTAGTTGTGAGCTCCTTAGTTGTTCTAAGCTCAACTTGGTTAGAGTTTATTTCCCAGACCATTTATGTTCCTTTGGTGTTTGAGTGTGTATGCAAGCGAGTGTTATCCTGTCTGTCTTTTATGTCTAATCTGTGTATTTAGCTGAGATCAGCCCATATCCCTTTGGTGGTAGTCAGGATCCTTCTTAGGACTGATTACAGGGTTCAGGGTCTGATAGGAGACAGGGTTAGGTTGGAGACTTGGACCTCTGAACCATTATCAGTACCTCCAAGGTGAGGGATTAGTTAGGACCCCAGTTTAGGGTCAGGTTAGATCCCGGTCCACCTCTTTCCTGTTTCAGCTCATCAAGTCCTCAAGATTAACCCTGAGTTCAGCAGATATCGTGTCAGGTAAATCTATTCTATATTTACATGCTGATGTTGCTATACTAGTTGTTGTATAGAGTGTTGTTCCTGTATTAATAGTTTACTGACATTGTATACATATCATTAGACAGCGTGACATTTTCACTGGCCATAAAAATTATCTCCAGTTACCATGGATCCAGTAGCCCAGCTGGCTCTGCAGTTGCAGGGATTATCCATGGAGCTGACGGACATTAAGTCCAAAGTTTTGTCTCCCCTGGAGCAAACCAGAGTTGAACTAAAGTAGCTCTCCCGGACAGGTTCACTGGTGGGCGAGACAAATTTTTCACCTTCCGGGAGGCATGTAAATTGTATTTTCGGCTTCGGCCTCGATCATCAGGGAGTGATGAGCAGAGAGTGGGAATTGTTATCTCACTTCTGCAAGGGGACCCTCAATCCTGGGCATTTTCCCTTCCTCCGGGATCCCTGGCTCTACTGTCTGTAGATCAATTTTTTACTGCCCTGGGATTGGTATATGATGACCCAGATCGGGTCTCTCTTGCTGAGACAAAATTACGTAAGATACAGCAGGGAGATCGTCCTGCAGAGGAATTTGCTTCTGAGTTTCGTAGATGGGCCACAGATACTCAGTGGAATGACCCAGCTCTTAGGAGCCAGTTTTGTCATGGGCTTTCTGATAAATTAAAAGACGTTTTGGCTCAGTATGAGTCTCCTCATTCACTGGAGGCTGCTATGGCCTTAGCTATCCGTACTGATAGACAGCTTCGGGAGAGGGGTGAGGTAACCCCACTCCCTGTTGTTTCTCCACCTACCACTAAAGTCCCTTATGTTGAGGTTCCCCTTGTCTGTTCGGATGAGCCTATGCAGTTGGGAGGGACATCACTTCGTAGGAGGGGATTGGCGGTACGCCGCAGGACTAGAAGATGTTTTTTCTGCGGGAAAGAGGGACATTTTGTTGGAGAATGTCCATCCCGTGCCTTGTTGAGCCAAAAGTCGCCGGAAAACTGTTAATCCCAGGTTGTGTGGTGGACGACAACCTGGGAGTATGTATTTCATCCGCCAGTTCTTCTCAGTTCCTTGTACCAGTGGAGGTGGTGGTTGGTACGAGAGTGGAGAGATTGTCTGTTCTTCTTGATAGTGGTTCCGGGGCTAATCTGGTTGACGCTCAGTTTGCTCAGGCTCAAGGTATGCATCTGAGTGTATTGGTCAAACCGATCCCTATATTCTCCATTGACGCCAGGCCTCTCGGCCAAGGTAGCTTTGTTCATGAGGTTCATAACATTGACCTTCGGGTAGGGGCAATACATAGGGAACAATTATCTTGTTATGTGTTGGAGGGTCTACCTACTCCCATTGTGTTGGGACTTCCTTGGTTGGTTAAACATAACCCTGTGATTAATTGGCAGTCCAGAGAGATAAGCCAATGGGGTGAGTTTTGCAAAAGCAACTGCATGAACACAGTCATCAGTGCGGTCGTGCCTAGTACATTGCCTCCTTTTTTGGAGGATTTTGGGGATGTTTTCTCTGAGGAGGGGTGTCAGGAGTTGCCTCCTCATCGCGTGTATGACTGCTCTATTAATCTCCTTCCTGATGCTAAGTTGCCTAAAGCTAGGTTGTATAATCTTTCTGGTCCTGAGAGGCAGGCTATGAAAGATTATATTTCTGAAAGTCTGGCCAAAGGGCATATTAGACCTTCATCTTCCCCAGTAGCCGCGGGGTTCTTCTTTGTGAAGAAGAAAGATGGAGGCCTACGCCCTTGCTTGGATTTCCGCGAACTTAATCGGATTACTGTTCGAGATCCGTATCCACTCCCTCTTATTCCTGATCTCTTCAATCTGTTGAGACAAAAGGTTATTGAGGCACATCATAATTCTGCTCTAGCAGGACATCCAGGGAGTAAGGCTACTTTAGATCTCCTTTCTCGCCGGTTTTGGTGGCCTAATGCTAATAAAGATGTTATAACTTTTGTCGCGTCATGTGGGGTGTGTGCTCGCTCTAAAACCCCTCATACCCGTCCGTCTGGGACCCTTTTACCCTTGAAACTTCCGGAGCGTCCATGGACTCATTTATCTATGGACTTCATTACGGACCTTCCTCCGTCGTCTGGGAATACTGTCATACTGGTGGTTGTTGACAGGTTCAGTAAGATGGCACATTTCGTTGCTCTTCCTGCACTCCCTAATGCTAAAACTCTGGCGCAAGTGTTCATTAGGGAGATCGTTAGACTTCATGGGTTGCCTTCTGATGTGGTGTCAGATAGGGGGTCTCAGTTTGTGTCCAAATTTTGGAGGGCATTTTGTTTACGTCGGGGGATGCAATTGTCATTTTCCTCGGCTTTTCATCCGCAGACCAATGGTCAGACAGAGCGTCTGAATCAGAGCTTAGAGACATATCTCCGGTGTTTTGTTTCAGAGAACCAAGAGGACTGGTCTTCTTTCTTGCCTCTGGCAGAGTTCGCTCTTAACAACAGGCGGAGCGAGTCCACTGGTAAGTCCCCGTTTTTTGGGGCATATGGTTTCCATCCCCAGTTTTGTACTTTCAATGGGGGGGGCCCTTCTGGGGTTCCTGAGGAGGAGCGTTTCTCGTCGTCACTTGCTTCTGTGTGGAGAGGTGTATTGAATAATCTGAGTGCGATGGGGAACCGTTACAAACGTATGGCTGATAGGAGGAGAGTTTCTGGTCCAGATCTGAATGTGAACGATCTGGTATGGTTGTCTACCAGGAATATAAAACTTAAGGTGCCCTCCTGGAAACTGGGTCCCAGATTCATCGGGCCGTACAGGATCAGTTCCATAATTAATCCTGTGGCATTTCGTCTGGACCTCCCTCCTATGTTTAAAATTCAAAATGTGTTCCACAAGTCATTACTTAAAAGGTATGTGGCACCAGTCATACCGTCACCTCTACCTCCTCCTCCTGTGTTGGTCAATGGTAACTTGGAATTTCAAGTATCAAAGATCATTGACTCACGTCTGAATCGCCGGTCCCTTCAGTACTTGGTGCATTGGAAGGGGTATGGTCCAGAGGAGAGGACGTGGGTCCCTGCGTCTGATGTTAACGCAGATCGTTTGGTTCGGACCTTCCACAGAACTCACCCGGGCAGGCCTGGCCCTGAGGGTCCGGAGGCCCCTCGTAGAAGGGGGGGGTACTGTCATGTGTGCATTGCCACGAAGATCGTCGCGGTTGCACATTTTGACTTCTCACAGCTGATCTGCTGTTTCTTTGTGTTTGGCAGCTAGGGAGTTAATTCTGTCTGTGCTCGGTGCTGGGACTGGGTGCAGTTTCTCCGGCTGCAATTGATTATTTGTTGATTGGTTTCCTTTAAATTCCTGGTTGTCTGCTTGGGGAGTTGCCAGTGAAACCTTCATGCAGACCACAGATAGGAATGAATCTGTATAGACTTTAGTTGTGAGCTCCTTAGTTGTTCTAAGCTCAACTTGGTTAGAGTTTATTTCCCAGACCATTTATGTTCCTTTGGTGTTTGAGTGTGTATGCAAGCGAGTGTTATCCTGTCTGTCTTATATGTCTAATCTGTGTATTTAGCTGAGATCAGCTCATATCCCTTTGGTGGTAGTCAGGATCCTTCTTAGGACTGATTACAGGGTTCAGGGTCTGATAGGAGACAGGGTTAGGTTGGAGACTTGGACCTCTGAACCATTATCAGTACCTCCAAGGTGAGGGATTAGTTAGGACCCCAGTTTAGGGTCAGGTTAGATCCCGGTCCACCTCTTTCCTGTTTCAGCTCATCAAGTCCTCAAGATTAACCCTGAGTTCAGCAGATATCGTGTCAGGTAAATCTATTCTATACTTACATGCTGATGTTGCTATACTAGTTGTTGTATAGAGTGTTGTTCCTGTATTAATAGTTTACTGACATTGTATACATATCATTAGACAGCGTGACATGACTACACCCAGTGCAGCTTTCCTGTCCATCTGACCAACGGTGGTAGGACGAAAGCTTCCTTTCACATTGTTGTTCCAGCAAACATTGCCGTAGCTGGTAACAGCTGATTCGTGTATTAGTTGAGTGTTGGACCTTCACTGATCTGATATTGATGCCATATCCTAAAGAAAGGTCTGCAATATCAAAGTAGTTCAGTATTCAATGGCTACTTTTCCGTCCAATTATGACAAGAGCATTCTTAAGGTGATACCTTTATTGGCTAACCAGAAAATTATATGTTCGCTAGCTTTCAAATGTAATCTTGCCTGAAGAAGGAGCCACTGTGCTCTGAAAGCTAGCGAACATATAATTTTCTGGTTAGCCAATAAAGGTATCACCTTAAGAATGCTCTTGTCATAATTGGACGGAAAAGTATTCACATCGATTTTTCTGGCTAACACGGTACCACAATATAATTTATTATTATTGTACACCAGTATTCAGTGGCGAAAGTCAAGATATCTGCAAGGTCTATGTGAGTCATAGTAGGATAGAAAGGACTTATCTGCGTCCATTAGTGGGTGCTACCAGTTTGTACCATCACCCCCATGGCCCACATTAGCTTTTCCAGTAAATGAGATAGAAATACTTGCTCTGGTACTTTTTGAGCTCACACAAAATCCTTTAGAGCTGTTCATGCCCCTGTTTTCAAGATAGACCTGGATTCCAAAGGCTGGGTCAACATCTCTCAGACATTCATGGTATTAGTGTTATTGTTACTATTACTTGGCAGAGCCTGGTTCCCTGGTCGCGTGGTAGCTCCATCACCAGGGTGAGCTGACCCATTTGCTCTGTTTGCGCATTAGTTTGTGGATGGTACGCCGATGAAAACGAGAGTTCCGACAAGAGGGATTTTCAGAAAGCCCTCCAGAATCTGGAGATAAACTGGGACCCACGGTTGGAAACAATATTTATGGGAACCCCATGCAATCTTACAATCTAAACAAGGAACAAATCTGGTAACTGAGCCAAAGGAAACAAATGGCATTGTTTACAAAATAGGTCCACAATATCCCACACCGTAGTCATTCCCTTGGAGTCAGGGAGATCCATAATGAAGTCCATGGATATTGTTCTATTTCTTGTTTATGCCTCTGACACGATTGTGGTAACGGGTTACTTTATTGTGTGCAGGTTCTCTCAGCCACATTACATGAATGCTTCCTGTCTGCTGTTCTTACCAACGAGTCCCTCCTCTCTATCCTCTGAATACATCCAGGTAGTGAGACCCCTAGAGGCGGCTCAGCATATAACATATTGCTACATCCTTTGTCTTTTAACTGAAGAAATTACTAAGCTAATATAACTAACATACATGTGAACATTTCAATATTCAAGATATTGGTGACATAAACATAACTGGCAAGCATCATGCTATTAAGATACTTTAAAATACTTGGTTGTATATATAGTCCTTGAGGTGTGCTGGCTTTGTGATCATTCTGCCCGATCTAGTAACATATGATGCGTTACTGCCACTATTCGGTGGTTCTCTCGATTCGGGCGTTACTGCATCTGGTATTGCCTGTCTCTGACCAGAATCTCCACTCTGAACCTGGGCCATCCCTGTAGCCTCTCTGCTTAGACTTGCTGTTTCCTCATCTTGGATATGAGGATACTGTTCATATGACCATGTATCAGATCCTTCTTGCGTTTTCCTCAGATGTCTCCGATTTCTCCTAAAGGTACTGCCACACTAAACAATCCCGCTAGCGATCACGATAACGACGCATACTAATGCGATCGCTAGCGGGATTGTTTCTATATCGCTAAGTGCTGCCACATTTAGCGATACAGTTAACGACGCTATTGCCGTTAGCGATCTTCTTAACGACTTTAGCGGTACAAAAGTACCGCTAAATCGCTAAGAAAAGGTGCCACACTAGCGATATATACTTACCCAGCGGGAGCGCCGACGATAAAATAGGGTCCGGAACGATTCCAGCGACAAGCGAGATCACAGCAGGAAGCTCGTCGCTGGCAGCTGCCGCACTGAACAACATCGCTAACGGGATCGCTAAATAGTGACGTTTTTTAGCGATCCCGTTAGCGATATTGTTCAGTGTGGCATACCCTTTAGTTTTCTTCCCTCCTCTGTCACAATCTCGTAGGATCTAGGTCCTAGTTTCTGGAGCACCTTTTCTCCATTGTTTGTCATATTTGCTCGGCTGCATCCTGATGTTGTCATTTTGTCTCAGTTCTGATAGATCTTTTGCCGACTGATTATAATAGAATGCTTGTCTATCCTGATTTTTCTTTAGTTTTGACCTCATTCCCCTCACCAGATTTGGCTTCAGAAGATGACTAGCTGTTGGTATGAGTGTCCTTGTCCGTTTACTCAGAAGCCTCTGTGCTGGGCTGCTGTCTAGACCTTGGGAAGGTGTGTTTCTGTGGTCCAGTATAGATAGATATACATCTGTCCCTGCCTGTTTCGCTCTCTTAATCAACTTCTTTGCTGTTTTCACCGCTGATTCCGCTTTGCCATTGCTTTGAGGATATCCAGAAGATGATGTATTGTGTTCAAATTCCCATAACTTGCTGAACTCCTTGAACTCTTCTGACCTAAATTGAGCGGCATTATCAGTAAAAACAATCTCTGGAATCCCATATCTGGCAAAATGAGCCTTGAGTTTTTTAATAACTGTTCTTGCTCTTGTATCCTTTAAATGGTCCACTTCCCAAAAATTAGAAAAATAGTCCACAGTTACCAGGTATTCTCTTTCCTCCAATGTGAACAAATCTATTCCTATTTTTGACCATGGTCTATTTGGAACGGCATGCGGTTGCAATGGCTCTTTCGGTTGTTTATCCCCGCCGGACGCACATATCTCACATTGTGCTATGTAACTTTTTATGTGATCATTCATACCCGGCCAATAAACTGATTCTCTTGCTCGCCGCAAACATCCTTCAATGCCCAAGTGGGACGAGTGTAATTTCTGTAGTATGTCTCTTCTCAGAGTCTCCGGTATCACTGCCCTTTCTCCCTTTATGATGATTCCTTGGTGTACTGACAGTTCATCTCGTATATGGAAGAATGGAGCAACTTCCTTTGGAGCATGCTGCTTATATTTTGGCCAGCCCTGCAGGATCACAGTTTTTAATATCTGTAGTGTTTTATCTTTTTCTGTGAAGGTCTGTATTTGTTTCAGTTTATCTTTAGATACTGCAAGATAATCACACATATTGATGTTGTCCATTTCTTGTCCTTTATCCTCTGAGCTGGGTAAGTACGCTCTGCTTAGAGTATCTGCAATCAACAAGTCTTTTCCTGGACAATATCCAATTTCATAATCATATTTTTGAAGTCGCAGAAGCATGCGCTGCAGTCTCTTTGGTGCATTTAGTAGTGGTTTTTTTGTAATGCTCTCCAACGGTTTGTGATCTGACTGTACTGTTACCTGTCGACCGTATGTGTACTGATGAAACCTTTCCATTCCAAACACCACAGCTAGTAACTCCTTTTCGATTTGGGCATATCCCTGCTCTATCGGTGTTAGCGCTTTGCTTGCAAATGTGATTGGTTGCCGCTCTTGCATTAATGTGGCACCTAGGCCTTTTTCTGATGCATCACATTGGACTACCACCTCTAACTGTGGATCAAAATATTTTAAGGTTGCTGTGTCTGCAGTGGCTGTCTTTACTGATTGAAAAGCCGTCTCCTGTGCTTCTGTCCATTCCCACAACACATCTTTGTGAGTTAGCTGTCTCATTGGCTCACACATGTCTGATAGATTCTTGCAAAACTTGGACAGATAATGCACCATGCCCAAAAATCGTTGTACTCCACACACATCTGTTGGGGTAGGCATCTCTTGTATCGCCTTCACCTTTTCTGGATCCACTTTCACTCCATTTGAGGTTAGAAGATGTCCTATATATGGCACTTCCATCATTTTCAGTTTCAACTTTTCTAAGTTCAACTTTATCCTTTTTTCTCTACACCTATCTAAAAATTGTAGCATCCTTGTATCGTGATTCTTTATTGCAGATTGCATATCGTCACCTTCTCGCACTATTAATATATCATCTGCTATCGTCTTTATCCCTGGGAGTCCTTCCAAAGCTTGCATCAACTTCTGCTGAAATATTTCTGGAGCTGGTGTCAGTCCCATGGGCATTCTCAGCCATTTACGGCGACCAAATGGAGAAGAAAACGTTGTCAATAAACTGGATTCTTCATCCAGTTCCACATGCCAAAATCCATTTTTTACGTCACAAACTGAAAATATTTTTGCCTTTGATAAATCTGGTAGCACATCCTCTATTGTAGGCATCGGATAGTGATTCCTTTTGAGAGCTTTGTTGAGTGGTTTGGGATCGATACAAATTCTTAGTTTTCCTGATGGTTTCTGCACTATGACCAAACTACTTATCCAGTCTGTGCTCTGATGGACGACTTCTATCATGTCTCGCTTTTCTAAATCCTGTAGTTCTTCTTTCAATGGCTGAAGTAGCGCTACAGGCACTTTTCTTGTCGGTAATCTGGTAGGTTGTACTGTGTTATCAATTTCCAGTTTGTGTTTTCCTTCAAAACATCCATCACCCTCAAATACATCCGCATACTGTGTTTTTATAATCTGTAAATCTAGATTGCTGTCTGCTTTTGGGATATCCTTCATACACTGTTTGACTTCCACAGACATAATGTTATGGAATTGTACCTTTATTAAGTCCATTGCCTGAACTGCTTTTATACCTAGTAATGGTATGTGGTCACCACCCTGCAGCACTGTAAATTGGGCTCTATAACTCTTTCTGTTGCATGGGTTACTAACCTTCAGTTTGCATGTCCCAAGAGGTTTCAGTATCGTTTTGTTGTACATCATAAGTACCTTATCAGTAGGTTCAATGAACACCTGTTCATTTAGTAGATCCTCCGGTATGACATTGCAACTTGCTCCACAGTCCAACTGAAATCTAACGGGTTTGTCATTTAATAAAAGAGTTGCAAACAGTTGTCTTGTATCTTTAGGTTCTGGCTGTCTGACTGTATTGACATTCTCTGTTGCAGACTGTAGCTGTATCCATGTAATATCTTCTGCACTGTTATTGTCCTGTGTCACACTGTGAATTTCTCTGTGCTTTTTAAAGGGCTTAAGTCTGCAGAGAGCTGCGAAATGATTCATCTTACCACAGGTCCTGCAGCTTTGTCCATATGCTGGACACTTCTCTTTGTCTCTCTCATGTCTTCTGCCACAGTATCTGTGTGTAGCCCTGGTGTTAGGCACACGCAGTACCCTGGAGAGTGTGTGGAGAGACAGCAGTTTAATGCTCAATACCCATTCACTCAACATACACTAGACACACCCTTAGGGTAGTGTAGTTACTTGTGAGGGAGTGGTCAGGGTGTATGTTGTTGAGTGATTAGTGTAGTCGGTTTCCTGTCGTCGGACAGGGCAGACGTCTGGAGTCTAGCTGGAACTAGGAGGGAGGAAGCATTCCAGCCTGGGTCTTCATCAGTTCAGAAAGTGGAGGCTAGTACAGGTGGTCTAGTTCACCTCAGCCTAGTCAGAGCTGTACCTCACCTGAATACATTGAAAGAAAGAAGAAGCTTAGTGCAGAAAGACTTCAGTCACCTGTCTAAAGGACAGTGAAAGGTTCAGAGACGTGCTCCTGCCTAGTGATAACTGAGAATCTGTAACTAACTCTAAAGGAAGAGAAGAAGGAAGTGATTACATGACTTTTTGCAAGTGTGAGTGTTTATGCTACCAGCGAGGACAAGGCGAAAGGCACAGTGGAAAGATTATTGGAAAAGTGCTTTTGGATTGAAGAAGTCCTGCACATTGTAACCGGTCACTGGGGACCGAAGGATCACTATTAGCTTCAAGCATAGTGGTAAGAAAACCAGGGATTTACCGGACCTTAGGTCGCGGCAAACAGCCCCAAATAGTCAGTACGTAACTGGGGTCAGGGGAAGTGAAGACTTTGAGTCAGTGCACGACAAGATAAGAATTCAGCTTTCTCACAGGAAGGCCCCTACCACAAAACTGGCTGGGCGGTACAGCTATGGATTAGCTGGAGTTATTGAGGGAACTACGCTTCAGGCTGGTTGTACTCATCGTGTTGTTGAAAGTAAAGGAGGCCCCTAACTTGTCCAGCTGCTGTCTCAAAATACACTCTCCTTGGATCAGCCTCCCTGGGACCTGCCTGAACATCTTACAAGTAAAGGTATGGAAAGACGCTGACCGTGTGAGACTGTGTTATTTATCTGCACCCGACTTCACTAACTTCATAGACTTTGAGGGACCAGTCCCACCTGTAGGGGACCCGACATCTAGCTGCCTCACCATCCCCTCAGAGATCTACAGCAGCGCTGGTACAACTTACCAGAAGACTACAGGTGGCGTCACGAACTGTATATAAATATATCCCCTGTAAATATTCCCCCAACATACGCCAGACCGCCAGGGCCACAGACCGAGCCACCGCTACTTGTGACAAACCCCATAGACTTCCATGGGCTCGGCTCTGAGTACCCCATTGCCCTGGTAACCCACAATTGTGGTGGCGGGTCGAGACAAAATTGGCGTCACGAACAGGATGCGAAACTCGCAAAATTGCGAGCCCTGTGTGCCTATGGAATTGTTTTTGTGAAAAAGGACTGTTTGCACTTTTGGCGCCAAAATCGCCATTTTTGTCGCCATATTCGCGCCCTCAGGCGCTGGAGAAGAAGGTGGGCGTACCTTCGTGGGCGTGTACCCCCCAGTGGCGCGAAGAAAATGCCTGCCCTCTCAAAGTGCTATTACAACATGCGATCCTGCCCTACAGCAAAGGAGGTCCGCTTCCTCTTCACCTTCCCTGCGAGGAGGAGGAGACGCAAACCCCGCCTCCACGGAAGAGACCGGATGTCTCTGGAGGAAGAAGAGAGAATCTTCTGGAACATCATGGAAGCAGGACGTGTGCAGCCGAGCAGGGAAGCGGAGGAAGGCAGGCCCCGTGCCCCAGCCAAGCTGCCACCAGCACCGGAGTCATCCGTGGTCCTGCACCTGCAGCAGGCGTTGCTAGAAATAAAAGAAGAAAATGCACGCCTGAAGAAGATGATTTCGCCACAACTTGGATTTGAAGAGATCGAGAGACGCCGGCGTACCCTGGAGCAGCGGAGGCTGTGGGACGCGGTGATCTCTCCCTTCGATGATCCCCTACGTCTGGAGTTACCAAAACTTCTGCTGCCCAAGGCAAAGGAGCAACCGGAGGCTGCCCCCGAAAGTACCAATCCTGATCCCACCGGTGAAGCGGTGGAGGCGAAGGAGGTTGAGGAGGTACCGCCAGTTCCGGAACTCCCGCCCGGCCAGGAGGCCGCAGCAGATGATCGAACCCCGGCAGGGACACCGGAGGGGTCCTGTCCGTCGTTACCAGACGTCGACTGGGACGAGATGGCGTGCCTGGATGACGTCGCCTACACCGCCCAGTGGGAATATGAGTGGCAGCGTCGTGAGGAGAAGCAGAAACGCCAGCAGGAGGAAGAGCGGGAAGCTCAGCGGAATCGTCAGCGGCAACATGCAGAGCTGATCGCGGACAAAGAGAGTGTCCGGAGAGAGAAAGGTACCTTGAGGGAACCGCGGCGGCAGGGGTGTGTGACTGAGTTCCAGCTCCGGAAGGGCTGGGGCTTCATCCGTGAACCGGGCCTCTACCCAGGGGTCTTTGTTAGTCGCAGGGACGTAGAATCCCACCTACCGCAAGGCCATCCCGGGAGGGACTTAGTTAATGGAGACATTGTCACGTACACACGGCACTGGGGAATGAAGGGGTGGTATGCCCTTAACGTCACCATCGTCCGTGACCCCGTCCCAGACGCAGGTAACGTCACCACTACCGCAGCGTCCCCGTCTCCAGCTCAAGCAGTATCCGGCCGTGCCCCAGCATCGCCCCCTGCAGGCTCATCGCAAATTAAAGCAATCTCTACATCGCAATATGCGACCCAGTCTCAATCGCAATCCATGACACGGTCCATATCGTTAACTGTGATTGAAACGCAATCGGTGTCTCGTGAGGAGAATGTACCCGTTGCGCCCCTAGAGGTTCGCACAAGCACTGTGGCGACTCAAACCCCAATAGCAGGTCACGACCTGTTAGTTCTGGGATCTAGGGAACACCGCATTGTTCCAGCCCCCGGGGTGGAAAATGTATTTGAAAATGAATAAATAGTAAAGAAGAATCGGTGAGATCCATATAGGGTCTACCATAAGTAGTATTGTAGAAAGTTTAAGTATGTTTACAAATTTTTGCACAAGTTGAAGAGTATAATGTATATAATGCATATATATATTTCTACCAGTAGAATGCCCGGCTGGGTAAACAGAAAAAGTTTTGCACTTTAGTATTATTATAATGTGATATTATATCTGTGTCTTCGTTTAACAATGGACTTTGAGGTTGAGGACTGTGCCAGCCCAGAACTTATTTGTATATAGTTGCGCTTCGGTGCTTTATCTTGGTTTTACATAAAACCAGCACAACTACCTCTGAATACAAAAACCCGTGTGGTGTGGCACTGAGTGAGGTCTGCATCCGGATGTCCTGCAGCCCACCCAGGACCTACGTTGAAGGTTTGGTGCGGGTCCTTCACAAGAATACTGTGTATTTATTGAATGCTATTTAATACTTTTGTATTTTTCTATAATGTTTTGTTGTTTGCAACGTTCAAGACATCCTCACCTCCCGGATGGGACGAATTAATGTTTAATGTTGATGTTTTCATGCATAAACAAAACTGTCTCTTTGTATTTTACAGCCCGGGAGTGCTGTCTTTTACCATGGGGGAATGTGTAGCCCTGGTGTTAGGCACACGCAGTACCCTGGAGAGTGTGTGGAGAGACAGCAGTTTAATGCTCAATACCCATTCACTCAACATACACTAGACACACCCTTAGGGTAGTGTAGTTACTTGTGAGGGAGTGGTCAGGGCAGTGGCGTAGCGTAGGGGGGGCGGGGGGGCGATCCGCCCCAGGCGGCACCTGTGTGTGGGGGCGGCACCTGTGTGTGGGGGCGGCGCACCCTTCCTTGGCCTCCCAACTTCGCACAGCCAGCATTTACCATTGCTGTGCTGTGCTTTGTAAAGATGCTAGCAGGACCTGTGATGAGGTCACAGGAGGGGAGGAGTTAGGTGTCACATGATCAGGCCCCTGTGTGCAGGAAGCTGCTGCTGTACTGGTCGTCATCATCGTCATGGTGCTGGATGATGGTAAGTTTATATGTGGGATCATAAGGGGTTTACAGTGTGGATGTAGCTGAACTGTGTGTGCATGAGGTGTACGGAGCGGAGCCGTATGTACGAAGCGGAGCCGTGTGTACGAGGTGTACGGAGCGAAGCCGTGTGTGTACGAGGTGTACGGAGCGGAGCCGTGTGTGTACGAGGTGTACGGAGCGGAGCCGTGTGTGTACGAGGTGTACGGAGCAAAGCCGTGTGTGTACGAGGTGTACGGAGCGAAGCCGTGTGTGTACGAGGTGTACGGAGCGGAGCCGTGTGTGTACGAGGTGTACGGAGCAAAGCCGTGTGTGTACGAGGTGTACGAAGCAAAGCCGTATGTGTACAAGGTGTACGGAGCGGAGGTGTACGGAGCGGAGCCGTGTGTGTACGAGGTGTACGGAGCAAAGCCGTGTGTACGAGGTGTACGGAGCAAAGCCGTGTGTGTACGAGGTGTACGGAGCGGAGCCGTGTGTGTACGAGGTGTACGGAGCGGAGCCTTGTGCGTGTGAGGTGTGTGGAGCGGAGCCGTGTGTGTACAGGGCCACAAAGAGCGAAGCCGCTCATGTACAAGGGTCCTGTTACTTGCGGGATCTGTGTGCTTGGGGGCTGCAGGGGGGAAGGAGGGGTGCCATTATGTGCATGGGTCTGCGTGGGGACGGAGCGAATGCTGTTATCTGTGTAGGGCTGGGTCCCTGTCCCGCTGTCCTGGCCGGGAGGTTTACTTTCCCGCATTAGAATCGTACATGCGGAAACCCGGGGACCTCCCACATGTTCTGGCAGCCACATGTCACGTTCCACCGTCCGGAGGTGACGTGCTGTAAGTCAGCTGAACGCTGGAAATGACCGCTGACCTCATTTCCGGCGGTCAGCTTACAGCAGCAGGTACTGTAACTCGTTCTCGGGAGAGTCTTCAGAACGGCGACGCATCGAGCCGCTGGATCTGTTGGAGTGAGAGCCAGGTATTGTACGGACCGCTGCATACAATACCCGACTCTCACTAAGCGAGACAAGCAGGATGTGGGGATCTCAACATGGGATCTGTTCAACAGATGAAGAGATCCCCAGATCCTGCCTGTCTCGCTCAGTGAGAGCCGGGTATTGAATGGAGCGCCTCATAGCTGGTGAGATCCCCACATCCTGGGGAAATGAGGTCAGCAATGGAACGTGACTTGTGGCTGCCAGAATGTGTGGGAGGTCCCCGGGGTTTCCGTATGTACGATTCTAATGCGGAAAGTAAACCGCCTGGCCGGGACAGCGGACAGGGTCCCAAAATCGGGACTGTCCCGCTGAAACCGGGACGGTTGAGAGGTATGTGTTTATAATTATTGTTTATGAAACAGTGTGATCAGCAGTGCTAAGTGGGTGTGGTCAGGGCGTGGATATGGGTGTGACCAGTGAAATGGGTGTGGCTAGGGGTGTGGCCTAAAATTTGCCGCCCCGGGCGCCACAAACAGTTGCTACGCCACTGGGTCAGGGTGTATGTTGTTGAGTGATTAGTGTAGTCGGTTTCCTGTCGTCGGACAGGGCAGACGTCTGGAGTCTAGCTGGAACTAGGAGGGAGGAAGCATTCCAGCCTGGGTCTTCATCAGTTCAGAAAGTGGAGGCTAGTACAGGTGGTCTAGTTCACCTCAGCCTAGTCAGAGCTGTACCTCACCTGAATACATTGAAAGAAAGAAGAAGCTTAGTGCAGAAAGACTTCAGTCACCTGTCTAAAGGACAGTGAAAGGTTCAGAGACGTGCTCCTGCCTAGTGATAACTGAGAATCTGTAACTAACTCTAAAGGAAGAGAAGAAGGAAGTGATTACATGACTTTTTGCAAGTGTGAGTGTTTATGCTACCAGCGAGGACAAGGCGAAAGGCACAGTGGAAAGATTATTGGAAAAGTGCTTTTGGATTGAAGAAGTCCTGCACATTGTAACCGGTCACTGGGGACCGAAGGATCACTATTAGCTTCAAGCATAGTGGTAAGAAAACCAGGGATTTACCGGACCTTAGGTCGCGGCAAACAGCCCCAAATAGTCAGTACGTAACTGGGGTCAGGGGAAGTGAAGACTTTGAGTCAGTGCACGACAAGATAAGAATTCAGCTTTCTCACAGGAAGGCCCCTACCACAAAACTGGCTGGGCGGTACAGCTATGGATTAGCTGGAGTTATTGAGGGAACTACGCTTCAGGCTGGTTGTACTCATCGTGTTGTTGAAAGTAAAGGAGGCCCCTAACTTGTCCAGCTGCTGTCTCAAAATACACTCTCCTTGGATCAGCCTCCCTGGGACCTGCCTGAACATCTTACAAGTAAAGGTATGGAAAGACGCTGACCGTGTGAGACTGTGTTATTTATCTGCACCCGACTTCACTAACTTCATAGACTTTGAGGGACCAGTCCCACCTGTAGGGGACCCGACATCTAGCTGCCTCACCATCCCCTCAGAGATCTACAGCAGCGCTGGTACAACTTACCAGAAGACTACAGGTGGCGTCACGAACTGTATATAAATATATCCCCTGTAAATATTCCCCCAACATACGCCAGACCGCCAGGGCCACAGACCGAGCCCCCGCTACTTGTGACAAACCCCATAGACTTCCATGGGCTCGGCTCTGAGTACCCCATTGCCCTGGTAACCCACAATTGTGGTGGCGGGTCGAGACATCTGCATTGGACTGTTCTCGCTGGGTGCTCTGCTTTTCCTCTCATGGTTACTGCATGTACTGGCTCCTCAGTGGTGTCTGCCATCACCTTCAGGCTGTCTCTTGTTAGCTCTGCAGCTCTGCTTATTTGCATGCATTTCTCTAGGGTTAACTCCCCCTCTCTCAGCAGTCTCTCTCTTAAGGTACTGCCACACTAAACAATCCCGCTAGCGATCACAATAACGACGCATACTAATGCGATCGCTAGCGGGATTGTTTCTATATCGCTAAATGCGGCCACATTTAGCGATATAGTTAACGACGCTATCGCCATTAGCGATCTTCTTAACGACTTTAGCGGTACAAAAGTACCGCTAAATCGCTAAGAAAAGGTGCCACACAGCGATTAAATACTTACCCAGCGGGAGCGCCAGCGATGAAATAGGGTCCGGAACGATTCCAGCGACGAGCGAGATCACAGCAGGAAGCTCGTCGCTGGAAGCTGCCGCACTGAACAACATCGCTAACGGGATCGCTAAATAGTGACGTTTTTTAGCGATCCCGTTAGCGATATTGTTTAGTGTGGCATACCCTTTAGCTGTGGCTCTCTGATGCCGCACACTATTCTATCTCTGATAAGAGAATCTCTGATATCTCCAAAGCTGCATGTTGCTGCCAGTCTTTTCAGCTCAGTCACATATGCATCTATATTCTCTCCCATCTCCTGATTTCTGGTGAAAAACTTAAATCTTTCCACTGTCTCATTCTTCTTGGGGTCACAGTGCTTATTAAATGCCTGTACAATGTCTGCCAGACTGTCCGTACCGTCCTGGATCAGGGTCTGAGCAAGTTCTCTGCCTTTTTCTCCAATCAGATAGTAGAAGAGCTTCACCTTACGCTTCTGATCATTGGTGTCTACTGTAAGATCCACATACAGAGTAAACTCCTCCTTCCAATGTCTCCAGGTCTGCGATAGATTTGAGGACATGATGTCTAGTCTCTGAGGAGGTTTTAATGCGGTCTCCATAATGCTGTACTGTGGGCACTGTACTTACAGTTGATCTTTGTACCACAAGCTGCCTGGATTGTCTGTCCACTTGTTCTTTATAGGTTCAGCCCTGCTGCCACCATGTTCTATTTCTTGTTTATGTGTAGCCCTGGTACACAATACCAGGAGGATGAGTGGAGAGGTAACGGTTAAGGGCTCTTCATGATATCATGTACACTTCGGACACACCCACCAGGGGTGTGGAGGGGAGTGCTAAGTAGTCTGAGTTCAGTTCAGTCAGTGACTCGAAGGAGTGAGGAAGTGCAGTCTTTGTGCAGTTCAGAAAGTGGAGGCCAGTACAGGTGAGCCAGTTCACCTCAGCCTGGTCAGAGCTGTGCCCCACTATAAGACGGACTGAGATATCTATTAAGAGTTGAGCATATCGAAGGGCATAGTGGAAGAGAACAGAGAAGTGCCATAAGTATAGGATACCTGCACATTGTTACCGGTCACTGGGGACCGAAGGATCACTAAAGCTTCACGCTTAGTGGTAAGAAAACCAGAGGCTTATCGGACCTTAGGTCGTGGCAAGCATCCCTGAAGAGTCAGTACGTATCTGGGGTCAGGGAGAGTGAGAACCTTGAGCCTGATCAGCAAGAATAGGAACTCAGCTCTCTCACAGGAAGGCTCCGACCACAAAAACTGACCGGGCAGAACAGCTTTGGAATAGCTGGAGTTATAGAGGGAACTACGCTTCAGGCTGGTTGGACTCATCAACATTGGACAGTAAAGGAGGCCCCTAACTTGCTTAGCCGTTGCCTCAAAGCTCATCCTCCATCAACCCCATCAGCCTCCCTGGGACCTGCCTTACCATCTTACAAGTAAAGGTATGGAAAGACGCTGACCGTGTGAGACTGAGTTATTTACTTGCATGCCTGCACAACCCTGCTTTAACTACCGACCTGAGGGAAGAGTCCTACCTGTAGGGGACCCGACATCTAGCTGCCTCACCATCCCCTCAGAGCTCTACAGCAGCGCTGGTATAAATTACCAGAAGACTACAGGTGGCGTCACGAACTGTAAATATATCTATCCCCTGTAAATATTCCCCCAACATACGCCAGACCGCTAGGGCCACAGACCGAGCCACCGCTACCTGTGACAAACCCCATAGACTTCCATGGGCTCGGCTCTGAGTACCCCATTGCCCTGGTAACCCACAATTGTGGTGGCGGGTCGACACATTTATGCCTCTGACACGATTGTGGTAACGGGTTACTTTATTGTGTGCAGGTTCTCTCAGCCACATTACATGAATGCTTCCTGTCTGCTGCTCTTACCAACGAGTCCCTCCTCTCTATCCTCTGAATACATCCAGGTAGTGAGACCCTAGAGGCGGCTCAGCATATAACATATTGCTACTGATATGTGCGACTAAGGATGTTCAGGAATGGGCAAAGGAAGAAGTTTACCTGTGGGGGGTGACGTGAGGCACTTTGTTACTGGCACATATTTTGCATGCCTTAAAATAAATTTCAACATCCTTACCCAGCCACCATTACTTTTTGCTCAAAAGATGGCAAGTCCCCTTAATGCCTGGGTGGCCCGCCGTGACTGAGTCATGACACTCTCTGAGTAAGCCCAACTGTAACTGAGTCGCACAACGTACCAGGGCTTATGGGGTACTCGGCACCGAGCCCGTTCACTTCAATGGCGGCTCGGTCCGTTGCCCTGGGCGCTCATTCAAAGGGGGATATTTACAGGGGATAATAGTAATTGTTTGTGACGCCACCTGTGGTTTCTGATCAGGGTGACAAGCGCTGCAGGGTGAATCCTCTGAGGGGTTGTTATTGGGCAGCAAGGTGTTAAGTCTCCCACAGGTGAGACTGGATCCCTCAGGGTATATGGCGGTGCAGGGTGCAGGCAATAAGGCAGACACACACAAGTCAGTCTCTTTCCATACCTTTACTGGTGGTATTTGCAGGTACGTCCCGGGAAGCTGCTCAGGGTGGAGGATGCACATCCAGTAATCACTGAGTAGGTTTAAGGCCTCCTTACTTCTTAATGTGTGTGAGTTTCCAACTTGCATGAAGCTAAGTTTAACTCCGTATAGAACAGCTACGCCCGGCCGACATTGTGGTGGAGCCTTCTTGTGGACAGAACTAAGTCTATGTGGCTGATCAAGCCTGACTCCTGTTCTTCCTGACCCCGGTTACGTATCAGCACAAAAGGGCCCCTCTGCGACCTGAAGTCCAGCAGGGTCACCGGTTTTTCCACTAGCCGTGAAGGAACTAGCAAGCTCGGACCCGGCGTCCGGTAGTGCAGAGTGGAGGTCAGCTATCGTTGCTGTTTCCCCTCGGTCACTCTTTCTTCCTTTTACCACTCGCCTGTCGCCCTACTCACACCCTTAACATAAGCACAGGCAACAGTAGGTGTAGTCAGCTTCCTTCTATCCACCGCTCACTGACCATTCCTCAGTTGACTCGTTATAATAACTGTAGCTCCCTTCCTTCTTTTCCTTCATAGACTCTGTCCAGAGTAGCTATCAGGACCTTCCGTCAGACTGATTTCATGCTCACTCCGAGAGTCACTTTCCATGTTCATAGGGAACTAACAGTCAGAATCAACTCCAGAAAGACTGAACTGACACTGAACAGAATGAATGAGTGTCTGTGTCTAGAAAGCCCACTGCTGGAATGGCTACTGCTGCGTCTCTCCACACCCTTATATAGTCTAAGGCTCCCTCTGGTGGCAATATAGGGAAGTGTGAGATGTGAATGAATATCAGGAGTTTGTGAATTACCTTTCTGTGCATCCTCCAGGGAACATGTGTCACCAAGCGCAGCTGGGCCACACATAACTGCAGCAGAACAAATAATTTATCATGAGGTGTGCTGGATGGAGCCATCCTCTGAGCCATGACCACATCCTAAGCTAAACTGACAGAAGAGACTACAATGTCCCTTGGAGGAATGAAATCAGGTTCCGTAATTTCAGACTGACTAGGAGAAAGACTCAGTGAGAAAGCATCTATCTGAACATTCTGGGTCCCAGGGAGGTAAGAGATCGAAAAATTGAATCTGGTAAAGAACAAAGTCCCTTGGGTGTGTCTCGAGTTCAAACTCTCAGCAGGAGGAGAAACAGGATCAACTTGAAAATATAATTTGCACCCTCTCCTTGAAATTATTAAATTGCTTCCGATCTCCCTACAAAAAAAATCAATAACAGGTAGGTTTATCTGCGAGAAAATCTGTGAGTCTACTCAGGAACACAACGCTCCTAAGAATGAGATGGTTTCCTTGTGCGCGTAGTAGCTCTGCCTCCAGGGTGAACAAAGCCCTCCTTGATAACCAGGGAAGGCTGACAGCTGACCCTCTCGGGGCTAGCACGACAATGGCGGCACTTGCAACTGGAGTAGAGTATCACCGGATCCAATCGATTCCCAGGGTGGGAGCACAGACCTACAATTCCTAATATTCCTGTATGTAAATTTAGTTTTTTTAGCCAGGTGGGCGTGGTCCTCAACTCTTTAAAGTTGCTGTTTGTTTGTTGACCGCGTCCAGTTGGTTTAAAAGGGTAGATTTATATGCAAGGAAGAGGAGGACATATTTCAGGAATGGAGAGGCGCAGGAGCAAAAGAAAAACAACAGCGTCATTTACCCCAGGTTATAAAAATAATTTATTGCAAGTGGCAGATTCTCTTTGAATGGAAATAATGTCCCCTTGTTACTTTTATAGGTCTAATACATAGCAGAGTGGACTTTCCGCTGGGTCCTGTGTTATTGAAGCCCGATGATCACTACTTTTCTATATTTCTATAATGGACTTCCTGATTGTCTTACACTGTATATATTAATACAGTACATTACTAGATATCAGTAATGCACATGGAGTTATTGCGGAGCCTCTGGGACAGATTTGGAACACACATTGCTTACTTAGGATCTTTACTGTGGTTAATTTCTGCTTTCTTCGTGTGTTAATAACTATATGTATATACACTTTACCAGTTTTAATAATACAGTAATGTCAGGTTCTTTTACTGGCTAATTGCAGTCAGCAGGAAGTTAAGATGTGTGATGTATGGTGGATCTCCATATACTGCAAACCCTAAGGACTGCACACAGCATTGCCTTAGCAAAATCTAAGTAATTATTTCTGGATGTCTAGCATGGTGCACGCCGGGTGGTGCGCTTGAATAATGATGGAAAACACAAGACAGCTCTTACAGGAAACTCCCCATTCAGTGAGGTGCGGAAGAAGACTCCGACACAGATCTAACATTATTTTATACTCCTTTTACTCAACTAAGGCTCAGAATTGAATGTTGGATAGAAGTTTTACTGTAAACAGTCTACTTGCTGTACAACCAATGTGGCCCAACAAGCCTCTTTATCCTCACTCTCGAGAGCAATTCTCAGCTCCTGGTCTCCAGATGCTTCCCTCACTCCATCTGGGACCCTCCATGTGTTGGACACCCTACTGTACACTGAGTCGCACGTAGCAGGGCTTTGGGGTACTCGGCACCGAGCCCGTTCACTTCACTGGGGGATGTCACGGGTAGCGCAGCTCGGTCCGTTGCCCTGGGCGCTCACTAAAGGGGGATATTTACAAGGGATTGTAGAATGTTCGTGACGCCACCTGTGGTTCCTGGTTAGGGTGACCAGCGCTGCAGGGTGAATCCTCTGAGGGGTTTTTATTGGGCAGCAAGGTGTTAAGTCTCCCACAGGCGAGACTGATCCCTCGAGGTATATGGCGGTGCAGGGGTGAAGGAGCAATAATGCAGACACACACAAGACAGTCTCTTTCTGTACCTTTACTGGTGATGAAGTTGCAGGCACGTCCCGGGAGGCCGTTAGGGTGGAGGATGCACGTCCAGTAATCCACTGAGTAGGTGTAAAGCCTCCTTACGTCTATATGAGTGTGAGTTTTTAACTTGCATAAAACAAAGTTTAACTCCGTTCTCTTTGCTACGCCCGGCTGATCTTGTGGTGGAGCCTTCTTTTGGACAGAACTAGTCTCTATATGCAGGGCCCTGCTAGACTCTTATTCTTCCTGACCCCGGTTACTTATCAGCACTGAAGGGCCCCTCTGTGACTTGTAGTCCAGCAGGGTCTCCGGTGTCTCCTACCAGTCGTGCAGATGCTGGTAAGCGCGGACCCGGTGTCCGGTGGTGCAGAGTCGAGGTAAGCTATTAATGCTGGTTGACCTCGGTCACTCTCTTTCCCTTTTCCACTTGCCTGTCGTCCTACTCTCACCACTATCATAAGCACAAACAGCAGTAGATGTCAGCTTCCTTCTCTTCACCACTCTCCAAGCGTCGGCACGCTTACTTTCTGAAACAGCTTGTCAGGAGTCGAACCCAGTACCTCTTGTCCACTGGCCAGCAGCTCTACCATCTGAGCTATTCTGCTGGCTGCAAAGTTCCTTGCTGAACCCTGATACCATTGACTGTTCTTCCTGATTGGCTACACCTAGTGCTCTCTTGATTGGGCCTCTGATTGCCAATTACACACCCTATATAAACCTGGCCCTGTGGGTGTGTCATTGCGAGATTATTGAGCTCCAAGCCTTTAGTCAAGCGTTTCCTGCTGATCCATTGCTACAAACACTGCTCTCCTGTGAACCGACCTCGGCCTGCCTTCTGACTACGCTCTCCGCCTGATCCATTGCTACAAACACTGCTCTCCTGTGAACCAACCTCAGCCTGCCTTCTGACTACGCTCTCCGCCTGATCCATTGCTACAAACACTGCTCTCCTGTGTACCGACCTCCGGCTGCCACCTGACTACGTTATCTGCCTGCTCCTCTGCTACCGAACTGCCTTTCCTGTGTACCGACCTCCGGCTGCCACCTGACTACGTTATCCGCCTGATCCATTGCTACAAACACTGCTTTCCTGTGTACCGACCTCCGGCTGCCACCTGACTACGCTACCTGCCTCTGCTTCCCCTAGTGTTTGCAGTAACATCGGCTCCAACCCAGACGGGATCTTGACAGAATAATCTCGCGCCAAAATGGAGTCCGCTGTGAACACCCTGAGGCGGCAAGTTACGGAGCTTCAAAGTTTTTGTACTGACTCTCAAGGAAAATATGCCAAGTTACAAACTGATTTCACGGCGATACAACAGGAAGTAATTGAGCTACAAAAACAACTTCTGGACGTGCGCAATTCAGGGTCCGAATCAAACGCGCGGCTGCCGCTGCCTGCAAAGTTCAGTGGGGATCGCAAGCAGTACCGAGGATTCCTCAATCAATGCCGCATATACTTCCAGATGCAACCTGCTCCCTTTACCAGTGAGAGGAAGAAAGTTTTTTTCATGATAAATCTCCTGACGGATGAAGCTCTTGCTTGGGCTTCACCTTATGTAGAAAAGGACAATGCCCTCCTTAATGACCTGGAAGCTTTCATCGCAGCTATGAATCAAGTTTTTGATGACCCAAACCGCTGTGCCACAGCAGAAACCAAATTACATAATTTGCGCCAAGGACGTCGCTCTGTTGCGGAATATACATCGGAGTTCCATCGCTGGGTGGCCGACACCACCTGGAATCCAGCGGCCCAGAGAAGTCAATTTCGACGAGGGTTATCAGAACCAGTGAAAGACGAGCTTGCCAGGGTTGAGACCCCTGACCAGTTGGAGGACTTTATTCAACTATGTATCCGGATTGACCAGAGACTTACTGAAAGGAGAAAGGAGAGACTGCGAGCACTTGGGAATAGCCCTGGCTTCTCATTTTCAGCATCGGACCACCAAGAAAAGACGCAAGGCGTGTCTGAACCGATGCAGATCGACGTCATCCGAAGACCACTCTCTGCACAGGAGAAGGAGAGGCGACGTGCAGAACATCTCTGCCTCTATTGTGGGGACCCTGGACACTATGCCATCAACTGTCCTAACAAAAGGACTATAGCCTTTACCAACAACAGGTCTGCCAGCAATATGGACCTTTCTCAGCAGTCAGATTCCATCTTGCAGACTATCTCATCAGTAACGCCAGAAATAGACAAAATACATACTACATCATCTCATTTTGTAATCCCCATTCAGGTTGTAATGGGCACCCAAAAAATACAATGCTCTGCCTGTTGGATTTGGGAGCAGGAGGAAATTTTATGGACTTAAAATTTACACGTGATAATAATATTTCCAGTAGGACCAAATCCACACCAATTGAAATGGAAACTGTGGATGGATCACCATTGTCTTCTGGACCTGTCACGCATGAGACAATCGAACTGGAGATTTGTATCGAACCGGATCATCATGAAGCTGTCAGTTTCCACCTTATCTCATCTCCGAAATTTCCGGTTATTCTAGGGATCCCCTGGTTTTCAGTCCATAACCCTTCTATCAACTGGGCATCAAGGACCATCACCTTTCCATCTGACTACTGTAAGAATAATTGTCATAAGGAACCCCCTGTTCTCCAACAAGTCCAAATCTCTGAGATTTCGCATGAGAAGGAAGAGAAACTACCACCTCAATATCAGCAGTTCTCTGATGTCTGCAGTAAGAAGAAAGCAGATCAATTACCTCCTCACCGTCCTTACGACTGTCCCATTGAATTGCTGCCAGGAGCAACCATTCCATTTGGACGGATTTACAATCTTTCCGAACCTGAATTGAAGGTATTAAGAAAGTTCCTGGATGAAAATTTAGAGAAAGGCTTTATTCGACCTTCCACATCTCCAGCTGGGGCACCCCTGTTCTTTGTTGAAAAGAAAGACTCCACTCTGCGGCCATGTATTGACTACAGAGAGATGAATAATATCACTGTCAAGAATCGCTACCCGCTACCCTTGATTCCTGAACTATTTGAGAGACTCCGTTCTGCGAAAATCTTTACGAAGCTGGATCTTAGAGGGGCTTACAACCTCATACTGATTCGCCCAGGAGATGAGTGGAAGACCGCCTTCAGAACGAGATATGGACATTTTGAATCTCTGGTTATGACCTTTGGTCTTAGCAATGCCCCAGCCACCTTTCAACATTTTATTAATGATGTATTTC
Source organism: Oophaga sylvatica (assembly GCA_033576555.1). Taxonomy (NCBI): domain Eukaryota; kingdom Metazoa; phylum Chordata; class Amphibia; order Anura; family Dendrobatidae; genus Oophaga; species Oophaga sylvatica. Next base: position 625,111,790 of record JARQOD010000002.1, read on the forward strand.
GAGATTTCTTGGACCAATTCGTTGTGGCTTATCTCGATGACATTCTTATATTTTCAGACACCTTGGAAGAGCATCGCAGGCACGTCCAGTTAGTCTTGGAACGACTACAGGAGAACCATCTTTACATTAAACTTGAAAAATGTGAGTTTGAACAAACCAGTATCCAATTTCTGGGATATATCATCTCCCCAGAAGGTCTGAGCATGGATCCCGGCAAAATCAATGCTGTAGTGGACTGGCCTGTTCCAAGAATTTTAAAAGACGTCCAGCGTTTCATAGGATTTGCAAATTTTTACCGAAAATTTATAAAGAACTTTTCACGGATCATACTACCAATTACTACACTAACAAAAAAGACCAAAGCATTTTTCTGGTCTCCGGAGGCACAGGAGGCTTTTGACAAATTGAAAACTCTTTTTACGTCTGCTCCATTGTTAGTACACCCAAATCCTGAATTGCCATTTACTGTCGAAGTGGACGCCTCGGACTCTGCAGTGGGAGCCATTCTGTCTCAGCGAGTTGGGGACAAAATGCAACTTCACCCATGTGCGTTTCTTTCCCACACCATGTCATCTGCAGAAAAGAACTACGACATCGGTAATAAAGAACTGTTAGTCATTAAAGTTGCCTTCTCCGAATGGAGACATCTTTTGGAAGGTGCCAATCACCCTGTGACTGTCCTCACGGACCACAAGAATCTTGAATTCCTCCGTACAGCAAAAAGATTGTCTGCAAGACAAGCACGATGGGCCTTATTTTTTCTCAAGATTCAATTTTATAATTTCTTACCGGCCTGGTTCAAGAAATGGCAAGGCTGACGCCCTGTCCAGGATGTGTTCGGAACCTCAGGAGAGGTCTAGTAATGACGATACAATTCTAGGCCCTAAAAATTTTTTGGGAATATTGCACTCTAGAGGACTATGTAATAGAATTAAAGATGGATATCAAGAGGACTCTTTCCTTAACCATCCTTCGGAAGACGTCGATCTTTCATTCAAAGAGGGGTTTTGGATGCAGAAACACAAAATATATGTACCTGAATCTTCTCGCCTTGAAGTCCTCAAAAGTGTCCATGATTCTAAACTGGCAGGACATCCTGGAGTTGCAAAAACACAAGACTTACTACTTCGTTTCTTTTGGTGGCCTAATTGTAGGAAGGACGTGAGGAAATATGTTTCAACCTGTTTAACATGCGCACGAAACAAGACCCCACGATCGTCTCCTCTAGGACTCTTGCAACCACTTCCAGTTCCATCCAGGCCTTGGGGATCTATTTCCATGGATTTTATTGTGGAACTACCCCCTTCCAAACAGATGACCGTCATCCTTGTCATAGTGGACCGACTCACAAAAATGGCCCACTTTATTCCAACTGAAGGAATTCCTACTGCTGAAAAAACTGCAGAACTGATAATCAAAGAGGTATTCAAGTTACATGGAATTCCTGACAGCGTGGTGTCTGACAGAGGCGTTCAGTTTACGTCAAAATTTTGGAAGAGTTTCTGTACAGCCTTGGGAGTCACGGTGAATCTTTCTACCGCTTTCCATCCTCAGTCCAATGGCCAGACGGAGAGAACGAACCAGACTTTGGAGCAATACCTCCGTTGCTTCATTTCCTATCTTCAGGATGACTGGGTGGACTATTTACCAACAGCAGAGTTTGCCTACAACAACTCCATACATAGCGCTACATCTCAAACCCCATTTTTTGCTAATTATGGAGTACATCCAGTATTTATCCCTAATCTGCCAGTGAACACTCCCATTCCTGCCGTAAATGACAGGCTTGCAAAATTACAGGAATCCCAGAAGGAATTATCAGAGATATTACTCAAGACCCAGGAAGTATATAAGGAAGCAGCAGATAAACATCGGAGAGTGCCCCCTGCTCTTCAGGTTGGAGACAAAGTTTGGCTGTCCACTAAAAACCTTAAGACACATGTGCCATCCTCCAAATTGGGTCAGAAATTCATTGGACCTTTTCAAATTTCTGCAAAAATTAATCAGGTTGCTTTTCGTTTAAAACTTCCCAACAATCTAAAGATTCATCCAGTGTTTCACATATCCTTGCTCAAACCCTTCTGTGAAAACCCGTTTCCAGGAAGAATTCAGCCACCTCCTCCACCAGAAAGGATCCGTGGTGAAGAAGAATACATTGTGGATAAGATTCTGGACTCACGAAAATTCAGAGGTAAACTGCAGTATCTGGTGCAGTGGAAGGGTTACGGACCAGAGGAAAATTCATGGGAACCAAGGGACAACGTCCATGCTCCTAGACTAACAAGAGCCTTTCATCAGAGGTACCCGGATAAGCCAGCTCCTGAGATGTCCAGAGGCCATCCTGGAAGGAGGGGAGTACTGTCAGGAGTCGAACCCAGTACCTCTTGTCCACTGGCCAGCAGCTCTACCATCTGAGCTATTCTGCTGGCTGCAAAGTTCCTTGCTGAACCCAGATACCATTGACTGTTCTTCCTGATTGGCTACACCTAGTGCTCTCTTGATTGGGCCTCTGATTGCCAATTACACACCCTATATAAACCTGGCCCTGTGGGTGTGTCATTGCGAGATTATTGAGCTCCAAGCCTTTAGTCAAGCGTTTCCTGCTGATCCATTGCTACAAACACTGCTCTCCTGTGAACCGACCTCGGCCTGCCTTCTGACTACGCTCTCCGCCTGATCCATTGCTACAAACACTGCTCTCCTGTGAACCAACCTCAGCCTGCCTTCTGACTACGCTCTCCGCCTGATCCATTGCTACAAACACTGCTCTCCTGTGTACCGACCTCCGGCTGCCACCTGACTACGTTATCTGCCTGCTCCTCTGTTACCGAACTGCCTTTCCTGTGTATGTGTAGCCCTGGTGGTAGGCACACGCAGTACCCTGGGGAGTGTATGGCGAGACGGCGGTTTAAAGCTCAATATGCATTCATTCTACACACACTAGACACACCCTTGGGGTAGTGAAGTATACTCTAGGGAGTGGTCAAGAAGGTATGTGTAGGCGTGATTTTAGTGAGTCTAGTTCCTGTCTTCGGGCAGTAAGGACGTGGAGAGTCTGCGTCTAGACTACAGTGAGAGAGTCTGCATCTGGAGGGAGGAAGGAGTCTAGATTGCTATCTCTTCAGCTTGGAAAGTGGAGTCTGGTATAGGTGTTGATATACACCTTAGTCTGGTCAGAGCTGTGTCATCTCCTCAGCATACAAAGAAGGAAAGAACAAGTTGTAACCCAGAAAGTCTTCAGCATTCCTGTCAAAAGGACAGTATCAGGTACAGAGACGTGCTCCTGCCTGTGATAACTGAGCATCTGTGGTTGGCTTGATTGAAAGGAAAAAGATTGGAAGTGACTGCTCGACCCCTGGCTAGTAAGAGTGTTTATGTTACCAGCGTGGACAAGGCGAAAGGCAAGTGGATTAGAGAATTTGGTGCTACAGGATTGCAGAAGTCCAGCGCCCTGTTACCGGTCACTGGGGACCGAAGAGTCACTGTTGCTTCAGGCACAGTGACAGGAAAACCAGGAATCTACCGGACCCTAGGTCGCGGCAGACAAGCCCCTTATAGTCGGTACGTAGCTGGGGTCAGAGGGAGTGAACACTTTGGAGTTCTGCAGGACAAACATAAGTATTCAGCTCCTTCACAGGAAGATCCCTAACACTAAGCTGACTGGGCAGTTACAGCTAAGATTTGCTGGAATCATAGAGGGAACTACGCTTCAGGCTGGTTGTACTCGTTTATTGGAGTTAAAGGAGGCCCCTAACTTGTCCAGCTGCCGTCTCAATATACACCCCTTGGATCAGCCTCCCTGGGACCTGCCTTATCTTTCTGCAAGTAAAGGTATGGAAAGACTTTGACTGTGTGAGACTGTGTTATTTACCGGCACCCGACTTCACCATCTTAACAGACTTTGAGGGAAGAGTCCCACCTGTAGGGGACCTGACATCTAGCTGCCTCACCATCCCCTCAGAGATCTACAGCAGCGCTGGTACTAATTACCAGAACACTACAGGTGGCGTCACGAACTGTATATAGTTATCCCCTGTAAATATTCCCCAACAACATACGCCAGACCGCCCGGGCCACAGACCGAGCCACAGCTACCTGTGACAACAAACCCCATAGACTTCCATGGGCTCGGCTCTGAGTACCCCATTGCCCTGGTAACCCACAATTGTGGTGGCGGGTCGACACAACAACTTTGGCGTCACGAACAGGATACCAAACTCGCGAAATTGCGAGCCCTGCGTGCCTAAGGACTTGTTTTTGTAAAAAGGACTGTTTGCACTTTTGGCGCCAAAATCGCCATTTTTGTCGCCATATTCGCGCCCTCAGGCGCTGGAGAAGAAGGTGGGCGTACCTTCGTGGGCGTCTACCCCCCTGTGGCGCGAAGAAAATGCCTGTCCTCTCAAAGTGCTACTATAACATGCGGTCCTGCCCAACAGCAAAGGAGGTCCGCCTCCTCTTCACCTTCCCTGCGAGGAGGAGGAGACGCAAACCCCACCTCCACGGAAGAGACCGGATGTCTCCAGAGAAAGAAAGAAAAATGATGGAGGCCGGACGTGTGGAGCCGAGCGGAGCAGCGGAGGAAGGCAGGCCCCGTGCTCCCGCCAAGCTGCCATCGGCATCCGAGGCCTATGCGATTTTGCACCTGCAACAGGCGTTGTTAGAGGTCCAGGAGGAGAACTCACGCCTAAAGCAGTTGTTCCAACCTGGACTGGAGGAGATTGAGAGGCGCCGCTGTAATCTGCAGAAATGGCGGATGACGAATACGGCGTCCTCTCCCCTCAACGAACCCCCACGATTCAAAGTACCGAAAAGTCTGCTGCCCAAGGCGAAGGAGCAACCGGAGGCTGCCCCCGAAATTACCGTTCCCGATCCCACTGGTGAAGCGGTGGATGCGGAGGAGGTTGAGGAGGTACAGCCAATCCCGGAACGCCCGCCCGGCCAGGAGGCCGCAGCAGATTATCGGTCCCCGGCAGGGACACCGGAGGGGTCCTGTCCGTCACTACCAGACATCGACTGGGACGAGATGGCGCGCCTGGATGACGTCGCCTACACCGCCCAGTGGGAGCAAGAATGGCGGAGTCGTGAGGAGACAAAGAGGCGCCAGCAGGAGGAAGCGCGGGAAATCAAGAAGAACCGCCAGCGACAGTTTGCTGAGCTGATTGCCGACAAGGAGACTGTCCGTCGCGACAAAGGTACCTTACGGGAACCGCGGCGGCAGGGGTGTGTGTGACTGAGTTCCAGCTCCGGAAGGGCTGGGGCTTTATTCGTGAACCGGGCCTCTACCCAGCGGTCTTCGTCAGCAGGCGTGACGTGGAATCTCACCTGCCACAAGGCCATCCCGGGAGGGACTTAGTGAACGGCGACATAGTCACCTATACGCGGCATTGGGGAATGAAGGGGTGGTATGCCCTGAACGTCGCCATCGTCCGCGACCCCGTTCCAGACGCAGGTATCGTCACCATTACCGCAGCGTCCCCGTGTCCAGCTTCAGCAGCATCCGGCCGTGCCCCAGCATCGCCCCCGTCAAAGTCATCGCAACATGCGACCCAAAGTTCATCGCAAGTGAAAGCCACTTCCATATCGCCAAATGCGACCCAGTCTAGATCGCAAACCCTGACGCGGTCTATATCGCTAACTGTAATTGAGACGCAATCGGTGTCATGCGAAGAAAGTATACCCGTTGCGCCCCTGGAGGTTCAAACCAGAACTGTCGCAACCCAGACCCTGATCGCAGCACATGATTTGCTGGTCCTGGGATCAAGGGCCCATTGCGTTGTTCCAGCCCCGGCGTGGAAAATGTGGTGGAAAAAGTATGTGCAGAAAATGAATAAATAGTAAGAGTTGGTGAGATCCCTATCGGATCTACCACAAGTAGAAAGTAGAAAGTTTACAATGTTTTTGAAAAAAAGTTTGCACAGATGTTATATATAGTAAATATATATTCCTAATTATAGAATGCCCGGCTGGGCAATTGACAATTGATAATTGATAATTGATAATTGATAATTGATAATTGATAATTGATAAATGGTAATTGATAGATGGTAATTGATAATGAATAATTGCTAATGTGATTTATTATGTCTTCTTTTATAAATGGACTTTTTGAGGTAAAGGACTATGCTTACCCAGAACTCTTTTGTACATAGTTGCGCTTTGGCGCCCTATCTTGGTTTTACATAAACCATCCATATCTACCTCTGAAAAACAAAACCCGTGTGGTGTGGCACTGAGTGAGGTCTGCACTTGGATGTCCTGCAGCCCACCCAGGACCCACGTTGAAGGTTTGGTGCGGGTCCTTCACAAGTATCTTGTATATCTATTTATTGAAAATGCTATTTGGTACTATTTGTATTAAAGTTTGTAACGTTCAAAGTATTCTTACCTCCCGGATGGGAAGATGTTATTGTTCCAAATGTTATTGCATAAACAAAATTTTTCTGTCTTTTGTATTTCACAGCCGGGAGTGCTGTCGTTTACCATGGGGGAATGTGTAGCCCTGGTGGTAGGCACACGCAGTACCCTGGGGAGTGTATGGCGAGACGGCGGTTTAAAGCTCAATATGCATTCATTCTACACACACTAGACACACCCTTGGGGTAGTGAAGTATACTCTAGGGAGTGGTCAAGAAGGTATGTGTAGGCGTGATTTTAGTGAGTCTAGTTCCTGTCTTCGGGCAGTAAGGACGTGGAGAGTCTGCGTCTAGACTACAGTGAGAGAGTCTGCATCTGGAGGGAGGAAGGAGTCTAGATTGCTATCTCTTCAGCTTGGAAAGTGGAGTCTGGTATAGGTGTTGATATACACCTTAGTCTGGTCAGAGCTGTGTCATCTCCTCAGCATACAAAGAAGGAAAGAACAAGTTGTAACCCAGAAAGTCTTCAGCATTCCTGTCAAAAGGACAGTATCAGGTACAGAGACGTGCTCCTGCCTGTGATAACTGAGCATCTGTGGTTGGCTTGATTGAAAGGAAAAAGATTGGAAGTGACTGCTCGACCCCTGGCTAGTAAGAGTGTTTATGTTACCAGCGTGGACAAGCGAAAGGCAAGTGGATTAGAGAATTTGGTGCTACAGGATTGCAGAAGTCCAGCGCCTGTTACCGGTCACTGGGGACCGAAGAGTCACTGTTGCTTCAGGCACAGTGACAGGAAAACCAGGAATCTACCGGACCCTAGGTCGCGGCAGACAAGCCCCTTATAGTCGGTACGTAGCTGGGGTCAGAGGGAGTGAACACTTTGGAGTTCTGCAGGACAAACATAAGTATTCAGCTCCTTCACAGGAAGATCCCTAACACTAAGCTGACTGGGCAGTTACAGCTAAGATTTGCTGGAATCATAGAGGGAACTACGCTTCAGGCTGGTTGTACTCGTTTATTGGAGTTAAAGGAGGCCCCTAACTTGTCCAGCTGCCGTCTCAATATACACTCCCCTTGGATCAGCCTCCCTGGGACCTGCCTTATCTTTCTGCAAGTAAAGGTATGGAAAGACTTTGACTGTGTGAGACTGTGTTATTTACCGGCACCCGACTTCACCATCTTAACAGACTTTGGGGAAGAGTCCCACCTGTAGGGGACCTGACATCTAGCTGCCTCACCATCCCCTCAGAGATCTACAGCAGCGCTGGTACTAATTACCAGAACACTACAGGTGGCGTCACGAACTGTATATAGTTATCCCTGTAAATATTCCCCAACAACATACGCCAGACCGCCCGGGCCACAGACCGAGCCACAGCTACCTGTGACAACAAACCCCATAGACTTCCATGGGCTCGGCTCTGAGTACCCCATTGCCCTGGTAACCCACAATTGTGGTGGCGGGTCGACACATGTACCGACCTCCGGCTGCCACCTGACTACGTTATCCGCCTGATCCATTGCTACAAACACTGCTTTCCTGTGTACCGACCTCTGGCTGCCACCTGACTACGCTACCTGCCTCTGCTTCCCCTAGTGTTTGCAGTAACATCGGCTCCAACCCAGACGGGATCTTGACACAGCTCACTGTTGGAATCTCAGTGGACTCAACCTTGACCAGACCAAGTGGCAATCCTTTCCACTACACTGGACTCCACTATATAAGCTGAGTGTTTGCTGAAGTCCTCAGGCTTTCAGATAAGTCTTTCTTTCTGGCTAGAGTTCCCTCTCAGCATGTCTGAGGTAACTAGCTCGTTTTCTTCCGTCTCGTCTGACAGGAACGTCTCTCTCCTCTCACTCTCTGAGGTGTTTCTGCTGTTCTGAGGTAAAACCAATGACTAGCTAGCTCGCAGCTAGACTGCCTTATCTCACTGCTGTCATTTCAAGGGCTCCCTCTGGTGGTACCAGGGAAAAATGTGAAATGTTGTGTGCAATGGGTTATCGTGGATTTACCTTTCCGTGCATACTCCAGGGTAACATGTGGCTCCAGTCACAGCTGGGCTACACAACACCATCCTCTGGCATTTCCTATGCTTGCAGTCACTAGGCCCTCTTAAATGTGGTCACTCTTTCATTCTCGCCTCAGGGCTGCCTCAATTCAGCTTCCACAGTCTGCCTGCTCTTGCCTATTGTATGGTGACTTTGCTTTACATCAGCCTCAAATGCGGTTATTTCACTCCACTTTTCCTCACAGCTCTATCAGGATGATGTTGTGGCTAGGCCTCTCACAAGCCTTGGCTCTCTATCGCTCCTCCTCACTCCTTATGGACGGTAACTGGTTCCTCCTCCTTGGACAGTTTTGGGCTCACCATGTGAGGTAGTTCTTCTAAGTCCAAGTGTAGGGGAAGCCAGGGCCGTAGTCGTGGCTGACCTCAGTTGCTCAATCACGCCCTGGTCTCACGCCACATACACACAGTGTCCCCTTTGATCTGCACCTTTCGTCCCGCTCTCAGTTCCATCCCTTTTGAGATGCTGAGGACTGCTTTCTGGCGGCTTCAAACAAAGAGAGACAGAGTCCAGTTCCAACTTAACATAAACGATTTTACTTGGTTCCATTCTCAGTACGTCCAGTTCAGACACAGTTGCATCACAGGGATCATCACAGAGTACACTCCTTTCTTGCCCTGTGCTCTCCCTCACATCTTCCAGAATGCCCCAGGGTCATACCTGATCGTCCGGTACCTCAGCGTTCCTTCTGGCCAGTCTAACTATCTTCAGGAGTTCCCTTGTCCGTTTCACCCCAGACAAAACGGCATCAGCCCATGTAGTTAGCTGCAACATACTAGTGCTGCCCTGCATCCTCTTATGCTTGTGAACTTCGGCCCTCAGGCCCTGGAAGACTGGGCTCAGTGCTTCAACGTTACAGGTCCACCTGCCCTGTCCGGGTTCTCAGGCCCTACTGACTAAAATCAGGAAATCTTCCTGGCTTACCCACAGTTGGCCCCTCCCACCTTAGCCAATTTTTTATTCTAAGTTCCTATTCCTATCCAACAATGCCCCCTCTAGTGACTAACCCCATAACTTCACTTTCCCCATCTACACGATATATATATTCAACATAAAGTTAAAGTGAGAGTCGCAGCATTTTAGTAAACTAGTAAATCTTAACGGATGTTAATGCTGTTAACAAAAAGGACCCATAACTAGGTTCAATAATTGAACTGATAACCGATAGGAAAATATGAACCTACACTTAAGTATAAAGAATCAAATATTTTATTGAAAATTGCTTAATACATGAAAAACGATTAAAAAGTGGGAGATCCAAAGAAATGCACCACTATCCACTATATATTCTAACAGAGGTTGCACAAACAAAATATAACCCCAAAGTCACGTACTAGTGCTCCCCAAACTCAAAGACGGTGCTATTCTAAGACATGTTTCTACAAAGTAAGTTCCTAAGGGAGCGCTAGAACAGAAGATAAAAGTGCAAACATAATTACCTTAGTGGAACGTG
>JARQOD010000002.1:625122955-625215426 GCA_033576555.1 Oophaga sylvatica
CAGACCTTCGTACGTTTATGTAGGAGACGTTTAGCATTATCCTGCAGTTCTGTAAAATTACTATGACCATCTGCATCAGCATGGGAGGACCCACTTTGAAACACCTTATTGAGTTTCGTGCGCCAGGAAACATCTCTGGCTTTATAGTCCATAAGACAATAACGACAATACTGTGGATAAACACAGAAATAAATATTCAACATAAATGTTAAAGTCAGAGTTCGCAGCATTTTAGTAACTAGTAAATCTTAACCGGATATTAATGCTGTTAACAAAAAAGGACCCATAACTAGGTTCAATAATTGAACTGATAACCGATAGGAAAATATGAACCTACACTTAAGTATAAAGAATCAAATATTTTATTGAAAATTGCTTAATACATGAAAAACAGATTAAAAAAGTGGTAGATCCAAAGAAATGCACCACTATCCACTATATATTCTAACAGAGGTTGCACAAACAAAATATAACCCCAAAGTCACGTACTAGTGCTCCCAAAACTCAAAAGACCGGTGCTATTCTAAGGCCTCTTTCACACATCCGTTTTTCTCCTTGCGGCGCCCCCGGCATTTTTCCGCAGCGCCGCATCACAAAACCGTATGCACCGCATGCGTTTTTTTTCCCATAGACTTTCATTAGCGCCGGATGGCGCCGCATGTCACTGCGGCGCGTCCGGTTGGTGCCGGATGCGGTGTCTGGTCACCGTCCGGTGTCTGGAAAAAACGTTGCATGTAACGTTTTTTGTCTGCGACGAAAAAGCCGCATGCGCCGGATGCGGCGCGTGCGGTTTTTTTTTTTTACAATGAAAGTCTATGGACGCCGCAATGCGCCGCATCCGGCTTGAGCCGCATCCGGTAGCCGCATCCGGTTTTTTAATTGATATACCAGCCCACAACAAACAGATACCAGACAGATACCACCCCTCAGCAAACATATAAAAAAAAATTTTGTGGGACATCAGACACATCCACAGAAGCCACAGAGCCACAGAGAGCCACCGACGCAGCCACCGACGCAGCCACCGACGCAGCCACCGGAGACTCAGCCACCGGAGACTCAGCCACCGGAGACTCAGCCACCGAAGACTCAGCCACCGGAGACTCGCAGCCAGGATCCGCACCATGGAGCGCCAGGAAAACAGACGGTAAATATGCCCCCCCCCCCAAAATCCAAAATTTACAATACATATGTCACCATTGCTGTGTGAGCTGATGTTTATTTTTGGCACCCTGGTACATTTTATATTTCATGTTTTTTCTGTGATGGGGATTTTTTTTTTTATGGCCTGTGACGGGTATTATGTACTACTGCTATGTGAAATTTTTTTTTTTTTGTTAGCTCAATCTTTTTTTCTTTAAAAATTTTTAAACATTTTCTTGGCCGCATGATGCTTTTGCTAGTCATCATGCTATGTTAAATGTGCATGTGTTTACTATGGTAATGTTTATCTCCATTTTTTTTTTGCCAATGTTTATTTTTTGTGGCCTGTGATGGTTTTTCTACTAAAGGTACTGCCACACTAAACAATCCCGCTAGCGATCACGATAACGACGCATACTAATGCGATCGCTAGCGGGATTGTTTCTATATCGCTAAGTGCGGCCACATTTAGCGATATAGTTAACGACGCTATCGCCGTTAGCGATCTTCTTAACGACTTTAGCGGTACAAAAGTACCGCTAAATCGCTAAGAAGAGGTGCCACACTAGCGATATATACTTACCCAGCGGGAGCGCCGACGAGAAAATAGGGTCCGGAACGATTCCAGCGACGAGCGAGATCACAGCAGGAAGCTCGTCGCTGGCAGATGCCGCACTGAACAACATCGCTAACGGGATCGCTAAATAGTGACGTTTTTTAGCGATCCCGTTAGCGATATTGTTCAGTGTGGCATACCCTTTATGCTCTCTTGCATTTGTTTAGTATGCTAATGTTTTTTTGTTTGCAATCTTTGTTCTTTGTGGCCTGTCTTGGTTTATCGACTCATGGTTTCTTGCATTTGTTTAGTATGCTAATGTTTTTTTTGTTTGCAATCTTTGTTCTTTGTGGCCTGTCACGGTTTATCTACTCATGCTGCTATTACATTTGCATGTGTTTAGTATCCAAATGTTGATCTACTTTTCTTTTTGTTGCAATGTTTTTTTTTTGGGTGCCTCTGACCTTAAATCTACTCATGCTCGTATGTGAAATGTCTATGTTTTTATTATCATTATGTTTGTACTGTTTTTTTTTTTGTTATTGGGGATCGGTTGATTCACACTGTTAATTTTTTATTTATTTATTTATTTATTTTTTGTCCAGGGATACGGTTTAACCATGGTACTGTTGATGGCTACAAATGATTGCATGTGGTTGGAATAATGTCCTTGTTTGAATGTTATATTTTAAAACAGGGACAATCAATACATATAAACACAATTCCTTTTTGTCTGTTAATTCCATAGCAGAAGAATTGATGCTGCTGATCCAAGGGCGCAGGAGATCCTGGATGCAAGGAGGCAAGCCAGTAGAAAGTAAATATGACATCCCCATGTGCCTAAAAATTAAATGTTTGTTTTTCTCTTTCAGCCAGGGACAAGGAATCCACATATATTCACTGTCCCTTTTTGTGTCCTTATTCAACAGCAGAAGACGTCAACGAGAGGCGGCGGCGGCGGCTGAAGCGCAAGTTGAGCAGAGGGGAGGAGAGGACCTCCAAGCTAGGAGGCTAGCAAGCAGAAAGTAAGTATTACAGCACACATTTTGCTCTAAATTACATGTTTGTTTTTCTCTTTCAGCCAGGGCAAAGGAATACAGATATATTTACTGTCCGTTTTTGTGTCCTTATTCAACAGCCGAAGACTTCACCGGGCGCGCGAGCCATGAGCGGGGGAGAGGACTCCAGCAGGAGCAGCAAGCAGAAGTAAGTATTACACACCCTTTGCTTAATTACATGTTTGTTTTCTCTTCGCAGGCAGAAACAGATATATTCCTGTCTTTGTCTTTCAACCGAGATCAGCGCGGCAGCGTGAAGGAGTAGAGAGGGGAGAGGACCTCCAAGCTAGGAGGCTAGCACGCAGAAAGTAAGTATTACAGCACACATTTTGCTGTAAATTACATGTTTGTTTTTCTTTCAGCCATGGACAAGGAATATAAAATTTACAGTCCCTTTTTACTTAACAGCAGAAGACTACAACAAGAGGGGGAGGCGGCGGCTGGAGATAGACGAGAGGAGGAGGAGAGGCGGGCAAGGAGGGAAGCCAGTAGAAAGTAAAGATTACACCCCCCCCCATTTCAATAAAAATACATGTTTGTTTTTCTCTTTCAGCCAGGGCCAAGGAATATAGAAATATATTGACTGTCCCTTTTTGTTTCTTCCACAGCAGACAACGTCAAACAGCTGCTGCAGCTGCCGCAATGGCGGTGTTGGCGGAGGAGGCAGCAGCTGAAGCGGCGGCGGCAGCACCACCGGCATCGCCATCTCCTCCCTCCCAGCCAGAGCCAGAGCCGCCACAGCAGGACACATATTCTTCTGGGAGCCCTCCTAGCCATCGTCAGGAATTGGCGGTAAAAATATGTATTTTTAATTTTTCTTTCCACAATCCATCTGTGGGCTATATGTCTTGATTGGGTTTTTTTAATAACAGGAATCTGAAGGTGACGAGGAGCTCCCAGAGGAAGAAGGACGGGGTGGAGAGATACCCGGAGTGGGCTCACAATTCGTAAGTATCCTGCATCAATGGCAGAAACACACCATCACAGTACACACAACACATAGAAAAACATTTAGTGCATACTTCACACAGCGGACAACACCTGCCAATATCCTAATTTTTCTTTTCATTTTTAGTCTCTCGCATCTGGGAGCCAGAGGGTTTCTCCCAGCGCCTCCCAGAGTCGTCGTGAGACTGTTGGCGGTTCTCAACGTGTAAGTGTTTTTTTTTTAGAAAAATAGAGGGGAAGCTCACTGGTAATGCGGGTGCCAAGGAAAACAGATACTATGCAGTCAATAATATAATCCGGCACACCAAACGATAATATGATGCAAAACAAAGAAACTTTATTTGAAACAGAGACAGCTCATGTGGAAAAGGAAAAAAACTCCAAGGAACAATGGTAAGTATAGGTACATAACATCTCAACGTTTCGGCGTTTTTTATGCCTTTTTCAAGAGGTACCATTTACTGTATAGGGAAAAAAATAAAATGAATAAGTAAAAGAAACAAATAACTAAAGTACATAAATACATAAATATATCATAAATAGACACACATGAGCTAAAATCATGATTGACAAGACGTCCAGAATTGAAACACAGAATATGTTACAACACACATGGGTAAGTATAAAAAGAAAAAATCAAATGGAAAAAAATCCAATGAGAACAAAAAGGGCCGCAAATGGATAAAGATTCAGAAAAAAAGGAAAAAAAGAAAAAAAAAGGGGAGGGGGGGAAAAAAATAACAGATTAAAAAATTAGTGGATATGGAGCCTAATATATATCCATATATATATATATATATACACATATGTGCCGTGATCGACACGTGGTGCTGTACGCAAATATCTTTGGCATAAATGTATTCCTTATGTACATATCGCAAGTACTGTTAATAGTACAGAAAATATACAGGGCGATAAAGGGTAACGCATGTCAAATAATGTCAAGCTAGAAACACTCTAGTGGTGAAAAAAACCTATGTGCCATGATGTCACATATTCAGGAAAACTGAATGATATAGATACACCCAAACTTATAATAAAAAATAATAAAGTAGAAGGTGTTCACTAGAGCTGCTGCCATCGGTCCAATAGAGATAATAATACATGCTTCCAAATGCAGTAAATAGTGCTAAACCGGTTTTAGATTAATCTGACGGGGCACCCCTAACGTAAGCGCAGCATGAGATAAGACATACCTTAATGCATATGAAAGGGAGAAACGTCCAGGAACTTCATAATGTGTCGGTGAGCTGTGGCGCCATAACACACATGCTGCTATTTATGTGTCCAGTGAACGCTGTGCCCGTGAACTTCCGGGTCCGGCCAGAAAGGTTAGATAGAGAGTGCGCATGTGTAGAGAGCCGAAAGATGCCGAAAGAAGGCCGAGAAAAGCCGAATCCCCAAGGTTGCAGTGCGTGAGTCAGGGAAGGAGTCAAGACACGAGATCGGTGCCGACCTGCCATAAAAAATAAGAGACACACATTGTATCAAGTAAGCAATAATGAAAAAGAAGGAATATGGTAAAAACAGGCATACAAGGATGATATGAAAATGTGAACAACCTTCTATCTAATAAACAATAGAAAAATTATGAAAAAAATAAAAAAGTAATAATCATACTAAATATGGTAATTTCAAGGTCTGAAATGTTAGGGAATTACCATGGTCAAGATTAAGATGACTAGGGATCAAGCTGTACAGAAGGAAAATAAGGGAGAACAATCAATAGTTAGCACACATCTCTGGTATGCAGTGGACATATGAAAATCACGAAAAAAGGTTAATTAATAGAACAGTTCATACTCTTTATTGAGACCATACGGGGAAAGCGTCTTCAATGTATGGATCCAATAAGACTCACGTTCCTTCAATTTTTTGATCCTATCGCCCCCCCTTCTTGCTCTGGGAACGTGATCAATCACTTGATATCTGAGTTGGGCAATAGTATGTTGTTTCTCCAGAAAATGGGCAGGGACCGGCAACAGAATACGTCCACACCTGATTGTGGATTTGTGTTGAGAGATGCGGTCACGGATATGCTGAGTGGTTTCTCCAAACATATCCGAGACCGCATGGACACTTAATTAAGTATATTACATATGATGAATCACATGTGTAATGTCCTTTGATGGGAAATCGCCGACCTGTCCTAGGGTGTGTAAAACTATCACCCTTGGTGATGTTGGAGCACTGGAGACACCCCAGACAAGGAAATGTCCCATTGCGAGGGGTATGTAGTACACTCTGTGTGAAACCAGTTCTAATGGTACCAATATCTGCTCTGACCACAAAATTTCTGATATTATCCGACTTCTTATAACAAATCAGGGGTCTATTCATGAATTCTGGGACATTAGGGTAAGCCGCTTCTAGGATATTCCAATGTTTTAAGATACATTGGTGAATCCTACGTTTAAAGGGGTGAAAAACATTAACAAAAGGAATCCTCTGGTTTTTAGTGTCAATCGTAGGTCGTGAGATACCTTCTCTACATGTGTCCTTAAGGATTCTATCAGGGTAGCCCCGCTCACGGAATTTCTGATCCATATCGTTATGTCTCATACATTTTACAAAAGGGTCGGATACAATCCTTTGTACCCGATCATGTTGGGATATGGGGAGTGACTTCTTTACGTGTGTTGGGTGACTACTGCTGAATAGTAAAAGGCTGTTTTTATCGGTTGGTTTAGTATAGATATCAGTCCCAATTAGGCCATCGTCTGACAAATGAACCATTGTATCCAAGAAATTAATACAATGATTATCATGTTGTATTGTAAAGGTGACATCGGGGCTACAGACGTTCAAGTCAGAATGAAACCGGAGGAGGGATTCGATGTCACCATTCCAGATGAAAAAAACATCGTCAATATAACGTTTCCAGTATAGTACATTGGTGCCGAACGATGGATGAGGATAAACGAATGTTCTCTCAAAGGAATCCATGAAAATATTGGCATACGGGGGCGCCATATTGGACCCCATAGCAGTCCCTTTCCTTTGTACATAAAATTGGTCCCCAAAAAGAAAAAATTCTTAGTGAGAATTAGGGTCAAGATGTCCTCACAGAATTGGATTTGTGTATCGCTATAGGAAGTATGGATTCTCAGGAATGAAATGGTCGCTTGGATGCCTTCATTATGATTAATACTCGTGTACAGACTGTTGACATCCATGGTCACTAAACGTGCCCCGGCTGGAAGTGCCCCCATATCTTTAAGCGTCTTTAGGAAGTGTGTAGTATCTTTTAGATGGGATTTAATAGAAGGAATAAGCGGCGATAGAATTTTCTCTAATGTGATGGCCAATGGCGAGAGAATAGAATTGGTGGACGCTACTATGGGTCGGCCTGGTGGTCGAAGTAAGTTTTTATGTATCTTTGGAAGGGTATAAAATACTGGGATTACAGGAAATCTATTCACCAGAAATTTACCTAGATTTTCATCAATAACTCCAATATGCTCATAATTTGTTACCAAAGATGAGATCAATTTCTCAATTTCAAAGGTAGGGTTAACAGAAACCGGCATATAGGTATTTAGATCATTCAACTGTGAAAGAACCTCTTCCATATAATAAGATCTATCAAGTACCACGATAGCGCCCCCCTTATCAGCTGGTTTAATAACCAAATTCTTATTATTCTTTAAAGCCAATAAAGATCTATATTCAACATTAGTGAGATTATTTTTAATTTTCATCTGTCCATTGCGAATAGAGTCCAGATGTATAGAAATGTCCCTCTTGACAAGATCAATGTAAGTCTCTACAGGATGATATGTCCTAGGGGGTTGGAAGGTGCTGGGATTCTTCAGGCCCAATGACCCTAAGGTGAATGAGGATCTTGATACTGTCGGAGGAGGTATAGTTACTTGTTGTTGAGAGGAAAAGTGGGCCTTAAGCCGCAGCCTCCGGAAGAAATTGTATAGTTCCTGATCAACTTGGAAAGTATCGAAGTGAGGAACCGGACAAAAAGACAGCCCCTTCTCCAACACCCCTAGCTCAGATGGTGATAAGATGGCTGAGGAGATATTATAGACGAGGTTAGATGAGGTACTCCTACCTGAGACCGTGTCACGATTCTTGAGCGATCGCTGATGAAGTCTCCGCCCCCTCCGCGTCTTCCTCGAGACTGACGTGTACGACGTACCCCTAAAAAAGAAGAGGAAGAGGAAGGACGAGAAGATCCAAAGTCGCTGTCTGAGCTGTTTGAGAAGGGACTGTAATCCCTGCGTGTAAATCTCGTAGAATTGTAGTAAGTTGATGACCGCCATTTGTATACTTGATTGTTCTTATAATCGTCGGCGTCTCTCAAAAATTTGGATTTCTTTCTATCTTGCAGATTATTGCGAAACTCAGAGATAGACTTATCGATCTTGATTTTAAGAGACTTGAAGTCCTCCGGGGATGAAGTATCAGTCAGTTGTTGTTCAGTAGTAGTGATTTTTGTTTTAAGCTCATTGATCTCCTTCTGTAAGTAGTCGATAGTCAAGACAATCAAGTCCATGGAACACTTGTTCAGCACTGCTTCAAATTTGGTACAGTATTCGGTGTTGTCTTGAAATAATGTTGGTCTCAAAGAGACCCTTAGGCCACGTGGGATCCTCTGCACTTTATGGTATTCAGCAAGCGTAACGCTGTGGAGATCCAATGCGGTAAATCTACGTAAATCTTTTTCGAAATCCCTTGTACGTAATTCCTGAGATGGGGTATGTAAGAAGGCCCAGGGGTTGTAACCTGTGCGACAATGTTGGAGGCCTCTTCAGGATTATATGACAATGTAGAAAAGACATTGAGTCCGAAAAATTGGAGCATTCAACCCAAAAAGGAATATAATTAGAAAAATAGAGGGGAAGCTCACTGGTAATGCGGGTGCCAAGGAAAACAGATACTATGCAGTCAATAATATAATCCGGCACACCAAACGATAATATGATGCAAAACAAAGAAACTTTATTTGAAACAGAGACAGCTCATGTGGAAAAGGAAAAAAAACTCCAAGGAACAATGGTAAGTATAGGTACATAACATCTCAACGTTTCGGCGTTTTTTATGCCTTTTTCAAGAGGTACCATTTACTGTATAGGGAAAAAAATAAAATGAATAAGTAAAAGAAACAAATAACTAAAGTACATAAATACATAAATATATCATAAATAGACACACATGAGCTAAAATCATGATTGACAAGACGTCCAGAATTGAAACACAGAATATGTTACAACACACATGGGTAAGTATAAAAAGAAAAAATCAAAAGGAAAAAAATCCAATGAGAACAAAAAGGGCCGCAAATGGATAAAGATTCAGAAAAAAATGAAAAAAAGAAAAAAAAGGGGAGGGGGGGAAAAACATAACAGATTAAAAAATTAGTGGATATGGAGCCTAATATATATCCATATATATATATTATATATTTTACACATATGTGCCGTGATCGACACGTGGTGCTGTACGCAAATATCTTTGGCATAAATGTATTCCTTATGTACATATCGCAAGTACTGTTAATAGTACAGAAAATATACAGGGCGATAAAGGGTAACGCATGTCAAATAATGTCAAGCTAGAAACACTCTAGTGGTGAAAAAAACCTATGTGCCATGATGTCACATATTCAGGAAAACTGAATGATATAGATACACCCAAACTTATAATAAAAAATAATAAAGTAGAAGGTGTTCACTAGAGCTGCTGCCATCGGTCCAATAGAGATAATAATACATGCTTCCAAATGCAGTAAATAGTGCTAAACCGGTTTTAGATTAATCTGACGGGGCACCCCTAACGTAAGCGCAGCATGAGATAAGACATACCTTAATGCATATGAAAGGGAGAAACGTCCAGGAACTTCATAATGTGTCGGTGAGCTGTGGCGCCATAACACACATGCTGCTATTTATGTGTCCAGTGAACGCTGTGCCCGTGAACTTCCGGGTCCGGCCAGAAAGGTTAGATAGAGAGTGCGCATGTGTAGAGAGCCGAAAGATGCCGAAAGAAGGCCGAGAAAAGCCGAATCCCCAAGGTTGCAGTGCGTGAGTCAGGGAAGGAGTCAAGACACGAGATCGGTGCCGACCTGCCATAAAAAATAAGAGACACACATTGTATCAAGTAAGCAATAATGAAAAAGAAGGAATATGGTAAAAACAGGCATACAAGGATGATATGAAAATGTGAACAACCTTCTATCTAATAAACAATAGAAAAATTATGAAAAAAATAAAAAAGTAATAATCATACTAAATATGGTAATTTCAAGGTCTGAAATGTTAGGGAATTACCATGGTCAAGATTAAGATGACTAGGGATCAAGCTGTACAGAAGGAAAATAAGGGAGAACAATCAATAGTTAGCACACATCTCTGGTATGCAGTGGACATATGAAAATCACGAAAAAAGGTTAATTAATAGAACAGTTCATACTCTTTATTGAGACCATACGGGGAAAGCGTCTTCAATGTATGGATCCAATAAGACTCAGATATCAAGTGATTGATCACGTTCCCAGAGCAAGAAGGGGGGGCGATAGGATCAAAAAATTGAAGGAACGTGAGTCTTATTGGATCCATACATTGAAGACGCTTTCCCCGTATGGTCTCAATAAAGAGTATGAACTGTTCTATTAATGAACCTTTTTTCGTGATTTTCATATGTCCACTGCATACCAGAGATGTGTGCTAACTATTGATTGTTCTCCCTTATTTTCCTTCTGTACAGCTTGATCCCTAGTCATCTTAATCTTGACCATGGTAATTCCCTAACATTTCAGACCTTGAAATTACCATATTTAGTATGATTATTACTTTTTTATTTTTTTCATAATTTTTCTATTGTTTATTAGATAGAAGGTTGTTCACATTTTCATATCATCCTTGTATGCCTGTTTTTACCATATTCCTTCTTTTTCATTATTGCTTACTTGATACAATGTGTGTCTCTTATTTTTTATGGCAGGTCGGCACCGATCTCGTGTCTTGACTCCTTCCCTGACTCACGCACTGCAACCTTGGGGATTCGGCTTTTCTCGGCCTTCTTTCGGCATCTTTCGGCTCTCTACACATGCGCACTCTCTATCTAACCTTTCTGGCCGGACCCGGAAGTTCACGGGCACAGCGTTCACTGGACACATAAATAGCAGCATGTGTGTTATGGCGCCACAGCTCACCGACACATTATGAAGTTCCTGGACGTTTCTCCCTTTCATATGCATTAAGGTATGTCTTATCTCATGCTGCGCTTACGTTAGGGGTGCCCCGTCAGATTAATCTAAAACCGGTTTAGCACTATTTACTGCATTTGGAAGCATGTATTATTATCTCTATTGGACCGATGGCAGCAGCTCTAGTGAACACCTTCTACTTTATTATTTTTTATTATAAGTTTGGGTGTATCTATATCATTCAGTTTTCCTGAATATGTGACATCATGGCACATAGGTTTTTTTCACCACTAGAGTGTTTCTAGCTTGACATTATTTGACATGCGTTACCCTTTATCGCCCTGTATATTTTATGTACTATTAACAGTACTTGCGATATGTACATAAGGAATACATTTATGCCAAAGATATTTGCGTACAGCACCACGTGTCGATCACGGCACATATGTGTATATATATATATATATATGGATATATATTAGGCTCCATATCCACTAATTTTTTAATCTGTTATGTTTTTCCCCCCTCCCCTTTTTTTTCTTTTTTTCATTTTTTTCTGAATCTTTATCCATTTGCGGCCCTTTTTGTTCTCATTGGATTTTTTTCCTTTTGATTTTTTCTTTTTATACTTACCCATGTGTGTTGTAACATATTCTGTGTTTCAATTCTGGACGTCTTGTCAATCATGATTTTAGCTCATGTGTGTCTATTTATGATATATTTATGTATTTATGTACTTTAGTTATTTGTTTCTTTTACTTATTCATTTTATTTTTTTCCCTATACAGTAAATGGTACCTCTTGAAAAAGGCATAAAAAACGCCGAAACGTTGAGATGTTATGTACCTATACTTACCATTGTTCCTTGGAGTTTTTTTCCTTTTCCACATGAGCTGTCTCTGTTTCAAATAAAGTTTCTTTGTTTTGCATCATATTATCGTTTGGTGTGCCGGATTAATATTATTGACTGCATAGTATCTGTTTTCCTTGGCACCCGCATTACCAGTGAGCTTCCCCTCTATTTTTCTAATTATATTCCTTTTTGGGTTGAATGCTCCAATTTTTCGGACTCAATGTCTTTTTCTACATTGTCATATAATCCTGAAGAGGCCTCCAACATTGTCGCACAGGTTACAACCCCTGGGGCCTTCTTACATACCCCATCTCAGGAATTACGTACAAGGGATTTCGAAAAAGATTTACGTAGATTTACCGCATTGGATCTCCACAGCGTTACGCTTGCTGAATACCATAAAGTGCAGAGGATCCCACGTGGCCTAAGGGTCTCTTTGAGACCAACATTATTTCAAGACAACACCGAATACTGTACCAAATTTGAAGCAGTGCTGAACAAGTGTTCCATGGACTTGATTGTCTTGACTATCGACTACTTACAGAAGGAGATCAATGAGCTTAAAACAAAAATCACTACTACTGAACAACAACTGACTGATACTTCATCCCCGGAGGACTTCAAGTCTCTTAAAATCAAGATCGATAAGTCTATCTCTGAGTTTCGCAATAATCTGCAAGATAGAAAGAAATCCAAATTTTTGAGAGACGCCGACGATTATAAGAACAATCAAGTATACAAATGGCGGTCATCAACTTACTACAATTCTACGAGATTTACACGCAGGGATTACAGTCCCTTCTCAAACAGCTCAGACAGCGACTTTGGATCTTCTCGTCCTTCCTCTTCCTCTTCTTTTTTAGGGGTACGTCGTACACGTCAGTCTCGAGGAAGACGCGGAGGGGGCGGAGACTTCATCAGCGATCGCTCAAGAATCGTGACACGGTCTCAGGTAGGAGTACCTCATCTAACCTCGTCTATAATATCTCCTCAGCCATCTTATCACCATCTGAGCTAGGGGTGTTGGAGAAGGGGCTGTCTTTTTGTCCGGTTCCTCACTTCGATACTTTCCAAGTTGATCAGGAACTATACAATTTCTTCCGGAGGCTGCGGCTTAAGGCCCACTTTTCCTCTCAACAACAAGTAACTATACCTCCTCCGACAGTATCAAGATCCTCATTCACCTTAGGGTCATTGGGCCTGAAGAATCCCAGCACCTTCCAACCCCCTAGGACATATCATCCTGTAGAGACTTACATTGATCTTGTCAAGAGGGACATTTCTATACATCTGGACTCTATTCGCAATGGACAGATGAAAATTAAAAATAATCTCACTAATGTTGAATATAGATCTTTATTGGCTTTAAAGAATAATAAGAATTTGGTTATTAAACCAGCTGATAAGAGGGGCGCTATCGTGGTACTTGATAGATCTTATTATATGGAAGAGGTTCTTTCACAGTTGAATGATCTAAATACCTATATGCCGGTTTCTGTTAACCCTACCTTTGAAATTGAGAAATTGATCTCATCTTTGGTAACAAATTATGAGCATATTGGAGTTATTGATGAAAATCTAGGTAAATTTCTGGTGAATAGATTTCCTGTAATCCCAGTATTTTATACCCTTCCAAAGATACATAAAAACTTACTTCGACCACCAGGCCGACCCATAGTAGCGTCCACCAATTCTATTCTCTCGCCATTGGCCATCACATTAGAGAAAATTCTATCGCCGCTTATTCCTTCTATTAAATCCCATCTAAAAGATACTACACACTTCCTAAAGACGCTTAAAGATATGGGGGCACTTCCAGCCGGGGCACGTTTAGTGACCATGGATGTCAACAGTCTGTACACGAGTATTAATCATAATGAAGGCATCCAAGCGACCATTTCATTCCTGAGAATCCATACTTCCTATAGCGATACACAAATCCAATTCTGTGAGGACATCTTGACCCTAATTCTCACTAAGAATTTTTTTCTTTTTGGGGACCAATTTTATGTACAAAGGAAAGGGACTGCTATGGGGTCCAATATGGCGCCCCCGTATGCCAATATTTTCATGGATTCCTTTGAGAGAACATTCGTTTATCCTCATCCATCGTTCGGCACCAATGTACTATACTGGAAACGTTATATTGACGATGTTTTTTTCATCTGGAATGGTGACATCGAATCCCTCCTCCGGTTTCATTCTGACTTGAACGTCTGTAGCCCCGATGTCACCTTTACAATACAACATGATAATCATTGTATTAATTTCTTGGATACAATGGTTCATTTGTCAGACGATGGCCTAATTGGGACTGATATCTATACTAAACCAACCGATAAAAACAGCCTTTTACTATTCAGCAGTAGTCACCCAACACACGTAAAGAAGTCACTCCCCATATCCCAACATGATCGGATACAAAGGATTGTATCCGACCCTTTTGTAAAATGTATGAGACATAACGATATGGATCAGAAATTCCGTGAGCGGGGCTACCCTGATAGAATCCTTAAGGACACATGTAGAGAAGGTATCTCACGACCTACGATTGACACTAAAAACCAGAGGATTCCTTTTGTTAATGTTTTTCACCCCTTTAAACGTAGGATTCACCAATGTATCTTAAAACATTGGAATATCCTAGAAGCGGCTTACCCTAATGTCCCAGAATTCATGAATAGACCCCTGATTTGTTATAAGAAGTCGGATAATATCAGAAATTTTGTGGTCAGAGCAGATATTGGTACCATTAGAACTGGTTTCACACAGAGTGTACTACATACCCCTCGCAATGGGACATTTCCTTGTCTGGGGTGTCTCCAGTGCTCCAACATCACCAAGGGTGATAGTTTTACACACCCTAGGACAGGTCGGCGATTTCCCATCAAAGGACATTACACATGTGATTCATCATATGTAATATACTTAATTAAGTGTCCATGCGGTCTCGGATATGTTGGAGAAACCACTCAGCATATCCGTGACCGCATCTCTCAACACAAATCCACAATCAGGTGTGGACGTATTCTGTTGCCGGTCCCTGCCCATTTTCTGGAGAAACAACATACTATTGCCCAACTCAGATATCAAGTGATTGATCACGTTCCCAGAGCAAGAAAGGGGGGGCGATAGGATCAAAAAATTGAAGGAACGTGAGTCTTATTGGATCCATACATTGAAGACGCTTTCCCCGTATGGTCTCAATAAAGAGTATGAACTGTTCTATTAATTAACCTTTTTTCGTGATTTTCATATGTCCACTGCATACCAGAGATGTGTGCTAACTATTGATTGTTCTCCCTTATTTTCCTTCTGTACAGCTTGATCCCTAGTCATCTTAATCTTGACCATGGTAATTCCCTAACATTTCAGACCTTGAAATTACCATATTTAGTATGATTATTACTTTTTTTATTTTTTTCATAATTTTTCTATTGTTTATTAGATAGAAGGTTGTTCACATTTTCATATCATCCTTGTATGCCTGTTTTTACCATATTCCTTCTTTTTCATTATTGCTTACTTGATACAATGTGTGTCTCTTATTTTTTATGGCAGGTCGGCACCGATCTCGTGTCTTGACTCCTTCCCTGACTCACGCACTGCAACCTTGGGGATTCGGCTTTTCTCGGCCTTCTTTCGGCATCTTTCGGCTCTCTACACATGCGCACTCTCTATCTAACCTTTCTGGCCGGACCCGGAAGTTCACGGGCACAGCGTTCACTGGACACATAAATAGCAGCATGTGTGTTATGGCGCCACAGCTCACCGACACATTATGAAGTTCCTGGACGTTTCTCCCTTTCATATGCATTAAGGTATGTCTTATCTCATGCTGCGCTTACGTTAGGGGTGCCCCGTCAGATTAATCTAAAACCGGTTTAGCACTATTTACTGCATTTGGAAGCATGTATTATTATCTCTATTGGACCGATGGCAGCAGCTCTAGTGAACACCTTCTACTTTATTATTTTTTATTATAAGTTTGGGTGTATCTATATCATTCAGTTTTCCTGAATATGTGACATCATGGCACATAGGTTTTTTTCACCACTAGAGTGTTTCTAGCTTGACATTATTTGACATGCGTTACCCTTTATCGCCCTGTATATTTTCTGTACTATTAACAGTACTTGCGATATGTACATAAGGAATAAATTTATGCCAAAGATATTTGCGTACAGCACCACGTGTCGATCACGGCACATATGTGTATATATAATATATATATGGATATATATTAGGCTCCATATCCACTAATTTTTTAATCTGTTATTTTTTTCCCCCCCTCCCCCTTTTTTTTCTTTTTTTCATTTTTTTCTGAATCTTTATCCATTTGCGGCCCTTTTTGTTCTCATTGGATTTTTTTCCTTTTGATTTTTTCTTTTTATACTTACCCATGTGTGTTGTAACATATTCTGTGTTTCAATTCTGGACGTCTTGTCAATCATGATTTTAGCTCATGTGTGTCTATTTATGATATATTTATGTATTTATGTACTTTAGTTATTTGTTTCTTTTACTTATTCATTTTATTTTTTTCCCTATACAGTAAATGGTACCTCTTGAAAAAGGCATAAAAAACGCCGAAACGTTGAGATGTTATGTACCTATACTTACCATTGTTCCTTGGAGTTTTTTTCCTTTTCCACATGAGCTGTCTCTGTTTCAAATAAAGTTTCTTTGTTTTGCAGTGTTTTTTTTTTGCCATTTTCTATAATTTTTCATTTTTACAAAATGTGTTATCTAAAAATGTTTTGTGCATTAAATTTCCCATTGTAATATGTATAATTTTGCAAATTTCAAACAATGTGTCTGATGATTTTTTTTTTTCCTTTGTTAATTTCACAGGCTTCACAGCGTGCTCCCGACTCGGACACGGAGGAGGGATTGGACGTGGAGTTGATGATCGACCTGGTCCGAGAAAGGGAGCTGCTGTGGAACATGGGGGACCGCCAGCATGCGGATCAAATTGTGACACGACGGCTCTGGACGGAAGTGGCAGCAGCAATGATGCACCGCTGGGAGGACCTCAATCCTAGGTCCCAGACTAAATTACGTAAGTATAGTTCATGTTGCTGACTGTAAAGGTGTTTTTCAAAACTTCTGTCCTCGTGTAACCAACGCTTCTTGTTTTCCATTTTCTTTTGTGAAACAGTATGGAAACAATGAAAACATTAACTCTGGGGGACACGAGGACTAAAGTGTGGTTGTTGTATAGTAACCAATGTGTGCTTTCTCGTTTCAGGGGAGAGAATTATGAAGCGGTGGCGGTCTGTGAGGGATCGCTTTAAGAAGGAATTTAACAAAGAGATGCGGGCCCCGAGTGGATCTTCAGGACGCCAGAGCAAGTACAAATATGCACGAGCTCTGGCGTTCCTGCGTGAAACAATGGTCACCAGAAGGTAAATATAACCATAAAATGTTAACTTTTTTTTTTTTACAGCCAGGGCCATTCCACATCTGTATATTAATTTTATGTTTTTGTTTCTTCCACAGCACGGTGAGCAGCACTCGGGCGCCCGCAGAGTTGGAGCCTTCTAGAGCGATCCCTCAGGAGACCGACACCGAGGGACACTTTGACCAACCCTCCACATCTGACCCTTCCCACACTTCACACACACTTGATCCCGCTGTCCCCTCCACCAGCGCTGGAGCATCGTGGCCGGCTGCATTACATGAATCTGCTGGTCAGGATATAGTCTTCCCTTTACCCCACCCTTCTGACCCTGCCACCTCTAGTACAGCTTCGGGTACTGGGCGGCAGCGTCAGAAGGGTCAGGAAAAGAACTATGCGCCCGAGTTCTTACACATGAACGCATCTTTCCAGAACTGCCTTAAGTTGCTATCTGAACAAGTTGCCGCAGGCCTTCGTCAGATAACCACACTAGTTGGTGAGGTCAAGACACTTGTGGAAACTGTGCGTTCTGAGATAAGAACACCCCCGAACTACAGCTTTTTTAGGTCGGTTGCGGAGCGCATAGATCCGCTATCTTATGACCAGCAGATGTATGTGATGCACACGTGCCACTCTGCTCTAGCGCAGGTTGTCTCCCATCCTCAATCCACCCCAGTCATTCCACCACCTCCCCCCCCTACAGCCGCCGTCCATCTTCCCCCCCCTCCACCTGCCATACCTCCTCCCCCTCCTATTCAATATCAACCTCCCCAATACCAACCACCTCCCCAGCTCCATCAACCTCCACTATATCAACCACCTCCCCAGGTCCAACCACCTCCCCAATATCAACCACCTCCCCAGGTCCAACCACCTCCCCAGTACCAACCACCTCCCCAACTGCAGTCACCTCCCCAGTACCAACAACCTACCCACTACCAGCCACCTACCCCTACCACACTTCTACCTACCAATCTCCTTCCCCCTTCCAAATACCTACTATGTCACCTGCTCCTCATGCACAACCCTCCACTCCACCACCACCCACCTGTTCTGCCTTGTCTTCCCATTCTTTTGGTCTTTCCACCCCTTCACCTCTTCCTGTTCCTTCCCCACCACCATCCCGTTCGTCCCTCCACACTCTCCACACTCCCACGGTCCAAGTGTCCCGCAGCCCCTCCAGCAGTATTTCCACCCCACACTACACAGACCTTTAAATATGTGTTTGTTTATAATTTTTTTAATGAAAAAAAAAATTTATAAAAAAATAAAGTTGAATAAATAAAGTTTAATAAAAAAATAAAGTTTAATATAAAAAAAGGTTATTTCTATGTTAAACATTTGGCCAAAAGGCCTAATTTTATAACAATTATATTAAAAAAAATGTTTTCAATAAATTGTTCATTGGTTTAATATTGTTGTCTGTCTTTAATTTATAGGATGTTACGTTTTAAATTTGTTATACAGGTACAGCTAACTTTGGCTAAAAGGTTCATAAATGCAACCTTTTTTACAAAGTTATGTCCCGGGTTTCTATTATCTTTTCACTAAAACTGTGTACTTTTTTAGATTATCCCCTACCCCAGGTTTCCCCTACTTCAGTCCTCAAGGCCCACCAAAAACATATCATGTTTTCAGGATTTCCTTTGTATTGCACAGGTGAGGCAATTATCACCTGAGCAATACAAAGGAAAGACTGAAAACTTGACATGTTGGTGGGCCTTGAGGACTGCAGTTGGGGAAACATGGCCTAGAATGTACACTTTTTTTTGACAAATGGTGAAATACTTTTGTTAATACAATTTCACCTTTTGTCCAAAAAAGGGTACATTGTAGGCCATGGTTCCCCAAATCCAGTCCTCAAGGCCCACCAACAAGTATTGTTTTCAGGATTTCCTTTGTATTGCACAGGTGAGGCAATTATCACCTGAGCAATACAAAGGAAATCCTGAAAACAATACCTGTTGGTGGGCCTTGATGACTGGATTTGGTGAACCATGGCCTACAATGTACACTTTTTTGGACAAAAGGTGAAATAGTTTTGTTAAACAGCCATGGACACAACAATGGCAAAAAGGTTACAGTAGAAAACACACAAGAAGGTAGAGAAGTAAAAGGTTTATTGTGGGTAAAGAAAATTATTAAAAGAAACAATACATTTATCACACTCTGTCATCCTGCCAGTCAACACTACCTTCCGGTGACACAAAGTATTGAGCAAACTTGTCCCTCATTCTTGAAACCGCGACTGTACTGCGAGTGGTAATGTTGCTGTAGTCGTGCAAAGTTGTTTCTTTATTGTGGTCCTCCAGAGAAATTGGTTCCTTGGTTAGGACAAAATTATGGAGGACCACGCACACTTTCACTACATCATCAACAGTCTCGGTCTTCAAGTTAATTGCAGTCAAAAGGACACGCCATTTTGCTGTCATAATGCCAAAGGCACACTCCACCATCCGTCTGGCTCTTGTGAGGCGGTAGTTAAATATCCGCTTTGTATGTGTCAATTCTCTGCTGGCATACGGCTTCAATAGGTGTTGGGACAGCTGGAATGCCTCATCACCTACACACACGAATGGCATCGGTGGGCCTGAGGTTTGAGGCAGTGGCCTAGGGGGGGAAATGAAAACTGTTTCCATACAATTTACGTCCCATAGCAGATAGTTTAAACACTTGGGAGTCATTAGACCGTCCATAAGACCCAATGTCCACCGCGATAAACTTGTAGTGCGCATCTGCAATAGTCATCAGGACGATAGAGAAATATTTCTTATAGTTAAAGAATTCAGATCCAGTTCCTTTTGGCTTTTGAATGCGGATGTGCTTTCCATCAACGGCCCCCAGGCAATTGGGGAACTGGCAGATGAGTAGAAACTGGTCCGCTATTTGAAGCCACCGCTCTGTTGTTGGCTCTGGAATAAATTCCCTCCAACCAAAGTATCCCACAGAGCACGACAAGTATACTTTATTATGCCGGATAGTGTGGAGATTCCCATCCGATACTGAAAATGTAGCGATGCCATCGTCTCGTCACCAGTTGCCAGAAATCTGAAAACAAATTAGAAAATACAAATTATTTCAGAAACGCAGCATTACATACCAGAACTCAGCTACGACTATTGGAGATACCAAACATAATCACATCTATGACAAAGACTGTTTTATAACTAAATTTGGGGATACTCATGTGGTTTCCTAGTTGGCCTGTGATGTTCAATTAATGATAAAATTACAAGTGCGCTCAAGCAAACAGATCCAATACATATAGCTTACCTTATAGTCACCATGAGACGCTCCGCCGGAGATATCGAGAACCGACAGTAGGTGTCCGATTTTTTAATTTTGTCTCCAACACGCTCCAGCAAATCATCAAAGTTTTCTTTCTTCATCCGCAGATAGGCAAAGAACTTATCTGGATTTTGTCGCAGCTCCATGTTCAGTGTGGAATAGACACCACGAGTTAATCTCTGTGCCGTAATGGGGTGGATCCACATACGGCGTCGTCTTCGCTGACGTCTAATGCGCTGCTCCTCAAACTTTCGCTCCTTCTCCAGAACGATAAACCTCAATCGATTCATCTCCGCAGTAAAATCAACAAGATTCCTGAAGATATTGCCGATAATGACATCCATGTTCGCCAATCACTTGCTACTTGCTCTTCTCTCCAAACTGCACTTGCTCCTCTACAACCTGTCAAAGATGGGCTGTAGGAGCAGTGTATATATAGGATTACAGTAGCCAATCATATTTGGAACCCCAAAAAGGGCGTTCTTAAAAAAACCGGATCCGGCGCATACGGCGTCAACGGATGCCAAACCGGATACACCGGATGAGACGGATGCGGTTTTTTGCCGCATTCGTGAACCGGATGCGGCGAAAAACCGGATGCGGCGAATCCGGTTTTCATACAAAATACCGGATGCGGCGCTGCGGCTAAATGCCGGGGGCGCCGTTTAGGCACCCGCCGGATGTGTGAAAGAGGCCTAAGACATGTTATATATATATACATAGCAGAATTAGGTACATTACAATATATATACAGATTAGAACATTCACAATTATCAACAGTTAACCGGGACGTGTTTGGGGCATAGGTCAGTCTCTGTCCTTACACCAGATCCTGGTGGGCACACAGATCCTTGGCATTGATGCAGCAGCAAAAAGGCAGGTGTGGAGCAAGGACTTAGAACACTGGAAGTCATAGGCAAACAGGTACAAACAGGGTACAGGAACGTCTGAGACAATGCAGCCAGATTCAGGTCAGGAGCACAGGTGCACAGCAAAATAAACTGGGCTAAGAACCTTAATACCCAGACACAGGTGTGTGTCTTAGGCTACTTTCACACATCCGTTTTTTGCCGTCAGGCGTGATCCGGCTTTTTGTGAAAAAAACTGATCCTTTTTTTTTCTTCTGCCGGATTCGTTTTTTTGTCATTGACTTGCATTAGCGCCGGATCGCGCCGCATGTGCTTCCGTTTCATCCGTTTTTTTCTCTCTCTCACGTTGGGCCTCTTGCAAAACCTGACATGGAGCACAACAGAGAGCAGCTGCTCCAGGGGAAGGAAAAGAAGCCCATGACAGGTGTGTAACAGACAGCTCGCAAACTCCTGTCGGCCAACCTGTAAGCCTCAGCCAGCCAACCTATTGACCGACTTGCACTCATGTCTTCTGCAACTGATCCTTAGTGGCATAAATCCAGCTCCTAAACACCTTTGGCCTCATTCAATGCTGTGTATTTACACTGAACCTCAGGTATATGGTCCACCCAGTTTCTCCACACACAATTAACGCTTCATCCATGGCTCCTGAGACTAGCATATTGCTTGCCCCGGGACATCTTTCCACAGCTCCACACTCATATTTGCACTTGCAGCCGCAAGTTCATCAACATCACTACGCATTTGAAACATGTAGTGAAATAAACATAGTAGGAACCACAACATCCGGGTTGTGGCGCCCAACAGGTGAATATTGCAGTCCTTAAACTACGAGGAAGGATTGCAAAGAGACAATTTTAGTGGCTAGTCCCTGACTTGTAAGAAGGATATTTAAAATAGAGTTTTTCCAATATTCTTACTATTAGTTTGATTAGTGAAATGAACACGATAACCCTTACAGATTAAGCTATGGACATCTTTGATATGGGGAAAATGATTTTTATATGTTTGCTGTTACATTTTGTTAATAAAATTGCACTTAGTTTTGGTCTTCAATCTTCATTATTTTCATTTTACAAGTTTCAACCTGATCCAGGTTTCAGATTTTTGTCTTGTGGGAGGGTCTCTTCCAGTAATACAGGCTGGATGTGAGCTTTGTATGTATCCAGGTTGCTGCTGTCTTCATTAGCTCACATATCAGCACTGCTTCTATCCTGCACTTATTTCCTCTCCTTGATTTCCTCCTTATCTGTAGCTTGTTTTAGCTGCCCTTCCTGAGACTGCACATGCTTTCTCCCCCCTTGATACTGTGAATATTGGAGAACAACACTCTCCTTTCAGGAGCAGAGAGAGTCATCAGAACTGAGTAAGAAGCTTTGATGCAATTTTATAACTTTTGCTAAGGTACCAAGATAGTTAAAGAAATTACATACAGCCTGCAGTAGCAAAATGCTTACATTTTTTTAAGAAGACTTCTTATAAAGTTAATTATCTTTGCATTTAGAAAAAAAATGAACAATTTTTATAATTATTTTTTTTTTAGAAATGAATGATTTTGTGCCAAGTTGTGCATAGACTTTAAGCAATTCAAGACCAGGCGATTTACCCCATTTCTGACCAGGGACGTTATCGGTACTATTTATATACCTTGTTTAAAAATCCGTAAAAATCTTTCTCCTTCAGATATTCAACTACTTTTTGTATCTTTTTTTTATGCTACATGGCGCTTTGTTTTAAGTCACTGTCATAGTTTCTCTTTTTTATTTCACTAATATTGATATCAGAGAGAAAATAAAGTAAATCAGTGTCTATTTTCCCATTTTTTTATGACCATAAAAGACCACTAAAATACATTTAAAAATGTATTCCCCATTTTGTCTTTATATATTGGACACAATGTACGGGCCGGGACTCACAACAGCGATTTAGATTGACAGTGACATTTTTATTTATTTTATTTATGTATTTATTTTCAAACTGTTATTTTTTTATTTATTCATTTTATTTTACAAATTGTGCCCTGTATTAGGTCATGAAAAACTTTTTGTTTGCTTTTCAATACTGTTATTTTCATTTTATTGCCCCTGTAACTGAGGCTGGAATATTAGCCACAGTTACAGGAGAAATACGGCCTTTTGGCTGCGTAGGAGAGCGGTCCTGGTCTCCTGTTCAGCTCCTGGTCTCTCCCTATACAAAGAGATCACATGGCGGATGAGTATGGAGGAGGACGCGCAGAAATGGAAAAGGCACAGACGGTAATAAACCATCTTCATAGAGAAGGCGGAGATGGCTTATTACATCGCCGAACTGCTCGGATGTTTAAAGTTTATGGGTGGTCTGGAAGTGGTTAAATTGCAATGCTTTTCAAAGACTATATAAAATGCATACAGTACCCAAATAATACCAGCACTGACAAAATGACAGCTTCATAATGTACTCATGTAATATCAGCGCTGTGTATTATCCAAAACTTGTCTACAGCTAACATTAGGATCTGCAGTGGTCCGAAGCCTGGAGTCCTCTGGGCCACCTGATTGCACACGTCGCACCCTCCCGATGCCGGCCCTGCCCTGCAGATGCCCCTCGTCTACTGCAGGCTTCCAGCGACAGGTCGGCTTCATAACTAATGTGTGCCGGATGATTGTTTTCTTCTTTTTTTGCTTACAGCAGAAATGGATTGTTAGAAATCCTTTTAAAAAGAGAACTTGGCATTTGATGTAACTGTTTTAAAATTATAATTACATTGATTTCATTACAGTGAACAAATAGTCCGAGCATTCGTCTTGAAGGAAGAAAAAAAAAAGCATTGTAAATCATTCTTTTATTGCCTAAAGAGAAATTGGAATATATTATGTTGTGATTTACAGTAAATGTCACTATAAAGTCTTTTTTTTTTGGTGAAAGGATGCCAAGTGATGCCATCGTTGTGACTCAGATGTACAGCATGGCGGCATGCATGGCATCTTAAGAGATGACTTTTCAGCTGGTGCTGTGTACATTGGGGGCAAGGGTCGCAGTCAGCTCATAATCAAGTCAGACAGGATTATAATGAAAGGTAACGCCTCTGTAATAAGGTGCAGGAAGATAACAGAAGATGCGCTATTGACAATCAGTGATGAAGATCCTTCAGCTCTTCCCGCTATTACATTGTGACTGATAGAAGTTTCCTGGGAATAACCAAAATTTGGCTAAACGCAGTAAAAGACTAAAAAGAAAACATGATGTGTCCTTCATCCATAAAGAACTAGGATGAATATCAGTATCACTAATAACCGCTTCACCCCGAGACTGTTTTCACCTTCATGACCGAGCCAAATTTTATAATTCTGACCTGTGTCACTTTATGAGGTCATAACTCTGGAACACTTCAACGGATCCCTCTCTTTTTTTTTTCGTGACACTTTGTACTTCATGATAGTGCCAACATTGCTTCAATATAACTTGTGTTTATTTCTGAAAAAATTGGAAATTTGGAAGATTTTGCAATTTTCAAACTTTTAATTTTTCTGCCCTTAAATCAGACAGTTATGTCACACAAAATACTTAGTAAATAACATTTCCGACACGTCTACTTAAGGCCTCTTTCACACATCCGGTGTGCGCCTGACGGCGCCCCCGGCATTTAGCCGCAGCGCCGCATCAGAAAACCTGATGCGCCGCTTGCGTTTTTTTTTGCATTGACTTGCATTAGCGCCGGATGGCACCGCATGTCAATGCGTCGTATGCGATTTTGTCCGGATGCGGCGGAAATGTACATTCCGGCGGCCGGACAAAACGCAGCATGTAACGTTTTTTTTTTTTTGCCGGATTCCCCTGATGTCTCCGGGCATCAGAAACCATCCGGCAAAAAAACGCATGCGGCGCATCAGGTTTTCTAATGCGGCGCTGCGGCTAAATGCCGGGGGCGCCGTCAGGCACACACCGGATGTCTGAAACAGGCCTTACATCAGCACAATTTTTGAAACCTAACTTTTTTTTTGTTAGGAAGTTAGAAGGGTTTAAAGTTAAAGTTGACCAGAGATTTCTCATTTTTACAACACAATTTACAAAGCCATTTTATTTGGGGACCACATCACGTTTTAAGTGACTTTGAGGGGCCTATACGACAAAAAATACCCAAAGGTGACACCATTCTAAAAACTGCAAGACCAAAAGGTGCTCTAGACCACATTAAAGAAGTGGTTCAGAAAAGGAGGAGTGATGTTTTGGAATTCAGGCTTTGGTTGAATGGTCTGGTGATGTCATGTTGTGTTTGCAGAGCCCCTGATGGGACTAAACAGTGGAAATCCCCATAAGTGACCCCATTTTGGAATCTAGACCCCTCAAGGAATTTATATAGACGTGTGGTGAGCACCTTGAATCCACAGGTGCTTCACAGAATTTTACAACATTGATCTGTGAAAATGAAAAGTATGTCACAGAATCTTATAGAGTGCCATTGGGCAGTGAAGAAAAAATAATTGCATTTTTACTACCCAAATTTTTAGCCCCAGATTTTACATTTTCACAATGGGAAATAGGTAAAAATAGCACCAAAATTAGTCCTACAATTTCTGCTGAATGTAGAAATACTCCATGTTTGGCTGTACATTACTGCTTAGCCACACGGCGAGACTCGAATGGACGGAGCGCTATTTGCTGCTGGAGCGCAGATTTTCCTAGAATAATTTGCTGACTCTGTATACAGAGCCCTAGGTGTTAGAAGAGCAGAATCCCCCCTCAAGTGACCCCATTTTGGAAATTATACTCCTTTGGGAATTGTAGTGCCCAGTACGTTGTAGTCATCAGTATGTTGTAGTGCTCAGTACGTTGCAGTCATCAGTATGTTGTAGTGCTCAGTACGTTGCAGTCATCAGTATGTTGTAGTGCTCAGTACGTTGCAGTCATCAGTATGTTGTAGTGCTCAGTACGTTGCAGTCATCAGTATGTTGTAGTGCTCAGTACGTTGCAGTCATCAGTATGTTGCAGTGCCCAGTACGTTGTAGTTATCAATATGTTGTAGTGCTCAGTACGTTGCAGTCATCAGTATGTTGTAGTGCTCAGTACGTTGCAGTCATCAGTATGTTGTAGTGCTCAGTACGTTGCAGTCATCAGTATGTTGCAGTGCCCAGTACGTTGTAGTTATCAATATGTTGTAGTGCCCAGTACGTTGTAGTTATCAATATGTTGTAGTGCCCAGTACGTTGTAGTTATCAATATGTTGTAGTGCCCAGTACGTTGTAGTTATCAGTATGTTGTAGTGCCCAGTACGTTCTAGTGCCCAGTTCAGGCTTCTGGAGACACACACCAGTAAATTTGGTGAACTTTCATCGCTACAAACATGTGGACACTAAATGTTGTTTAGGCAAACTTGGGCTCAGAAGGGAGGGAGGCATTTGGATTTGTGAGCGCAAAATTTACTGACGTTCTTTTGAGAGGCAGAGAGCCATTTCACTTTTCCAGAGTCTTTATACTGCCAGTAATGTGGAAACCTATATATCCATTAATAGACGATGGACCTGAGTGGGGACTTGCGTTTTTTGTTAATTGAGTTGAATCTTTTATTTGGAACACTTCACATAACAATTTGGATCACATTTATCCTGCGCTCTAAGCTGAGCAAAACTTTGGGGTTTACATTTAAATCTCCAAGTGACATGATTCAGATAAAACTCCCAAGGAATCCATTCACTATAGTGAGAAAGCAGGGCTACTCTGGACTCCATCTGGCCTTTGTTTAGCGGTTTTCTTCTTTTCAGAAGTGCACAAAACTGTGGCAGACCGCGCTTTTATGCATGCCTAAAAGCCATGTGTGTGGCCCAGCTGCGCTTGGTACACATGTTCCCAGGAGAATGCACAGAAAGGTAATTACAAAAACCTGATATTCATTCACATCACTCACACTTCCCTAGATTGCCACCAGAGGGAGCCCCTTTAGAGTATTTAAGGGTGTGGGAGACTTTAGCAGTAGTTCAGTTAGTTCCTGTCAGAGCTTTGAACAGTAGTTAAGGTACTGCCACACTAAACGCTCCCGCTAACGATCACAATAACGACGCATACTAATGCGATCGTTTTTGTGATCGTTTTAATGTCGCTAGTAGCTGCCAAACTTAGCGATCTCGTTAACGACGCATAAGCGGTTAGCGATCTCCTTAAACGACTTTGCGATGTATAAAACAGCGCAAATCGTTCACAAAACGTGCCAGACACAGCGATATAGGCTCACCAGCGGACGCCAACGATCTAAATACGGTCCAGAACTCTAGTGAACGATCAGCGAGATCACAGCAGGGTCCACACATGCCACACACAACAGCGTCACTAACGAGATCGCTAAATAGTGACGTTTTTTAGCGATCTCGTTAGCGACGCTGTTTAGTGTGGCATACCCTTTAGTGTGTGCTAGTGAGTCATACTAGCCAGACAGACGGAGATTTCCTGTCAGATGAGACAGAGGACGAAAGATTGCAAGCTGTTATCTCAGAACATCTTGACTGTTAGTACCCTATGAAGGTGGAAAGTGACTCTCGGAGCGGGCTTGTATTCATTCTGACGGAAGGTCCTGAAAGCTGCTCTGGACAGAGTTTATGAAGGAACAGAAGGAAGGGGACTACAGTTGTCAGAACATCGAGTTAACTGAGAAACGGTCAGTGAGCTGTGGAAGGAAGGAAGCTGACGACTACACCTACTGTTACCCGTGCTTATGTTAAGGGTGAGAGTAGGGCGACGGGCGAGTGGTGACAAAGGAAGAAAGAGTGACCGAGGTGATATAGCAACGATAGCTGCCTCCACTCTGCTTAACCGGACGCCGGGTCCGAAGCCTTGCTAGTTCCTTCACGGCTAGTGGGAGAAAACCGGTGATCCTGCTGGACTATAGGTCGCAGAGGGGCCCTTTTGTGCTGATACGTAACCGGGGTCAGGAAGAACAGGAGTCTAGCGGGACGCTGCAGGTATAGACTTAGTTCTGTCCACAAGAAGGCTCCACCACAATGTCGGCCGGGCGTAGCTGTTATACACAGAGTTGAACTTAGCTTTATGCAGGTTGGAAACTCACACATTAAGAAGTAAGGAGGCCTTAAACCTACTCGGTGATTACCTGGATGTGCATCCTCCACCCTGAGCAGCTTCCCGGGACGTACCTGCAAATACCACCAGTAAAGGTATGGAAAGAGACTGACTTGTGTGTGTCTGCCTTATTCCCTGCACCCTGCACCGCCATATACTTAGAGGGACTAGTCTTACCTGTGGAAGACTTAACATCTTGCTGCCCAGTAACAACCCCTCTGAGGATTCACCCTGCAGCGCTGGTCACCTTGATCAGAAACCACAGGTGGCGTCACGAACAATTACTATTATCCCCTGTAAATATTCCCCCTTTGAATGAGCGCCCAGGGCAACGGACCGAGCTGTGCTACTTGTGACATTCCCCATAGACTTCAACGGGCTCGGTGCCGAGTACCCCATAACCCTGGTAGTATGTGAGCGACTCATCTTTGGCGTCACGAACAGGATACGAAGCTTACTATTTGTGAGTCCTGTGTGCTTGAATTGGACTGTTTTGTGCAAAAAGACTGTATTGCAGTTTTTGTGATTTTTGGCGCCATTTTCCGCCATTTTGCCGCCATATTCGCGCCCTGAGGCGCTGGTGAAGAAGGTGGGCGTGCCTTCGTGGGTGTACCCCCCCTGTGGCGCGAAAGTGATGGGCGCCCTGTCTAAGTGCTATTACAATGTGAGAGCCTGCCCTACTGCAAGGGAGATCCGCCTCCTCTTCATCCTATATGCCAAGAAGAGAAAGCGAAAGTCCCGCCTCCACGGAAAGGACCAGATTGTTCTAGATGGAAAACACAGTCTGGCCTGGAGTGAGATGGCGGAAGGACAGGAGACGCTGTGTGGAGGAATGGCAGTGCGCAGACCCCGTTCCCCTGAAGAGCTACTGCCTGTGCCTGAACCATCCCCAGGTCGGGAGAACGACCAAACAATGCAGAAAGTGGAGGAGGTGGATGCGGTGCTAAAGGATATGGCCCGACACCGCACTGAAATGGAAGCGATGGAGAAAAGCTGGCGTGCCCTGAAACAGCGGCTGCTGTGGGACGCGACGCTCTTCCCCCTGGATGCGCAACTGTTACCTGCGCCACCACTGCCAGCGGCTGATGAAAAACCGGAGGCCGGCCCCAAAAGTGCTGATCCTGACTCCGCCGGGGACGCGGCAGGAGGGAAGGAGGCTGAGGAGGCCCTGCCCGGACCGGAGTGCCAGCCAGGCCTGGAGGCCGCAGCGGAATGCAGTCCCCTGGTAGGGACGAAGGAGGAGACCCAGCCGTCCGTGATGGAGGTCAACTGGGAGGAAATGGAGTACCTGGACGACGTAGAATACGCCGCCCAGCTGGAGAACGAATGGCGACGCCGTGAGCATGAGCAGCGGCAACAGCAGGAGCAGAGAGAGGTGCAGCAGTTTCGCCAGAGGTACCAGGAAGAGACTCTCGCTGAAAAGGAAAACATCAGGCGAGACAAAGGTACGCTCCGGGAACCGCGGCGCCAGGGGACGGTGTGTGCCTCTAAGGCCCGAGGAGTTTGGGGTTACATATGCGAGCCCGGGTTCTCTCCAGAAATCTTTGTTCACTGCTGCGATGCGGGGTTCCACCTGTTAAAAGGGGATATTGTCACCTACACGCGGCACTGTAGTCGTCAGGGGTGGTTTGCCCTGAATGTCTCCCGAGTCAGCGACCCCGTCTCTGAAGCCGGCAATGTACCCGTGTCTCAGTGTCCCAAGTCACAACCCCATCAGCGCCAGGCCGCGCACCTGCATCCTATACTGCGTCCTACTCTGCATCGCAACAGCCTTGTGCGTATCCAACTAAGCCACTGCGCGCACCTGCATCCTGCCCTGCGTCCTATTCGGCAACGCAGCAGGCTAGTGCGTTCTCAACTGAGCCAAGTCTGTATTCAGAAGAGGCACCTGTAAGGTCTCAAGCAAGTCGCAAAGCAAAAATTGAGACAAGGACTGTGGCTACCCAGACACAGGTAGCAGGACATGATCTGCTAGTGATGCGTTCCAGAGCGCACCGCGTACTTCCAGCCCAGGTGTGGAAGAAGTCACTGCTATTTACAAAGAAGAACAGTAGGACCCAGACAGGGTTTACTGCATCTGTACAAAGTTAAAGAAGAATTGCACTTTATTGATAATATGTGATGATGTTTGCATAGTATGCATAGAATACCCCAGTTGGGTAATGAGTAACAAAGTATTAATGTGAAGTAAAATGTGAAATGTTCTTATGCAAAGGACTGCATGCTGAGGACTCTTGCAGCACAGAACTTTAGTTGTAAATAGTTCGCACTTCGGTGCCCCATCTTGGTTTTACATAAAACCATACTACCTCAGAAGAAAAACCCGTATGGTGTGGCCTTGAGTGAGGTCTGCAGCAATGAAGTCCTGCAGCCCACCCAGGACCACCATGGGAGGTTTTTGGTGCGGGTCCTCCACAAGAATCTTGTCTTGTATTTATTGTGAAAAGTATTTTGATATTTTTCTATTGCCATTTGTACACAATGTAACGTTAAAGTGTCCTTACCTCCCGCAAGGGATGAGTTATGTTGTTGATGTTATATATAAAAAAAAAAATTGTTTTTCCTTTTTTCAGCCCGGGAGTGCTGATGATAACTAGGGAGGGATGTGTGGCCCAGCTGCGCTTGTGAAACAGGAAGAAAAGCAGTGTGTATAGAATGTCACGATCAACCTAAATAAATGAATGAAGAAATATATATGTATAAAAGTATATTTAAACTTTATTGGTACAAAAAACATATACTGAAAAACAATATACCAGTAAAAGCATTAAAAAGGACTGTGAAAAGCCCATAGTAGAAACTTAAAGACCCATGTAAGAGTCCACTTAACAAACTCCCAGAGAAAGCTGACTAAAGCAAGTACACATGTGTAACACAAGAAAAAGAATATATATAAATATATATACCAATATAGCTGAACAACACAATAATGTGTGATAAATTGTTACAACATGTAAAACAATGCGAATACTATAACTGAACAATCATATACTCATGTGTGAACAGCGATAATGACTAGCAGAAAATACATTTGTGTCCAAAGATGGAATGAACCTGAGTGTTCTAATACCAAGTTGCAGATAAAGTGGCAAACTTCATACCCGGTAACATTATGCAATAACCTCTGTAAGCCCTGGTAGGAAAATGCCCAAAAAGAGATGAAACAAAGTTCAGGCAAAAATAGATCAAATGAGTGCACATAAGAGATGAATCGGCCTGGGTAGGAGTGCCACAAAAAAAGATCACAACACAGAAACCATGTCCTCACAAATAAGTGAAGACAGGCTCTAAACCTGCAGTCAGCATGGAATAGATCTGGGAGTTTGTGGCACTCCTACCCAGGCCGATTACTGGTATCTTGTTTTTCAGTATATGTTTTTTGTACCAATAAAGTTTAAATATACTTTTATACATATATATTTCTTCATTCATTTATTTAGGTTGATCGTGACATTCTATACACACTGCTTTTCTTCCTGTTTCACATCAGTATTTTAGTGTGTGGTCACAGATCCCTGTTTATATATTTTTGTAGTGCCCGCCAATTTGTTTGCCCAGCTGCGCTTGGTACACATGTTCCCAGGAGAATGCACAGAAAGGTAATTACAAAAACCTGATATTCATTCACATCACTCACACTTCCCTAGATTGCCACCAGAGGGAGCCCCTTTAGAGTATTTAAGGGTGTGGGAGACTTTAGCAGTAGTTCAGTTAGTTCCTGTCAGAGCTTTGAACAGTAGTTAGTGTGTGCTAGTGAGTCATACTAGCCAGACAGACGGAGATTTCCTGTCAGATGAGACAGAGGACGAAAGATTGCAAGCTGTTATCTCAGAACATCTTGACTGTTAGTACCCTATGAAGGTGGAAAGTGACTCTCGGAGCGGGCTTGTATTCTGTCTGACGGAAGGTCCTGAAAGCTGCTCTGGACAGAGGTTATGAAGGAACAGAAGGAAGGGGACTACAGTTGTCAGAACATCGAGTTAACTGAGAAACGGTCAGTGAGCTGTGGAAGGAAGGAAGCTGACGACTACACCTACTGTTACCCGTGCTTATGTTAAGGTTGAGAGTAGGGCGACGGGCGAGTGGTGACAAAGGAAGAAAGAGTGACCGAGGTGATATAGCAACGATAGCTGCCTCCACTCTGCTTAACCGGATGCCGGGTCCGAAGCCTTGCTAGTTCCTTCACGGCTAGTGGGAGAAAACCGGTGATCCTGCTGGACTATAGGTCGCAGAGGGGCCCTTTTGTGCTGATACGTAACCGGGTCAGGAAGAACAGGAGTCTAGCGGGACGCTGCAGGTATAGACTTAGTTCTGTCCACAAGAAGGCTTCACCACAATGTCGGCCGGGCGTAGCTGTTATACACAGAGTTGAACTTAGCTTTATGCAGGTTGGAAACTCACACATTAAGAAGTAAGGAGGCCTTAAACCTACTCGGTGATTACCTGGATGTGCATCCTCCATCCTGAGCAGCTTCCCGGGATGTACCTGCAAATACCACCAGTAAAGGTATGGAAAGAGACTGACTTGTGTGTGTCTGCCTTATTCCCTGCACCCTGCACCGCCATGTACTTAGAGGGACTAGTCTTACCTGTGGAAGACTTAACATCTTGCTGCCCAGTAACAACCCCTCTGAGGATTCACCCTGCAGCGCTGGTCACCTTGATCAGAAACCACAGGTGGTGTCACGAACAATTACTATTATCCCCTGTAAATATTCCCCCTTTGAATGAGCGCCCAGGGCAACGGACCGAGCTGTGCTACCAGTGACATTCCCCATAGACTTCAACGGGCTCGGTGCCGAGTACCCCATAACCCTGGTGTTGTGCGGCTCACATGCACTGTCGGATCACTGGTCATATGGCGTCCACAAAGCCTCCATCTTCCTCATTATCTTCATCTTATAGAGGCTTCTCCATTACTAAGCTGTGGGCTTGATGTCACCTGACAATACAAAGGCTGGTTGTAAAAAATGTGGGGAACCCCATGCTGTTTTTTAAGTTACTCATTTAAATAATTTAAAAAAAAGAGCGTGGGGACTCCTCTATTCTTAATGACCAGCCATGATAAAGCTGACAGCTGAGTATTGCAGCCCGCAGTTGTCAGTTTTGTCATGCTGGTTATCAAAAATAGAACAGACTCCACACAGAATATATCCCCCTTCACACAGAATAAATCCCCTCTACACAGAATAAATCCCCTCTACACAGAATAAAACCTCCCACCCTCCACACAGAATAAATCCCTCCCTCCATACAGAATAAAACCTCCCACCCTCCACACAGAACCCCCAACTCCACACAGAATAAAACTTCCCACACTCCACACAGAATAAATACCCCCACGCTGAACCTTCAGTGTCTTTAGCTCCACAGCCACAGGAGCACTTACCACAGATGATCATCGGTCTTCTTATCGCAAGCGAGTGATGTCAGCAATATGATCACCTGACCTGATCATGCTGCTGACATCGCTCTGACCCGGCGGTCGGAGCTTCAATTGTACTCTCATCTGGGTACAACCACGGCCGGGGAGACACCCTGGGCCGCAGCATTAGAGGGGCCGATGGCATCCCCCTGCTGGCTGCGCCCAGGGCAGATACACCGCCTTCCCAGCCCTAGATACGCCTTTGCTTTATAAGTTGTCAGTGTGCACTGACATACAAGCTTGTGACACACACATAGTATGATGTACTCACAGTACACATCCCCACTCAGTATGAGAGTCCCACAGTATATTCCCCTCTACACAGTACATCTCCCCCACACAAAGGTATGATGGCCCCATAGTATATTCCCCTGCACACAGTACATTCCTCACACACAGTATGATGGCCTTACAGTCCTACTGATACACTGTGATGCTCCACAGTTCCACCACATGAAGACCTGGGTCTCAACATCTCTGCTACTACAGACAGATTACACCTTACAACAGGCAGTAAAGACAAAGTGACACCCACTGTCACTTTAGAGTACTTTCTCCAGGACAATTTAATTTTTAAATTAAGTGATTTGGAGATTTTGTGTTTGTCTCAATATCTCTTTACCTTTATTTATATAGCGCCATTAATTCTGCAGTGCTTTACTGACATTATTAGCACTGTCCCATTGGGGCTCACAATCTAGATTCCCTATCAGTATGTCTTTGGAGTGTGGAAGGAAACCAGAGGGGAATCCAAACAAACATGGGGAGAACTTACAAACTCCTTGAACATGTTGTCCTTGGTGGGATTTGAACCCAGGACCCCACCGCTGCAATGCTAACCACTGAGCCACCGTGCAAGTACAGGGGCCTTTTAATTCCTAAATTGCAGAATATTTGATGCCTCACCCCTGTCTCGGCCTGGTCGAAAAAAAAAAAAAGTTTACCTTTTGCAGTGCAGTTTGTAGAACAATCCTAGAAAATCAGTGGATTGCGGAGTTTCCAAAAACATCTAT
Source organism: Oophaga sylvatica (assembly GCA_033576555.1). Lineage (NCBI taxonomy): Eukaryota > Metazoa > Chordata > Amphibia > Anura > Dendrobatidae > Oophaga > Oophaga sylvatica. Next base: position 625,157,713 of record JARQOD010000002.1, read on the forward strand.
TTCCCTTTGTAGAAAATGGAATTGCGATCCGGGGCTCCACCATATTTAATGCAACACTACGGCACATAATCGCGCAATAAAAGACTGACCTGTAATGAGAAACATTTAAAAAAAAAAATTTACAAAATAATTCTTTGTATGTTTTCATTCATCATTTTTCCGCCCTATAAGACGCCCTGGTAATTTCATTTTTTCCTGCCTTCTATTAAAGAGATCAATACCTATGATTCCAAGGAGTCTCGTCTCATGGAAAGATGGAGCTGGTCGGTAATCATACATGAAGGTATTGGTTATCATTAGCTCCGGGATTGATTTGAGCAGACAGCGTGTGTTGTACCGTTGAAATCCTTCTAGTGGACTACCCGCTCTGCAGCTCGGCCCCGCAACCTTTCACCTCCCCGATAATTAGATTTGGAGAACAGATCACTGTATTAGGAAAAAAAAAAATTGGATTGCAAATATCTAAAAGCGTGCATCTCTACTAACGCGCCAGCAAAGTCCCCGGTAATGGCTTTGTTTGGATGCAAAATATAATGGGCTTTGACAGCGGAGAATAATTAAGACTGCAACAGCTAAAGTTATAAATGCCGAACGTCATCCTATTGTTAATGGGGAAAAAAGATAATATCAATAATTCTCAATGCTTATAAATGAATGGAGGGAACACAGATCTCTACAAGTTTTTAAGTCTTTTGGACCGATTTCTTATGCTAGTCTTGTAGAAAAGTTTGCTAGAGTAAAACCCACAAAATTCATTAAAGGGAACCTGTCACCTCAGAAAATGCTATTTACCTGCAGATATAGGGTCAATCTGCAGGTAAATAGCATTACAATGATGACTGGCCTTCATCTAGGGGGTGAAAATTAGTCATGCAGTAGTTAGTGCATGCCCCAGCACTTTGATTGACTGCCTGCTCTTTGGCGCATCTGTGCAGAGTGAGCGGGTCATTGCCTCACTACATTAATGAAGGCGAGTCTTTGGCTTTCTAAAATAAGTAAGAGTGTGTCTTTGTCTCTCTAAGTAAGTGGGGGCGTGTCTTTGCCTTTCTAAAAAAGTGTGGGCAAGTCTATGTCTCTCTAAAATATGTGGGGGAGGGTATTTATCTGTCTACAGGAATGGGGGGGTGTCTTTGTCTCTCTAAGTAAGTGGGGGGGCATGTCTTTGTTTCTCTACAGGGAGTAGGGGTTTGTTTTGTCTCTCTTAGTAATTGGAGGCATGTCTTTGTCTCTCTACAGGAAGTGGGGGTTTGTCTTTGTCTCTCTGAGTGAGGGGCGTGTCTTTGTTTCTCTAAGTAAGTGGGGGCGTGTCTTTGTTTCTCTACAGGAAGTGGGAGTTTCTTTGTCTCTCTACAGGAAGTGGGGGTTTGTCTCTCTAAGTAAGTGGTGGCATGTCTTTGTCTTTCCAAGTAAGTGGGGGCATGTCTTTGTCTCTCTAAGTAAATGGTGGCAGATCTATGTCTCTCTAAGTAAGTGGGGGCAGGTCTATGTCTCTAAAAAAAGTGGGGGTGAATCTTTGTCTTTTTACAGAGCTGGGGGTCGGTCTTCGTATTTCTACGGAAATGGGATGGGCAGATCTCTGTATCATTACAGGAAATGGGGGTGGGTCTTTGTATCATTTCAAGAAGTGGCGGCGGGGTCTTTGTATCGTTACAGGAAGTGGGGGCAGGTCTTTGTCTCTCTACAAGGAGTGGGGGGAGAGTCTAACTATCTTTAAAGGAATTAGAGGACAGGTCACTGTATTTTTACAGGAAGCAGGGAATGTTCTCTTTGTTTCTCTACAGGCAGGGGGGGAATGTGTCTTTATCTTAGGAAGTGGAGCAGGTCTTTGTATAAGTAACGGAAGTGGGAGGTGTCTTTGTCTTTGATTCTCTACAGGAAGTAGGAGGATCTTATTCTTTCTACAGGAAATGGGGGTGGGTCTTTGTCTCTCTGCTCTTGCTCTCCTATCTGTGAAACTGCATGCAGGCACAACAGAGAGTCGGGCTTTCAGTTCAGGGCAGGAGAGCCATTAGATAATGGTAGGAGTAACGAGCTGAAGGAAACAATAGGGCTGGTAGAATGCTATTGAATATGAACCACCTTCTGAAATAAGACTGGATGGCATGTCACAGAGCATGAGAACCCAGAGAGTTCTTCGGCATATTAGACTGCTAGATGCTCCAAAAGCAGTTTTACCTGGTTATGGGAAAGGGGATAAAGGCAATATTTTTTTTCGTGAAAGGACAGGTACTAGAATCGAATACATGTTCAATTTTAGGGAATTTACTATTCACTTCAGGTAACTTGCATTACACCCTGCAGATGATTGTATCAGCCAGAGAAGTCTCACATGACCGCAGGGGTCAGACAGGTGGGTTACCCATAATGCCTTGCAACTATAACATCACATGATCACATGAGCCAATCAGAAGCTACATAAATAGAAGCCCTGTAAAGTAATGAAATAAAGCTGATTTTTAAATAAAAGTTAATTGCAAAACTTTTTTCGCTTATGCTAATATTTAAAAAAAAACATTTCTCCTTCGCTGGAAAACCCCTAAAACGTGTTAAATAGAGAAGCACTGGCACATGAAATCCTAAAATAGCAGTAATAAGCTGCTCACTTCCTCCGGCGGCAGGTTTGCCATCAATCACCCCCACGGCAGCCTAAACCCAGGCCCCGTATAAATCTACTCTCCCCAATCAGCCACTTCTGGAAGGAAATTGGTCGGATTGTGGCTGTTTGAAGTAGCGGGATGAATCACATCATTTCTTCTAAGACAAATCTCTTTTCGAGGGCCGTTTTCTCCAGGCTTTTTTTTCCCTACACTGGTGAAGACAGCTTCATAGAAACAATAATAGTTTAATCTCTCGAAAATATTTCCTTCCTGGATCATTGCGCCCTCTTTTTTTTTTTAAAGTCGTTGGAGCGAGCCAAAAAAAAATTAGCCGTAGCCTACGCCAAGAACAAGCTGTTATGTGGGATTTTTTTAGCTCAATACCCTCATCACCTATTGAGGCGAGTCACTGGAGAGCAGTTATGTGCCTTTATTTCGTCCATAAAGTCTGTTTCCTGCTCTTGCCTGATGTCCAGCGAGAGATTTGCTGGCGGGACGAATAGTCTGTGTCAGATTCATTCCATTCATTCTTTTCAGTCAAGCAAATAGATCGTAAAGATAAAAAAAAAAAAAAAAAAAATTCTGCTAAATATAGCGCCCCCCCTTTATCATACGTTGTGTTTGATATTGCAGTTCTACCTATTTCAAGTGAATGGGCTAATCAGTGTGAATTACCAGCCACTAAATAAGTAGCACCTGCCATAAAGGCCAATCATCAGGTCAACACTTTGGGGGGAGGAGGGTAAGGTTTTAATGTTAGTTATTTGACAGCCTGCACCAAGAACATGGCCGTTCTGATTCAGCTGCGCTGTGTAACATTGTACAAAGATGTCACGTCTGGCTTTCTTCAGACTGGGAAATAAGATTGTGAAGCTCAATACAGACAGGGACTAGAGTCATAGTGAGGATGAAGAGAGCTGTGATATCACCCATTGTATATGGTGGATCCTGTGTTATCTACTGTATATAGAGGTGTTATCAGTCATTGTACAAGAGGAGGAGGAGGTGAGCTGTGACATCACCTATTGTGAATGGTGGATCCTGTGTTATCTACTGTATATAGAGGTGTTATCAGTCATTGTACAGGAGGAGGAGGTGAGCTGTGACATCATCTATTGTGAATGGTAGATCCTGTGTTATCTACTGTATATAGAGGTGTTATCAGTCATTGTACAGGAGGAGGAGGTGAGCTGTGACATCATCTATTGTGAATGGTGGATCCTGTGTTATCTACTGTATATAGAGGTGTTATATCAGTCATTGTACTAGAGGAGGAGGAGGTGAGCTGTGACATCACCTATTGTGAATGGTGGATCCTGTGTTATCTACTGTGTTATTGTCCCTCGGACAATTTTGAGTGTTCCTGATATATTTTTTCATGCTGATTTCAGAAATGACTTCAGATTTTTCCTATCACGTAAGGTTTTTGAGAAATGATACGAAACATTATAATATTCTGTTATAATTCTAAAAACTCATAGATAAACTTTTTCTGAAACAGTATATTCTGAATTTTCCACTGAAATAACATAAATCGCTGATTTACACATATGCAAGCACTTATTATGCGAATTCCGCGCAGGCGCAGTGAATCATTCGGCTGACCGTGTAAGGAGCATACCACATCTCCTGGGCTGGGGAGGAATCAAAAGACAATACTGACATATTTAGAGCATGGCTGAATGGATCACGACCTTTAATGACGGTCGCTGTCCCAATGATATGGAGAGAGCAGAGAGATCATGTAACAGATTGCTACTTCTGCCTTACAAATGTAACAGGGTATTCAGCAAAGAACAAGAAATCAATCGAATATCCTAATCTTCCTTCAGCCATAAGACCAGTGCCACACGATGAAAATCTTCGTGTTCCAAAGCCACCCAAAGTATGGACAATGGAGGACTACGAAGATGAACTAACAATGTCAGTGGAAAATGAAACTACTGAAGACCCAGACTTTGAGCCTTCTACATCTAATCCACATCTGTTCAGTCAAGCTGATCTGAGTGACTTGGTCAAAGATTTGAAATTGTCAAAGAGGCAGGCAGAATTATTGGGTTCAAGGTTACAAGAACGGAATCTCTTATTACCAGGAACAAGAGTTTCTGTTTTTCGCAGTCGTCAAGAAGACCTTAATCAATTTTTCAACCATTTCAACAATTTAACCTTTTGCAATGACATCTTGGGGTTGTTTGGTGCTCTTGGATGCGAACATGACCCGAAGGAATGGCGACTGTTCATTGACTCGTCAGTTTTAAGTCTGAAGGCTGTTTTACTACACAACGGAAATATCTATCCTTCTATACCTATTGAACATGCCGTACACGTGAAAGAAACGTATGAAAATATGGAGTTACTGTTGACCCATATTAATTATAGAAATTATAACTGGAACATATGGGGTGATCTAAAAGTTGTTGCACTTCTTCTTGGACTGCAGCTTGGATATACCAAGTATTATTGTTTTATTTGTGACTGGGACAGTCGTGCACGAGAAATGCACTATTTCAGAAAGGACTGGCCACTCCGCGAAAACCTGGTTGCTGGACAGAAGAATGTTAAACATAATCCTCTCGCTGATCCAGCAAAGATATTTCTCCCTCCTTTGCATATTAAACTTGGGCTTATGAAGAATTTTATCAAAGCAATGAACAGAGAATCGGAAGCCATTTCTTACTTGCGACAGAAATTTCCAAGAATAAGTGATGCAAAGATTAAAGAAGGTATTTTTATTGGCCCACAGATCAGACATATAATGAATGACACTAGCTTTGATGGTCTTTTGCAAGGTGCTGAACAAGTGGCATGGAGAACCTTTAAAGATGTGACCTTCAACTTCCTTGGCAACAGCAGGGCACCGAACTTTGAACAACTTGTGGACAACATGTTCACAGCATATCATTTGATGAAATGCAATATGTCACTAAATATGCATTTTCTACATTCTCACTTGAACTTTTTTCCAGCCAATCTTGGTGCTGTTAGCGATGAACACGGTGAAAGATTTCACCAAGACATTACGCTGATGGAGAAAAGGTACCATGGTAGGTGGAGTACGTCAATGCTGGCTGACTATTGCTGGAATCTTATTCGAGAAGCATCTGACACGGATTATAAACGAAAGTCGTCTGCAAAACACTTTTGAACAATTGCTTTTGCTAATGACATCGATGCACATGTATGTAGTGTCTCGGACGTCATAACGTAGACTATAAACTGTTGGTTTTTAACCCCTTACTGCAAGCTGAAGGAATAGCACGACAGCTGGATGTATCCCCCGCTCTGAGGTGGGCTCCGGCGGTGAGCCCACCTCAAAGCCGCGACATGTCAGCTGTTTTTAACGAGACGAAAGACAAAAAAACTGACTGGCACATCCAGACTAATGTGAATTAGGTGCAAACCAGGGGGAGCTACCCCCATGTACAACATACAAAAAAAGGCTGCACTCTACCATACTAAAGCATGACAATATGAAATACATGAAATTTGGAATAGCAATACAGCTTTGGAGTACAAGGAAAAATTTGAGACGCTTAGTATAACATTTGGCCAAATATTATTTGCCCACCAACCATCGTCAAGGTGGTCTCAAGTCTGATGGGTCCCTGACCTATATGAACATAACAGCTGACATGTTCCCACAATAGGCGCGAGCAGAATCGCGATCCTCCCGTGCCTATTAAGTAGTTAAATGCCGCTGTCAAACTCTGACAGCGGCATTTCAATGCACTTCCGGACGCCAGTCCAGAAATACGCGCAGCGAAGACCCCCATCACGTGATCGGAGGTCATCGCTGCATTGACATCACAACCAGAGGTCTCCTCGAGACCTCTATGGTTGTTGATGGCAGATTGCTATGAGCGCCACCCTGTGGTTGGCGCTCATAGCAAGCCTGTAATTCTGCTGCATAGAGGTGATCCGAGCATCACCTCTATGTAGCAGAGGCGACTGCGCTATGGCAGCTTCTAGCCTCCTATGGAGGCCATTGAAGCATGCCAAAAGTAAAAAAAAGTGTTTAAAAATATATATAAAGAAAAACATTAAAGTTCCAATCACCCTCCTTTCACCCCAATCAAAATAAAACAATAAAAAAAGTCAAACCTACACATATTTAGTATTGTCGCGTTCAGAATCGCCCGATCTATCAATAAAAAAAAGAATTAACCTGATTACTAAACGGTGTAGTGATAAAAAAAATCAAAACGCCAGAATTATGTTTTTTTGGTCGCCGTGCCATTGCATTAAAATGCAATAACTATCAATCAAAAGAATGTATCTGCAAAAAAGTGGTATCATTAAAAACGTCAGCTTGGCGCGCAAAAACTAAGCCCTCACCCAACCCCAGATCACAAAAAATGGAGACGCTACGGGTCTCGAAAATTTGCACATTTTTAAAAAAATTTTTTAGCAAACTTTGGAATTTTTTTTCACCACTTTGATAAAAGAGACCCTAGACATGTTTGGTGTCTATGAACTCGTAATGACCTGGAAAATCATATTGGTAGGTCAGTTTTAGCATTTAGTGAACCTAGGAAAAAAGCCAAACAAAAAACAAGTGTGGAATTGCACTTTTTTTGCAATTTCACAGCACTTGGAATAATTTTTTTTCCTGTTTTCGAGTACACAACATGGTAAAGCCAATGTTGTCATTCAAAAGTACAACTCGTTACGCCAAAAATAAGCCCTCACATGGCCATATTGACGGAAAAATAAAAAAGTTATTGGTCTGGAAAGAAGGTAAGCTAAAAACGAAAAATCGAAAAATGCTTTGGTCATGAAGGGGTTAAAAACTTTACATGATACAGACTTTTGTTGCACATATTACATTATATGCAATAAAAGTTATCCCAAAAATGGCAGCACAAAACATTATATATTTTTTTCTACCAAATTATTAATTTTTTGAATCACTAAAACCCTTTATTTATCTATATTTTTGCTCTCAGACAACCCCTTTAAGTCACTTTTAAAGAGATGCACAATTTTATAGGCTCAAATATAAATACCCTATAGACCCTTGTGTTTTACCAGTTGCACCTATAAAAGTTAAATGTCCTTTTCTACATGGCAATTTTATAAGAAAACCTGTAAAATTTGCAGATTGGAAAAATATATTGGCGTGTGCCAATATAAAGTCAATGGCTTGTGTAAGAGGAAGGTTCATTTGTTCCATGCCATGATCCAGGGTGTAAGTGAAATATGACCAGGGGATTTACGTGCCATCTGTGTGCAGTAAGTTTGATGCATCCTGTTAGTGAGGACGGAATGTACAGATGGAATTCGTACCTACTCCAGGATTCCGCTCCATTGTGTCTCCTTAAAGGAACACTCTGGACAAAATTCATCCCCTGAGTTATATCTTGTACAGGTTCCATGGTAGGGAGGAAATGACTCCCTTCAGGGAAATCAGGGTATTAACCAATATGGTTACCATTACTGTTCACACAAGGGTTGACATGCCACCGTCCTTGTTTCTGTATGACAAATTTGCCTAATGTAGGAATCATCAATACTTTCTAAAGGGGGTTGTAGTAGAAAATAAATTAAATCCATAGACATCTCTGGAGATTGGACAAGTTACCCTCACATTGAACATATGAGATTAATTATAATTGGTGAAGTGAGAAAGAGCTGACACTTCAACCTCTATTGAAATAGGACCTTCTGCCATGAACAGGTAATTACAACAGGAGATCTGTTGAGAACCCACCACCAAGTCTAGGATTCGTATACTCAGGGGTGGAGAAATACAGGGTCTTTCTCTGTTCAAAGGAATCATCTCAGACACACTAGAGCCATTGGTCAGTGATGAATATTGGGGTTTGCATGAATCCAATTTTTATGGGAGATATCTTTTTGGCATTATATGAAGGGACAAACAGTGTCAAGTTGACTCAATCTTTGCATTGTGTGTCTGTGTGTGCCTCACTAAGCATCGAGAACTGAAAGAGGAGAAGAGAACAGTCTGAGGACTTGAAAACAAAAATTGTTGAAAAATATCAACAATTTCAAGGTTACAAGTCCATCTCCAGAGATGTAGATGTTCCTTTATCCATAGTGTGAAAGAAAAATTGATGAAAGGTCACAACACAGGATAGTCCGGATGATGGATAAGCAGCCCCATTTGAGTTCCAAAGAAATTCAAGCTGTCCTGCAGGCTCAGGGTGCATCAGATTTCAAACAGATTTTTGGTAGCAATGTAGTACCCAGTGTCAGAAAGCTGGGTTTGCATTCTAGGTCATGGATCTTCCAGCAAGACAATGACCTGAAACATACTTCAAGAAGACCTCAGAAATTGGATGGAAACAAAGCGCTGCAGAGTTCTGAAATAACCAGCAGTGAGTCTGGATCTAAATCCCATTGATCACCTGTGGAGAGATCTTAAAATTGCTATTGGAAGAAGGCACCTTCAAGTATGAGAGACCTGGAGAGGTTTGCAAAAGAAGAGTGGTCCAAAATTCCAGCTGAGAGGTGTAAGAAGCTCGTTGATGTAACTAAGAAGCGACTGATTGCAGTTATTTATTCCAAAGTGTGAGCAACCAAATATTAAGTTAAGGGTGCCAAATTTGTCCTGCCCATTTTGGGGGTTTTGTATGAAATTATGTCCTTTTTGCCTTTTTTCTCTGTTTTTTTGTGTGGTTCCAATATACACAATGGAAATAAACATGACTATAACAAATATATATATATATATTCCATGCTTTGGAATCGGAGGTGGATATACCATTTGCTCACTGTGAGTCCCCCAATAACTGGCCTAGTAGGGAAAACAGCTCAATCCATCACTCGTAAGTCAATTGCGATAACTGTCTTGACAATTGGGGGCAGCAGAACTGCCTTCCCTGACAGGGGTCACTGTTTATTTTAATGGGGCCCTCAGGGGACACTATGGAGAACAATTCCTGAACTGGGTGGCTGCACCAACAGAACCACCTACAATTTTTGGGATTTCCAATGGCCAAAAACATTTTCTGTATCCTAGTCCCTTGGCCAGGTCAGTAGTCCATGGTTGGCTGACCAGAGGATTGTGGACTTTTTCTTCCTACATGCCGGCAACTCTTCCTACCTTTCCCCAACTACTCCTCTTTTGATTATTCAGCCAGGGACGACATCATGCATGCATTGTGTCACACCAAAATGAGCACAGATTTATAGGACCCTGGTTGAGTAGCCACAACGGTAATCTGTGGTCACCGGATTGCCTTATACCTACCGACATTCCCAGCTCCTCTTTTGATTATTTGGCCTGTAGTAACATCATGGCTACCTGATGCCACAACGATCATGTCAGGACAGGCCAACTAATCAAAAGTGTTCCCGGGGTGCCGATAGGTAGTTGGAGGTTCACCAGGCTCTTGTCCGACGGCCACACACTACCAACGTCACTTCTGGTCCAGGGGTCTTCAAATCTTTTGGCTCATCTCTGCTCACCGATTATGTTTCGACCCTGGTAGTGATACATTGCCCAATCCCACATTACTGTATAACAAGGTCGGACTTGCCATTCTTGATTCCCAGAAAGTTGGGTGTTAATATTTTAGGCAACCAGAATAAATATTGGCAAAGTTTCCTCCATCTCGGAGTCTTATCTCAGTATTCAGTCCTTTTTGATTACTTCCGCCCTTCTGCAATTTTTCTCCATCGTTGTAATATAATCTGAAGAACGCGGTTCAGGTGCAGGGTAATCGATGCACGAATACGTCGTCCCCAGACATCTTTAATTCTATAATATGTAATTGAAAAGGATAATACAAAATACTTTATAAAGTCAAGATGCACAAAGCCGCGTCCTATTATTAGCGAGGTGGACGCTGTCCCATTATACAGACGGATGGCAATCACCTCGTTCCAAGTCATGACATCACTAGCAGCAATAATGAAGTTCTCATTTCAACTTCCAAAATGGATGTTAAGGAAAGGGGGGCAGTTGGTAACATGCGTGATAATAGGGAGGACGACCTTAGATTGGATTTGAAGGTGCTTTCATCACTTGTACATTTCATTGGCAAAAGTCCACTGTGGAGTTGGAATCACCAAGGGCTATTAATAAAAAAGGAAAATTAGGCACTGGGCCAGTCATAATCTTAAAGAGGCAAATTACAGAAAAAGATCTTAACCCCTTAGTGACAGAGCCATTTTGCAGCTTAATGACCGGGCCAATTTTTACAATTCTGACCACTGTCACTTTATGAGGTTATAACTCTGGAACGCTTTAACGAATCCCGCTGATTCTGAGATTGTTTTTTCGTGACATATTGTACTTCACGTTAGTGGTAAAATTTCTTTGATATCACTTGTGTTTATTTATGAAAAAAACGGAAATATGGCGAAAATTTTGAAAATTTAACAATTTTCAAACTTTAAATTTTTATGCCCTTAAATCAGAGAGATATGTCACACAAATTTCTTAATAAATAACATTTCCCACATGTCTACTTTACATCAGCACAATTTTGGGACCAAATTTTTTTTTGTTACGAAGTTATAAGGGTTAAAAGTTGACCAGCGATTTCTCATTTTTACAACACATTTTTATTTTAGGGACCACCTCACATTTGAAGTCACTTTGAGGGGTCTATATGATAGAAAATAGCCAAAAGTGACACCATTCTAAAAATTGCACCCCTCAAGGTGCTCAAAACCACATTCAAGAAGTTTATTAACCCTTTACGTGCTTCACAGGAACTGAAGCAATGTGGAAGGAAAAAATTAACATTTAACTTTTTTTGCAAAAACTTTACTTCGGAACCTATTTTTTTTATTTTCACAACTGTTAAAAGAAAAAATGAACCACAAAATTTGTTGTGCAATTTCTCCTGATTAAGCCGATACCCCATATGTGGGGGTAAACCACTTTTTGGGCGCACGGTAGAGGTTGCAAGGGAAGGAGCGACATTTGACTTTTTCAACGCAGAATTGGCTGGACGCCATGTCGCGTTTGTAGAGGCCCTGATGTGTCTAAACAGTGGAAACCCATCACAAGTGACCCCATTTTGGAAACTAGACCCCTAAGGAACTTATCTAGATGTGTGGTGAGCACTTTGAACCTCCAAGTGCTTCACAGAAGTTTATAACATAGAACAGTGAAAATAAAAAATCATATTTTTTCCACAAAAACAATCTTTTCACCCCAATTTTTATTTTCCCAAGGGTAACAAGACCCCAAAAGTTTTTGTGCAATTTGTCCTGAGCATTCTGATACCCCATATGTGGGGGTAAACCATTGTTTGGGTGCAAGGCAGAGCTTGGAAGGGAAGGAGCGCCGTTTGACTTTTTCAGCGCAGAATTGTCTGGACGTCATGTCGTGTTTGTAGAGGTCCTGATGTGTCTAAACAGTGGAAACCCCCACAAGTGACCCCATTTTGGAAATTAGACCCCTAAGGAACTTATCTAGATGTGTGGTGAGCACTTTGAACCTCCAAGTGCTTCACAGAAGTTTATAACATAGAACCGTGAAAATAAAAAATCATATTTTTTCCACAAAAACGATCTGTTCACCCCAATTTTTATTTTCCCAAGGGTAACAAGACCCCAAAAGTTTTTGTGCAATTTGTCCTGAGCATGCCGATACCCCATATGTGGGGGTAAACCACTGTTTGGGCGCACGGCAGGGCTTGGAAGTGAAGGAGCGCCGTTTGACTGTTTCAAACCAAAATTGGCTGGAATTGAAATTGGACGCCATGTCGCGTTTGGAGAGCCCTGATACGCCTAAACAGTCGAAATCCCCCACAAATCACACCATTTTGGAAACTAGACCCCTTAAGGAACTTATCTAGATGTGTGGTGAGCACTTTGAACCCCAAGTGCTTCACAGAAATTAATAAACGTAGAGCTGTGAAAATAAAAAATCATTTTTTTCCTCAAAAATGATTCTTTAGCCCGCTATTTTTTTTATTTTCCCAAGGGTAACAGGAGAAATTGGACCCAAAAAGTTGTTGTGCAATTTTTCCTGAGTACGCTGATACCCCATATGTGGGGTGAAACCACTGTTTGGGCGCATGGGAGTGCTTGGAAGGGAAGGAGCGCCATTTTGTAATGCAGACTTTGATGGAATGTTCTGCGGGCGTCATGTTGTGTTTGCAGAGCCCTTGATGTACCTAAACAGTAGAAACCCCCTGCAAGTGACACCATTTTGGAAACTAGACCCCCCAAGGAGCTTATCTAGATGTGTGGTGAGCACTTTGAACCCCCAAGTGCTTCACAGAAATTTATAAACGCAGAGCCATGAAAATGAAAAATCATTTTTTTTCTCAAAAATGTTTTTTTTAGCCAGCTATTTTTTATTTTCCCAAGGGTAACAGGAGAAATTAGAATCCCAAAATCGGTGTGCAATTTGTCCTGAGTACGCTGATACCCCATATGTTGTGGTAAACCACTGTTTGGGTGCACGGCAGGGCTCGGAAGGGAGGGAGCGACATTTGACTTTTTGAAAGCCACGTCGTGTTTGGAGACCCCTGATGTGTCTAAACAGTGGAAACCCCCCACAAGTGACCCCATTTTGGAAACTAGACCCCTTAAGGAACTTATCTAGATGTGTGGTGAGCACTTTGAACCCCCAAGTGTTTCACAGAAATTTATAAACGCAGAGCCGTGAAAATGAAAAATCATTTTTTTTCTCAAAAATGTTTTTTTTAGCCAGCTATTTTTTATTTTCCCAAGGGTAACAGGAGAAATTAGAACCCCAAAATTGGTGTGCAATTTGTCCTGAGTACGCTGATACCGCATATGTTGGGGTAAACCACTGTTTGGGCGCACGGCAGGGCTCGGAAGGGAGGGAGCGACATTTGACTTTTTGAAAGCCACGTCGTGTTTGGAGACCCCCTGATGTGTCTAAACAGTGGAAACCCCCCACAAGTGACCCCATTTTGGAAACTAGACCCCTTAAGGAACTTATCTAGATGTGTGGTGAGCACTTTGAACCCCCAAGTGTTTCACAGAAATTTATAAACGCAGAGCTGTGAAAATAAAAAATATTTTTTTTTCTCAAAAATGATTTTTTTAGCCAGCTATTTTTTATTTTCCCAAGGGTAACAGGAGAAATTAGAACCCCAAAATTGGTGTGCAATTTGTCCTGAGTACGCTGATACCCCATATGTTGGGGTAAACCACTGTTTGGGCGCACGGCAGGGCTCGGAAGGGAGGGAGCGCCATTTGACTTTTTGAACGCCACGTCGTGTTTGGAGACCCCCTGATGTGCCTAAATAGTGGAAATCCCTCAATTCTAGCTCCAACCCTAACCCCAACACACCCCTAACCCTAATCCCAACCCTAAACCTAACCTAAATCCCAACCCTAATTGTAACCCTAACCTTAATTGTAACCCTAACTCTAATTGTAACCCTAACCCTAATTTTAACCCTAACCCTAATTGTAACCTTAACCCTAATTATAACCCTAATTATAACCCTAACCCTAAGGCTAGGTTCATTTTGCGTTTTACCAGCCCGTTCAACACATAGCGTTGATGGGCTGGTAACGGTATAGCATAACACGATCGCGTTATGCTATACCCGCTAGCGCAGAGGAATCAGCAGATGATTCATCTGCGCTAGCGGTGACGGAGCCCAGACGCTGCAGCCCGCGTCCGAGGCTCCGTCACTGAATGATGGCACGTCGCAAACGCATCCCGCTTTACGGCATGCGTCGCGATGCGCCCTCAAATGGGGGTGAATGGCAGCGTTAACGGACTGCGTTACACCGCGTTATACCGCGGTGTAACGCAGTCCGTCTAACGGACTGCCATAACGCAGTATGAACCCAGCTTAACCCTAACGCTAATTATAACCCTAACCCTAATGCTAACCCTAACCCTAATTATAACCCTAACCCTAATTATAACCCTAACCCTAACAGAAAAATGAAAATAAATATAATTTCTATTTTTTATTATATGTCCCTAACTAAGGGGGTGATATATGGGGGGGTTATGTACTGTTTTTTTTATTTTGATCACTGTGATAGTTTATCACAGTGATCAAAATGCACTTTCTGGAGAATGAATGAAATCATTTTTGAATCTGCCGCCAAGCAGATCGGCGGGCGCACTGCGCATGCGCCCGCCATTTTTTTTTGCAGGAAGAAGACGCCGGGATCCTGGGGCCTGCGGGAGGACGGAGGACACCGGTAAGTATACGGGGGGGGCGATCGGGGGACCGGGGGACCTCATTTTCTCCCCTCTGATGTGCGATCACATCAGAGGGGAGAGAAATCATTTTTTTTTTTTTTTTTGCGATCGCATCTATGCTTGCATAGATGCGATCGCAACACCGGGATCGGTGAATACCGACCCGGATCATGTTCTCTGGGGTCTCGGCTACCCCCGGTAGCCGAGACCCCAGAGAATATTTGCCCATCCCCCCCAGGACACAGCGGCACATAGCGGCGGGCGCACTTTGCATGCGCCCGCCATTTTCTTCATCGCGCCGGCCCCAGGGGACACCGGAGGGCCCTGGGGCCACATACAGGACATCGGGGGCCACATGGGGGTCCCGGGGACCCTTTTTCTCTGTCCTCTGATGTCCGATGACATCAGAGGACAGAGAAATTAAATGGCACAACTTTTTTTTTTTTTTGTTGCGGTCGCCGTTATAGGGTTAATAACGGCGATCGCAACATCGGTGTCGGTAAAAACCGACCCGATTCATGTTCTCTGGGGTCTCGGCTACCCCGGTAGCCGAGACCCCGGAGAAAATGCGCCTCTGGGGGGCGCTATTCACTTTTTCCACAGCGCCGTTAATTAACGGCGCTGTGGTTTAAGTACCCTTAATGACCGCCGTTAAAAGACGTATCGGCGGTCGTTAAGGGATTAAAGGAAAATTCCACTTCTAAATGATATTTTACAGTTTACATTTACATAAAGTGTCATGGAAATTTGCAAATCTTTTGCTTTATTTATCATATACCGTATTTTGCAGTTTATATGACGCACCGGATTATAAGACGCACCCCAAATTTCGAGGAGAAAAATAGGAAAAAAAACTTTTATAATAAAATGATGGTGCTTCCTACAATCCATACGTCTTATTGCTTACCGTGGGTGGTGGATGCGGTGAAGCGAGGTCCAAGGGTCGCTGCTGGTGGAGGCAGGAGTGGGCGCTGAGATCTCATCTCCCAAGATCTTGGTGCCAACATCTCCGCCTGTGCATGCGATGCCCCGGCAGCCATTTTTCCAGAGTTCACTGCAATGTAAAACAAGGAAGTGCGGGGGTCCCTGGCTTTAACAAAATGTCTGCGGAGCCCCCGCACCACCGAACACCTGCAGTGTTGCACCTCCAAACACCCCCTCATCCCAGCCTGCAGCAACGCGCCACTCTTGCCTCCTCCAGCAGCGACCCTGAGACCCTACTCCACCGCAGCCGGTAAGGTATATTCGAATTATAAGACGCATCCCCATTTTCCCCAAAATTTTGGGGAAAAAAAGTGCGTCTTATAATCCAAAAAAATACAGTACTTTTTTTTGTTTTATATTTTATAGTTGCATTGTTAATACCGATGAAAATGACCCTTGAAGCCCATAAAGTTCAACAGAGGGATGGGAAAGGATAAAGGGGATGGGGTATATGTCCAACCACAATACATGATCCTGTCCACTCCAAAATCTTTCCCTTCTGATCACAATTGTTGATTCATTTCAATGCTTTCTGATAAGAATCTGAGTTAAAATGGACTTTCCAAGACTACATGAATAGTTCATATATCAGATTGATGGTGTTTTGTTTCAAGGCTCCACTACCGATCATTTTGTGGCCACTGGAAATGCAAAATGTGCTGAGCTCTTTATGCTGTGTAGTGGTTGTTTTTGTGTGCGCAGCTAAGCCACTAGTAGATAACGTGTTCAGAGCTGGAACAGCACAGCTCAGTATACTGTGTAGTAGCAACTCTGTGCTGAAGCAGCAGTGTGTACTGGTACTTCCAGTGGCTGTGAGATCTCACAAAAGTTCATCCAACAATTAACACCCCATCTGATCAGCATCTCCCAGCCTCTGTGAGATCACAGTGTACCGAGCTGGAACAGCACATCTCCGTACACTGTATAGGGCTACGCTTTGCTGCTGCATTCACATTCTACCTTCATGCATTTTTTTGCAAAAAATTTTTTTATTTTATTTTGGGATATTTGTTTTTTTGTGTCTGTTTTTTTTCTGTAATGATAGTGTAACAACTCTCTTGGGAAAATAGGTAACACACTAAAACTGCAACTGAGCCTGCCTGTTCCTGCACAGACTAGAGATTCTGACCCCGCAGTCCCTTGTGGTTCCTGCATGAGCTGAGATAGCCCGCACCACAGACTAGACCAGACCTGGGCAAAGTGCGGCTTGCGGGCCACATCTGGCCCTTTGGCTGTCTCTGTCCGCCCGTGGACCGAGACAGCCGAGTGGCTGGAAAACAGCGGTCCACGGGCCGCACCGTGCCCGCCCACTCGCTGTCTCCATGGATGCCACTGACTGCATTAGTGGAGAAGGGGCCTCTGGCCACTTCCTCCACCAATCAGCGTGTGAAGCAGCTGACGTGATAACATCATTTCATTGCGTCAGCTATGTGCTGCGGTGCGGAGAGTCAGTGCACCGGAGGCAGGGAGACAAGTAGAGCGCCAGGGAATGGGACTGAGGTGAGTATGTGGTGTTCATTTTTTTCATGTGTATGGGATGTTTGGGTGGGCATGGGGAGGCTATGGGGGTGTTGAGATTTACAAGGGGAGGCTATGGGGGTGTTGAGCTTTACAAGGGGAGGCTATGGGGGTGTTGAGCTTTACTACGGGAGGAAATGGGGGTGCTGTGCTTTACAAGGGGAGGCTATGAGGGTGTTGAGCTTTACAAGGGGAGGCTATGGTGGTGTTATACTGCACAAGGGGAGGCTATAGGGGTGTTGTGCTGCACAAAGAGAGGCTCTGGGGTTGACATAGTTCACATGGGGAGGCTATGGGGGCGTCATGCTGCACATGGGGAGGCTATGAGGGCGTCGTGCTGCACAAGGGGAGGCTATGAGGGCCTCGTGTGTCACATTGGGAGGCTGTGTGGGGCTCGTGCAGTATATATAGGGAGGCTGTGTGGAGCTCATGCAGCGTATATAGGGAGGCTGTGTGGGGCTCATGCAGTATATATAGGGAGGCTGTGTGGGGCTCATGCAGTATATATAGGAGGCTGTGTGGGGCTCATGCAGTATATATAGGGAGGCTGTGTAGGGCTCATGCAGTATATATAGAAAGGCTGTGTGGGGGCTTTTACAGTTTATAAGGGGGGCTCATACGATATACAGAAGGGGCTGTGCCTGGGTTCAAATGATAGTTAGGAGGATGTCAGCATACTTAATTCCGCTCAATATTAAGTGATACAATTAATAATATAATTATAATATATTGATATTAATATTGAGTAGAATTCATTTCAGCATATTGGTTTGGCCCTCGACAACAGTCACGATCTCTCATGTGGCCCCTCAGGAAAATTAATTGCCCACCCCTGGACTAGACAATGGAAACTTGGACCTATCCTGTCTGAAAGGCTATTGAGTGCTTTGCGTACCTCCTAAAGAATTGGAGGGCAGAGCAGAGTGCAAATTACCTACAGAAGGGAAAGTGTGCGGAAATAGAAAGAGATCCCAGAGTCAGCAAAGCAAACCATGAAATACAAAATAAAGGATTAAGTATGTATTGTTAGAGAATATGCAGCCTAATTCCTAAACAGAAACAGAAGATAGCTGTAGGGTAAAGAACAAAAATAGCAGAGAGATAAACCCTAGCTGGTCTTTCACTGACTGGTTTAAACTACAGCAGAATAGCTGGACATCTAAATGAAACTATTACCAGCAGGAAATACCAGCAGGGGTATAGTACATAAAGCCACACCCGAAAGGTGATAGAGCAGACAAATGAGTAAATGAAAACACATGTTACGCTGAAAAGAGTGAAGCAAGGATAACAGATAGTAAACACCCAGAGAAAAGGTGTTGCTGCTGTGGCTCAGCAGACAGAAAAATCGACCACAAAGCACAGGCTCAAGGTTTAGAACCTAGTCGCATGAAACATTCACTTCAATAGGAGCAGATCTACCTGCAGTACCTAAGAATGGCCACCATGCAGTGCACAGAGCTGTGGTGTTCTCGCTCTGCACACAGTGCCAGTAGGACCTGTTAACAGTTGATTGTGGAGGTGATGGGTATCAGATTCCTTTGATTTGAAATTGACTTCCTATCCTAAGGGTAAACTTAGAGAAAATGAGTAAGCCACTGCCAAACACCACTTTAGAATAAAAGGATCAGGCATATTGATATTCAATATGCCTGATCCCTTTCCCCACAACATCTGACAAAGAAAATTGAAATTCCAGGTTTATCAGAGGATCTACAGTACATTTTTTACATTTGAGAAGCCTTTCTTTATTCCTAACTGTGTAGTTCCCCCATAATTTAGAGATAATTTTCTAAGAGTTCCGGCTGCAGACGGACTTCTTGACCTCATGTTTATCAGTTCTACAATTGATTGCCTTTCTACATTGCACAGATCTCTTTTAGATCTCTCACACCCAGACAAATGCAAGACAAGAGCAACAAGAATCACCCTGATATGTTACTGTGAAAAAAAAAACCCCTTGGGAACAACATCGAGTAGATAATAGACTTTAGGCCGGCGTCACACTGGCGAGTTTGATGCGAGTAAGTCGCACGACTTTCTCGCATCAACACCCGGCACGTCCGCCCGCTCTCGGACCCGAGTGTGCGGCTGTATAGAAATACATGCAGCCGCACACTCGGGTCCGAGAGCCTGCGGACATGCCGGGTGTTGATGCGAGAAAGTCGTGCGACTTACTCGCATCAAACTCGCCAGTGTGACGCCGGCCTTAAACTGGTTCTCCCCTTTCAGAAAACTTTCACAGGCTTTGGTAGCTGTAAAAAAACAAAACTAAAGGTACTGTCACACTAAGCGAGATCACTAACGAAGTCGCTAAAGAGTCAGCGATTTTATGATGCAGTAGCGATCTCGTTAGCGACGCAGCTGTGTGTGACATGTAGCGGCGATGTGGCCCCTGTTGCGATGTCGCTGATCGCTTATGAACGTTCTGAGCCGTTTTTTTTGGGCGTTGGTGTCCCGCTGGTGAGCCTGAATCGCTGAGTGTGACGTGACACCCTTTATGAACGACTTTACCAGCGTCGCAGGTGGGACTAGGTTTTCCCAACGACCGCAGAGGTCGTTATACAGATCGCTGATCTCTGATGAGATCTTTGTGTTTGGAAGCTAACTAGAGACCACATAGCGATCACACTAGCGATCTCGCTAGGTTGTGTTGTTGTCGTGATCACTAGTGCGATCTCTAAGTGTGACAGTGCCTTAAGTGTTAATTACTCTCCCCTGATCCAGCGTTTTCTCTCAGCCTCTGCCCTGGTGTCTGTTGCTTGTCTGCAGCGCTGACATCACGTTGATAGAGCTGCAGCAAACCAATCAGCTTAGCTACTCTGACTGTGTAGGCGGCACAAGCTCAATGATTGGCTGTAGTGCTGTCGATTTGATGTCAGTGCTGCTGCCAAACAACAGAGACCGGGGCAGCGGCGGAAACTCAGCTGTATTACTTTTTCTATATTTACCGCAGTATTTGAAAGGAAATTTTCTGAAAGGTGGACAACCCCTTTAAGAGATACTTTATGAATGTTTTTGTCATTGTCCATCATCATTTGACAGAGGAAATCACACATCCTGAGTTTGCAGTGACATTTTGGTTGGAGGAGAAGACAGAAGTAGTTTATAACCGCCTCTGTCTTCTCTTTTCCAGCAGTCAATGCTTCCTCTACGTGAACGGGTGACCATGTGATCGCCAGGTTCCTCCCTCCATATATTTTTGGTCCGAGAACAGCTCTGCCAGGAGCTAATGTCACGGTGAAAAACTGCAAAATAAAACAACAACAGAAACAAAGGTAAATTGTGAGGGTGCAAAAAATTACATTAATTACGAATAAAGGAAAAATATAAAAACTGCCAAAATCAACCCAAATTATTGTCGTAGTTACCACACTTAGCTGAGGCTATACATATAACGTATAAAAAATGTACAAAACAGCTTACTGTAACATAATGCCAAATTGAAAATTTTAAGATAAAGGATGAATTGTAAAAAATGTGTAATAAAACTAAAATAAAAGAATAAATATTTCTCTAAAACCCTAAGAGCCCAGTTCATTATTTACGTTTTTTTGACACTTTTTACTTTTTTTTTGTCTTGTGTTCTTTGTACCAAATTCCTTAAAATGGTGCAAGTGATTCATAAATTTCATTAAAAATCAGAAATGCTCTTTAATTTATTTTCTTTAGGTTTTTCTTTATGACTTTGTAGCTCAAAAAGTCGCATCTACCACTAAAATGTCCCAAAAATTCCAGACGCACACGCAATCACTCCCAAGGGGCGACTCCTGCACAGTTGTATTTAACTGTGTTTATTGATTTGGAAGTTTTAAAAAGGGGAGGAGTGAGGACGGAAATGTAAGGTTTTAGGAAAAGGGGGAGGGGGGTACAATTAGGAGAAGGGAACGAAAGGGATGGGAAATGGGGTGACAGTAAAAACTAAAAAACTCCAAATATACATTTCCATAGCTTTGCATATGAAATTAATGCAGATGTAAACTATATCTAACTTAAGTTTATATCATAAAAACTGTAGGCACTTAATGACCAGTATAATATAAAAAAAAAGTTATGTGTTGACCAGATCTGTGGAGTATCCATCAGCCGTACCGTAGCGCAGATGTCGTTTATTATTTGAACAATAAAGTAAATCTTTAAGCTGTAACAGGAATTGATTCCATTTGTCCCATTTCTTTGCGTGTTTCTTTAAGTTATTATTAATAATAGCGAAGCGTAGTTCAAAGAGTAGTGCAAAGAGATTTTTTTCAAAATGTCTGAAAACTTTGGCACATCCACTCTATTCCAGTACAATGCCAGGGAATTCCTAACCACCAGGAAAATATATATTATAACAAACCTTATCGAAAGGTCGAACTCTTCAAGGTCAAAAGAGAGAAGAGCGGCCTTTGGAGTTAACGGGTAATCCCTCTTGAGAAGGGAGTCAATATATTCGATACCTGTTTCCATAGACTTTTAACTTCAGGGCAACTCCAAAAAATATGGAGAAGATTACCGTGTAGTCCGCAATTCCTCAACATAAGGGTGAGTTCTTTTGGTCAATATGAGCTAGGCGAAAAGGGTGTAATACCATCTAACTAGGGTTTTATAGTAAGCCTCGTGAAGGATCATAGACTGCTGTGCAGTTGTGCAAAATTTAGGGACTTCTTAGAAAGTCACAATTGATGAATCAATGAAAATGTATTAAATTTCGAGTCCGGTCACCTGCCGAAATTAAAAAAAAAGGCAAAAAAAAATAGACTTAAAAATTATGCAAATTGAAGAAGAATTAGGCACAAAGGAAAAATGGGTGAAAACACCAGGCAAGAAAAGGCGCAAAGGCAATAATGATCAAGCTCTAAATGGAAGAAAAGGGCACAAAAATTACCTATAACTCTGGAAGTTGTCATTCAGGACGGAAACACTAGACATTTAGGGGATAATATCGGACATTTCTGAGCATAGAATGTATATACAGATACTTACACATTTTTTTCTCCTGTGAGGGTATTACTATTAATTAACCTTAGTGACAAAGATTCCCTTGATTTCATGATCACAAGGTTGAATCCTTGTTACTGAGGGCAAAAACATAGAAAACTGCTCCATCGGCGAATTCCACTGATCGGTAAGTTATCAGCTACTCCTTAGCTAGGTGGTAACTTGCTCTTAGCGGACAACCCTTTAACTGTTGTGGTTTTCTTGGTTTATAAAGGGTAAAAAAAGCTTTAAATTACTTTTGATATGTTGAAGTTCATATTTAGTACTTGTAAAGGTGGGTTTCTGGATCCTGAGATTCCACCATATGATTGCTAATGCCACGGACCAGAACGTTCAGCTTATCCTCAAGCATGATCAGTGTACGAACCTACCTAGGTTTCTAGAGACCTGTACAACACAAAGTTGAGCCCTTTTCCGTTTGGTTTGAGTAATTTTGAGGTTCTCTGGACCTGGATCACATTGATCAACATTACTGGATAAAAGTTTAACAGTTTAGTGACCCATTGAGTCACAACTACCAGTTTTGAACTGGATGTACAAGGAAGTCTAAAACATGGTCTTCATCCAGTTTGATAGCTACATAACAATGGCCATTTCTACTATTTGTCAAAGACAATCCCATTAATAAATATTAATTTACACTGTTAGGAATTAGTAAAAAAAAAGGGACATGTCAACACGTTTTTACATATGGCAGTACTGGTACTTAACTAGTCCTTGCAGAACTTCTTTGACTCCTTCCTCTTGATGGCTCCTCTACCACCAGTTGACCCCCAAAGTTCACTTTCTTCCTTTTGGAGTCACTTTATGTTCTACAAACTTCATCAGAGTGTCCAGTATCTTATATATAACGGTGGATGTGTCCTTCTGTCCGAAGCTGGGATGGGCGACATCCTGCACATCGTGGTGCCGGTGTCAGCGAGTGCACATACTGCACTACGTTGCCATTTTATTAAAGACACTGTGTATGCGAATTCGCAGCCACAGTGTCATGTCTTCAGAAAAATGGTGACGGATATCTCAGGATGCGCAGGCGTTGACTCTGGCACCATTTTACTGATGAATTGTACTATAATGTCAACATAGCAGTGCGCACGTGCCGACAGTAGTTATTAACCCTATTGTCAATGAGTGTGCACTGCTATGTTGATGTTGTAGTACAATTCATCAGTAAAATGGTGCCAGAGTCAGCTCATGCGCATACCGCGATCTCTGGTGCCATTTTATTGAAGACACTTTATTTGTGAATTCGCACACACAGTGTCTTCACAAAAATGGCGCTAGATAGCGGTGGATGCTTCATCATTTCTGAAGCGGGGATGGTGGACGCCTTCGCAATGTGACGCCGGGAGTCAGCACGTGCGCATGCTGCACTATGGCTCCATTTTATTGAGGACACTGTGAACGCAAATTTGCAGACACAGTGTCTTCAACAAAATGGCGCCAGATATCATGGGGTACGCAGTTATTGATTCCAGCACCATTTTATCTAAGAATTGTAATTCAACGTCAACATAGCAGTGCGCATGCACCAGCTGTCTCCATTATCCCTATGGCCGGCGTGAGTGCACTGCTATGTTTACTGTGCAGTGTAACGCTAGAGTCAGCGCATGCTCAAACCACACTACGGCGCCATTTTATTGAACACACTGTGCATGTGAATTTACAGATACAGCGTGTTCAACAAAATGGTGCCAGATATTGCGAGATGCGCATGCGCTGACTCCGGCACCATTTTATTGAAGAATTCTACTACATCGTCAACATAGCAGTGCGCACGTGCCGGCCATTACCAATATGCCTATGGCCGGCGCATGCGCACTGTTAAGTTGATGTTGTAGTACATTGTATATAAATAATATTAATAAAAAAGATTAATTAATATTTTATTATCAAGATAATGTGTCATGGACAATTACTTTTAAGCAGCCACGACACCTAGATCCCTCGTGCTTCTTATGTAACACACTCAATTTTTTTACATTACTAATCAAACATATCGCATTTCACATTTTGCATTAATTTGTGAAAATAGGGAGAAAGTCAGATACATTTTTCACTTTGGGGCAACTTCTTTTTAGGGCGGCACCACCTAGACCCTTCTGGTTCTCCTGAATTGAAGACAGATCTGAGATCTTTAGATAGCACCTAACAATGATGTACGTTAAGACGTCCAGGGTGTTGCATCCGTAATATGGACACTAAAATTTCCCAATCAAAATGTTAAAAAAAAGGTAAAAAAAATTCCAAAAACGAAATAAAATTTAGCATACAAAGAAATTACCCAACTTACGGCAAAAAGAGCTGTTGAATTCCTCAAAGTTTTAGCTCAGCAGGTGCTACACGCTCTACCTCGTAGTCACTCAGACAAACTCTCATCACTCGACTCTTTGCCTTTTAATACTTTTTCTTTTCTTTTTTCCGGAACAGAATATGGTGTTTACATTAGCACAAAAATGAAAAAAAAGAAAAAAAAAATCTTGGGAAAAAAAGATTGCACCTCAGCTGTTAACTAGTTGTGACCTTTGTTCGCATTTGTTGGTGAAAATTAGCTTATGGCACCAATTAACATCAATTATTAACTAGAGGATTAATAATTTATTAAAGGTCCAAATGCAATGTAGGAAAGATATCACCACAGCAGCAAATAAACAAAACAACCC
The DNA here is from genome assembly GCA_033576555.1 of Oophaga sylvatica. Taxonomy (NCBI): domain Eukaryota; kingdom Metazoa; phylum Chordata; class Amphibia; order Anura; family Dendrobatidae; genus Oophaga; species Oophaga sylvatica. Next base: position 625,182,579 of record JARQOD010000002.1, read on the forward strand.
CGACCCACTCGTATGGCTTTTAATGCGAAAGCTTGGTATTTGTTGGTTGATTTTAGCCACTCTAAATGCTTTCTGTTTCCTCTCTAAAACCACACAATGGGAAGATTGAAGTCATTAAAATCCTGTTCGTAATTATTTTTGGTTTTCTTCTTTCTTATAAATGCACAAAGAAGGAGAAGATAGAGCGGTCTTAGGAAGATGGTGAAAATCTCACACATACTGGATCCCACAAAAACCGCATGGGCAGCCTTAATCTTACATTCATATAACAGGATCCAAACCACAGGTTTAATAAAGCAAAAAAAAAAGTTACAACTGACGTTCCAACCCAAAATATGCCTGGAAATGGCATTTTCTATTGACTGACAGTAGGAAGGGAGCATAAAGGCTGGAGGCGTAGTCAGCTCTGACGGATGGATGGTGGGACCATCATGGCACCAACATGAACTCATTTGAAAAGGACTTAGTTGTAATTCCAGGCACAGCCACTAGTAGCAGTGTGGAACCATTCCTAGTGAAGAAGGAATCAATCAGCTGATCAGCAGGGGTGCAAAGCAGGGAGTAGCTAGGCATTAGGGGGGAACCAAGGCCTTTTCCCTGGTACTTGGTCACCGGAGGAGCCTAATAACCCTCTTTTGGCTCAAGGGTGTTTAGATACAGGGTGAGGAAAGTGCATTGAACTTCAGCTGAAGGACTGCCCCGTTACTGGACTGGTGTAGGACTCTTACCAATTCGATATTATAGTTTCATAGAGCCATAGTGTGATGATACTGTAGCTCCATGTCTTGTGCTGTTGCTAGAACTACAACCACCACCGTTTGCAAGCACAGGGCAAAGTTACCCCTCCCTCCTTTTCTCTGCAGCTCACGCTTCCCTTCCCCCTGTCAACCTGCAGTCAAGCTCAGTGTAACCTGAGCTACCAGTGCTGGAAGTTTTGCCGCTTCACCGCAGGGGTCCTTCATTGTCTGCACACGTGCTTTCTTCCTATAGCAGCCATTTTGGAGAATTCATTCTTTTTTGGTTAATAACACGGTGGGAGCGTTCGCTAGAAACACGAAAGTTACTGTGTTGAACCATGCGCCGACGGGCATCGTTCCCGTGGTACTGGTAAACCCGTAACTCCAACAGAACCCGAGAAATGGAATTCTCGGGTGCCCCATGAACTAGCCCACCCAAGTGTGGGCTCATTGGAACCGTCATTTTAGAGTAAGATCATTGATAGGTCTGCCGTTATTCTGCTAGGTTCACAGGATGAGTTATGGACCTTATGATATTGCAGAGCTCAAACCATAGCTTGCAGCCAGGGGAGGTGGCCAGAAAACCAGCCCTTTTTGTGAGGTCAGAAGCTGACATGCATAAGTCTTGCAGTGAAGTTCCTTAGGCACTCTCTGCTGGGATGTCCTGAGTAAGAGATCTACCAATGAACTATGACGTGTGGCTCCTTCCCCCAGCCTGGCTTGTCTTGCCTGTAACTACCATGTGAGTGATTTTCATCTGTAATCCTATTTTATTTTATAACTGCATCTGTATATAACGATATTGTCTCAGTTTGTTACATCTTTTTATATTATATAAGCACTGCCTGTTTTTTAAGGAATAAACCTATAAATTTATTAGTTTGTTTCTCCTGCTCTATAAACGAATTTGCACGTGCCTGAAGCACTACGCTACTGTTTTGGGGTTGCTACGGACCCTCTTGATAAATTGTTCATCAAAAGCCGTAGCTGGTGGCAGCTAAAAGGAAGGGGTGTAAAGTGTTAATCTATTGGGTGACGCTGGCAGTGACGGAGCGGGGTTTATAAGGGTACTGCCTGGCTGCAGCCAGGAGTAATTATAATTCCCTCACTGCAGCGTGCCCAATAGCCAGCACACATCCAAGTGACCCGTCTGGCGACTAATTATCCTAGGTGCAGTTCCCTGACTGACCTGAGGGTAAGGGGGGCGCCAGAGAGCTGCAAGTTCCTAAGTGGAAGTGGGATAGTTATAAATCCCTGCAGTTTACTGGGTCGGACGGCAGCAGCCGTCGTGTGTGTGCACGTTCCATCACATGTGGTGGCAGCGGTGGGATCACAAGCCGTGACCCCGGGCTACCGTGTGGCGGACTGTGTGCCCGTTCATCACACATAGTTTTTAAGGTTAAAGGTAGACTTAAGTTCATCGAGTTCAACCTAGAGTCAAAAATGTTGATCCAGAGGAAGGCAAAAATCCCTTGGGGCAGACACTAAGAAAAGCATATTAAAGGAGTCCACATACGGCACTCAGACTTATCTTAAGGGTGGACCATCCATTTTCTAGTCCTAAATCAAATTTGTGTTCAGTTTAAGGGAATTTTTCTGAACCTGGCGAATTAGGAACAATTTGCGCCAATCACTTTAAAAAATTGACAATAAGAATAAAAAAATTGACATTTTACACATTGCAGAAGGTTGCATAAACCCAAGAAGGATCGCATATGCCTTGCAGCTGTGACATCACATGGTATAGCACAAACAATCGTGAGGAACTGTCATAGCCTGTATAAAAGCAGAAACAGGGAACGCAGCAGCCGAATTGTGGTGCATCTCTATGGTAAAAGGATGTCACAACTCACAGCTTAGTTATATAATTAGAGAAAGCTACAAAACATTATGAAACTGCACAAATAGTGTGTGACAGCCCAGCAGGAGGAAGATTGTTATGTGAGGAAAACAGTATAGTGTCATACACGTAAATTCAAGGCAATTGGAGGCTTTGCAATACTTTTCATTTGCGGTGAATCGGTTCCCCATGAATAGAATGTTGTTAAAAACTTCAGTGAATTTAGCGATTTCTAATTTCCAAAAACTTTACTCATTTCTAATGATTTCTACGGTCATAAGACATTAGTTGGAAGAAAAAAATATCAAATCCATGTTAACGTCTATCGAAATCCAATTGGACAAGGAGCTAGCTACTTCCTTCGCTTTCCTTGTATCACCATTGAAATGCATTTCTTATCAACAAAGACAATAGGAAAAGCTTGGTGGTAACCTTTTTGCTTGTAGAGGGCTAAGTTGGGGGCTCTCATACTGAGTGGTGTCCATTATACTGTTTAGAGGGCTATTTGAGGGTCATTATACTGTTTGAAGGGCTTTGTGGTGGTCATTATACTGTTTAGAGAGCTAGTGGGGAACCAATACACAGTGTTGAGGGTTGTGTGGAGTCAATCATACTGTGTGGAGGGTTTGCATTGTGTCCATCATACAGTGTGGAGGGATTTGGGGGCCATTATACTATATGGAGGCCATAATACTTTGTTTGGGGGCGATCATATTGAGCTGTGTTGGGACCATCGTATTGTCTTGGGGTCATTGTGGGGGTATCATATTGCAAGAGAGGAGTGCTGTAGGGTCATCATACTGTACGTGTGGAGGGTATTATGGAAGAATTCTCTGTGGGGCCATCATACTGTGTTTGGGGGCACTTTTGTTGGCATCATACTTTATGGGGGCCATGAGTATCTTAGTGCATGGGAACACTAAGGGGCATCAATAGGAGCAAAATTACTTTGTAAGGGCTGTACAGTTTTGAGATATGCTCTCCTGTGACCCCGCTGAATATTTTTTTTTAGTGGACGGGAGGCTCAATTAGTGTCTGCCCCAAGGGTTTTTTTTCCTTCGTCTGGATCAATATTTTAGGCTATAGGTTGAACTCGGTGGACTTAAGAGTCTACCTTCAACCTTAAAAGCTGTGGAGCTATGAAACTATATGTACTGTGTAGGAACAATAAAACATCTGTTTGTGTTTAGAATATTTTTGAGATTTAGGATCCTGCATTTTTTCGGTGGACATGTTTGCCTCAGTCCTCTCGTTAGATATATGCAGCCTTCTTGGCTCAGATACTTGGCTGGACGTTATTTGGGTGTTAATCCTCTTTGCATTAGGACAAATAATGGAGGGTCATCCAAATATTGCAGGACAACTGGCTCCGTCCTCGGCGTTTCATTGGGATATCATTGTAAAATCCATACAAGTGTTTCCCTCCTGTGCCTAAAATAAATTACACCCATGAAAGAACTGTAAGACAAGCATAAAACACCAAACACACATTTCTTATTTATAAGTCAAAAATGTTAATGCATTTAACTGACTTACAGAGGAAATCTGGATTTTCGCTGACGTGGGGTATTTTTATGTCTAGAATTATATAATAAAACTTTATTTTTGTAAGATAAGTAAAATTCAGGGAACATATGGAAACCGATGACCTCAGCTCACTCTTTGATGCTGAGCTTCCAAGTACTCTGGATCGACAGCTCCAATATAAGCCATCATACCGTACAAAAGTCATAGTAGAAGCCACCTTCTGCCGGTAGTCACAGCTTCCTCTCTTCACCAGTAGTCACAACAGTATCAACTTCTCTTGTAGTTACAGCATCCCCACTTCTCCGATAGTCACGTGAGCCTCCACTTCTCCAATAGCCACATCAGCCTTCTCTTACCCATTAGCCAAATCAGTAATCACGTTTCCTTTTGTCACATCAACCTCCACTTCCCTAGTAGTAAAATTAGCCCTCACCTCCCCAATAGTCGCATCAGCCTTCACTTCACAAGTAGTTATAGCATCCCTACTTCTCCAATAGTCTGTCACGCTGTCTCTGTATACAGGAGGACCGGGGTCTATGCTGACCCTAAGCTGGGGTCCTGACTAATCCCTCTACCTGGAGGTACTGTTGATGGTACAGAGGTCCAGGCCGCCAGCGTAACCCTATCTCCTGTGAATCCCTAACCACTGTAATCTAGTCCTGAGAAGGACCCTGATTACCACCACAGGGAACAGGAAGGTAACTGCCTACACACACAGTATAAGACGAACGAGACAGTAAAAGGGGTAAATATAAAGACCACCTTGTATACAAAACTATCACTACAGAGGGAACACCAACGGGTAAGGAGATAATAATAATGCGAGGAGAGGAGAAAACCACAACAGGTACTCTTAGCTTTAGACTTCTCAATACGATCCGCTCTGCTGGTCTGCATGAATGCTTTCACCGACACTTCCCCAGCAGACAGGCAGGTATATGAAGGAAACCAATTACCACAACATTAATTGCAGCTGAGCGAGGCTGGTCTAGTCCAGCACAGAGCGAGGAAGAATTAACTCCCTCACTGCCAAAAAACACCCAGCACCAGAAACTCAGCTGTGAGAAGTCAGGGTGTGCAATCGCGACGATCTTCGCAGCGACACACCCGTGACAGTACCCCCCCTTCTACGAGGGGCCTCTGGACCCTCAGGGCCGGGTTTATCTGGGTGAGTAGTATGGAAGGCCCGAACCAATCGGTCTGCGTTAATATCCGACGCAGAAACCCACGTCCTCTCCTCAGGACCATACCCCCTCCAATGAACAAGGTACTGAAGGGACCGGCGATTCAGACGTGAATCGATGACTCTCGACACCTGGAACTCCAAGTTACCATTGACCACCACAGGAGGAGGAGATAAAGGTGAAGGTATCACCGGCGCCACATACAGTCAGGGCCAGAAATATTTGGACAGTGACACAATTTTCGCGAGTTGGGCTCTGCATGCCACCACATTGGATTTGAAATGAAACCTCTACAACAGAATTCAAGTGCAGATTGTAATGTTTAATTTGAAGGGTTGAACAAAAATATGTGTTAGAAAATGTAGGAATTGTACACATTTCTTTACAAACACTCCACATTTTCAATATTTTGTGGCGAATCCTTTGGAGGCAATCACTGCCTTAAGTCTGGAACCCATGGACATCACCAAACGCTGGGTTTCCTCCTTCTTAATGCTTTGCCAGGCATTTACAGCCGCAGCCTTCAGGTCTTGCTTGTTTGTGGGTCTTTCCCTCTTAAGTCTGGATTTCAGCAAGTGAAATGCATGCTCAATTGGGTTAAGATCTGGTGATTGACTTGGCCATTGAAGAATGTTCCACTTTTTTGCACTCATGAACTCCTGTGTAGCTTTGGCTGTATGCTTGGGGTCATTATCCATCTGTACTATGAAGCGCCGTCCAATCAAGTTTGCAGCATTTGGCTGAATCTGGGCTGAAAGTATATCCCGGTACACTTCAGAATTCATCCGGCTACTCTTGTCTGCTGTTATGTCATCAATAAACACAAGTGACCCAGTGCCATTGAAAGCCATGCATGGCCATGCCATCACGTTGCCTCCACCATGTTTTACAGAGGATGTGGTGTGCCTTGGATCATGTGCCGTTCCCTTTCTTCTCCAAACTTTTGGCTTCCCATCATTCTGGTACAGGTTGATCTTTGTCTCATCTGTCCATAGAATACTTTTCCAGAACTGAGCTGGCTTCTGGAGGTGTTTTTCAGCAAATTTAACTCTGGCCTGTCTATTTTTGGAATTGATGAATGGTTTGCATCTAGATGTGAACCCTTTGTATTTACTTTCATGGAGTCTTCTCTTTACTGTTGACTTAGAGACAGATACACCTACTTCACTGAGAGTGTTCTGGACTTCAGTTGATGTTGTGAACGGGTTCTTCTTCACCAAAGTATGCGGCGATCATCCACCACTGTTGTCTTCCGTGGGCTCCCAGGTCTTTTTGGATTGATGAGTTCACCAGTGCTTTCTTTCTTTCTCAGGATGTACCAAATTGTAGATTTTGCCACTTCTAATGTTGTAGCAATTTCTTGGATGGGTTTTTTTTCTGTTCTTGCAGCTTAAGGATGGCTTGTTTCACCTGCATGGAGAGCTCCTGTGACCACATGTTTCCTTCACAGCAAAACCTTCCAAATGCAAACACCACACCTCAAATCAACTCCGGCCCTTTCATCTGCTTAATTGAGAATGACATAACAAAGGGATTGCCCACACCTGTCCATGAAATAGCCTTGGAGTCATTTGTCCAATTACTTTTGGTCCCTTTAAAAACAGGGTGGCACATGTTAAGGAGCTGAAACTCCTAAACCCTTCATCCAATTTTAATGTGGATACCCTCAAATGAAAGCTGAAAGTCTGAACTTCAACTGCATCTGATTTGTTTTGTTTCAAATTCATTGTGGTAATGTCTAGAACCAAAATTAGATAAATGTTGTCTCTGTCCAAATATTTATGGACCTAACTGTACCTCTTAAGCAACGATCTGTGGAACACATTATGAATTTTAAATGTAGGAGGGAGGTCAAGACGGAATGCAACCGGATTAATTATAGCACTGATCTTGTATGGCCCGATGAACCTGGGACCCAGTTTCCAGGAGGGAACCTTAAGTTTTATATTTTTGGTAGACAACCATACCAGATCGTTCACACTTAGGTCCGGACCAGTCACTCTCCTCCTATCAGCCATACTGTTATGATTTGGTAGCTGAGGAGTGCAGGTAAAAAGGCAATACACCAGAGCAGTTGGAATCTATGAGATTGCAGTACCCTGACTAACCACCACAACTAGAGGCAGCCGTGGAGCGTTCCTACGTTGGTCCTAGACGCCTCGTCACAGCCTGAGAAACTAATTACACCTAAAGATAGAAATAGGAAAGCTATCTGCCCCGGAGCAGAACCCCAAAGATAATAGAAAGCCCCCAAACATGTAAAGGCGGTTAGACAAGAAGAAACACTGACACAGAAAGAAAATAGCATGAGCAAACGCTGGGGCCCAAACTAACTAAATAGAAAAGGATAGGAAGGGTACTTACTGCAATCCCAGAAAACCCTGAAAAGCACCAACTCTACTAATTTCAAAAACACCTGAGATCACACAACCTCTACCACCTAAATTAGTTCTCTGGTGTAACAAAATCAAAACAGCAGCCACTGAAAAAACTGCAAAAAGCAAAAGTACAAACATCAGTGGCTGAACTAACTGAGAGGGCAAAAGCCCCGGAGGGGACCCAGAAGGCCCCCACAGAAGTGCAGGACAAAATGCAAAAATCTAGCACAAAAACAAAAAGAAGAAAATGTCTTATCTGATAGCAGGAGATGCAGACACGACACAGCAGGCTACAAGGGAAACAGGATTCAAGGATTGAGACCAGAACAATTGTTCACCGGCAACCCTGATGGGAAGGTGACTCCCTTATATAAGACCAGTCAGTAACACCTGATTCCCAATCCTCACAATCTTCACTGGACAGACCAGCACTGCTTGTAACCACCAGAGGGAGCCTCTGCTCAGAACTCATCTCAAGCCCATTCACAACAGTACCCCCCCTTGAGGAGGGGTCACCGAACCTCATTTGAGCAACCAGGTCGGTCAGGATGAGTTCTATGATACGCACGGATAAGTCTCCTAGCATGGATGTCCGAAGCAAACACCCAAGAATTGTCTTCCTGACCATAACCTCTCCATTTAACCAAATACTGGAGTTTCCATCTAGAAAAACGAGAATCTAATATTTTCTCAACCACATACTCCAGATTGCCCTCAACCAAAACAGGGTCAGGAGGCACAGCAGCAGGAACCACTGGCTCAACAAACCTCTTCAACAAGGACTTGTGGAACACGTTATGGATCTTAAATGTCCCTGGAAGAAGCAAACGAAAAGAAAACAGGATTAAGAATCTCCATGATCTTATAAGGTCCAATGAACCTAGGCTTAAATTTAGGAGATGCCACTCTCATAGGAATATTTCTTGAGGACAACCAGACCAAGTCCCCCACTTTAAACCGAGGACCATCAGTCCTATGCCGGTTAGCAAACCGCTGGGCCCTCTCCTGAGAGAGGGACAACCTCTCCACTACCTGGTCCCAAATCTGTTGCATACGCTCCACAACAGAGTCAACACCTGGACAGACAGAAGCCTCCGTCTGTCCTGAAGAAAATCGAGGGTGAAACCCAGAATTACAGAAAAAAGGAGACATCAAAGTGGCAGAGCTAGCCCTATTATTAAGAGCAAACTCAGCCAAAGGCAAAAAAGAGACCCAGTCATCCTGATCAGCAGACACAAAGCATCTTAGATAAGTCTCCAATGTCTGGTTTGTTCTCTCAGTTTGACCATTGGTCTGGGGATGAAATGCCGAGGAGAAAGACAATTGAACACCCAGTTTAGAACAAATAGTCCTCCAAAATCTGGAAACAAACTGGACTCCTCTGTCAGACACAATGTTCTCAGGAATGCCGTGTAAACGAACCACGTGCTGAAGGAACAACGGCACCAATTCAGAGGAGGAAGGCAACTTAGATAATGGCACAAGATGTATCATTTTGGAAAACCTATCACAAATTACCCAGATGGCGGTCATTCTCTGAGAAACAGGAAGGTCGGAAATGAAATCCATAGAGATATGGGTCCATGGTCTCTTGGGCACAGGCAATGGCATCAACAAACCAGTAGAGCGAGAGCAAGGCTTGGAGCGAGAGCAAGTCCCGCAGGACTGCACAAATTCCCTGACATCACGAGACAAGGTAGGCCACCAAAAGGACCGACTAACCAAGTCTCTAGTACCAAAAATTCCGGGATGCCCAGCCAATGCGGAACAATGAATCTCAGACATCACACTCTTTTTCCACTGGTCCGGGACAAACAATTTTCCAGCAGGGCAGCACTCGGGCCTATCCTCCTGACACCCCTCCAGAGCAAGTCTCAAATTGGGCGAGATGGCGGAAAGAACTACACCCTCTTTCAAAATAACAGAATGATCAGATAACTCAGAAGAGTCCGCAAGGAAACTCCTCGAGAGGGCATCCGCCTTAACATTCTTAGTGCCAGGAAGAAAGGAAACCACAAAATTAAAACGTGTGAAAAACAAGGCCCACCTGGCCTGTCTAGGATTGAGTCGCTTGGCAGATTCCAGATAGACCAGATTCTTATGGTCCGTAAGGACCACCACCTGATGCTTGGCTCCCTCCAGCCAATGTCTCCACTCTTCAAAAGCCCACTTCATGGCCAATAACTCCCGATTACCCAGGTCATAATTACGTTCAGTAGGAGAAAATTTTCGAGAGAAAAAGACACAAGGGTTACTTTTAGAGGTCTCTGGATCTTTTTGGGACAAAACGGCACCTGCCCCAATTTCAGAGGCATCAACCTCCACCTGAAATGGCAGAGAAACATCAGGCTGCCATAGAACAGGAGCAGAAGTGAATCTTTGCTTAAGTTCCTGAAATGCAGAGACTGCCTCAGGAGGCCAATTCACCACATCAGAACCCTTTTTGGTCAAATCAGTTAATGGTTTAACAATAACCGAGAAATTACCAATAAATTTACGATAAAAATTGCAAAACCCAAAAATCTTTGAAGAGCCTTTAATGAAGTAGGTTGGACCCAATCACAGATGGCCTGAACCTTGACCGGGTCCATTTCAATAACAGATGGGGACAAAATGAATCCCAGAAATTAGATCCTCTGTACGCCAAAAAGACACTTTGATCCCTTCACATACAGAGCATTCTCTCTCAAAATCTGGAATACAGTTCGAACATGTTTCACATGAGAGTCCCAGTCATTAGAAAAAATCAAGATATCATCCAAATAAACAATCAGAAATTTGTCCACAAAATCCCTGAAAATGTCATTCATGAAGGACTGGAAGACGGAAGGAGCATTAGTGAGCCCAAAGGGCATCACTAGGTACTCAAAATGCCCTTCAGGGGTATTGAATGCCGTCTTCCATTCATCCCCGTGCTTAATGCGAATAAGGTTATATGCCCCCTGAGGTCAAGCTTGGTAAAACAAGTAGCGTTTTTCACCCTGGAAAACAGGTCAGAAATCAAGGGTAACGGATATTGATATTTCACAGTAATATTGTTCAAAAGACGATAATCAATACACGGCCTTAATGAACCATCCTTTTTGGCCACAAAGAAAAAAATCGGCACCTAAGGGTGAAGAGGATGGTCTGATATGACCCTTCTCCAATGATTCCTTGATATAAGACCGCATAGCGTCATGTTCAGGTACAGACAAGTTAAAAAGGCGACCTTTAGGGAATTTACTACCAGGCACTAATTCAATAGCGCAGTCATAGCTCCTATGGGGAGGCAAGGATGCAGATTTACTTTCGCTAAACACATCAGAAAAATCAATCAAAAAGTCAGGAACATCCTGAGCCTGGGGGGAGGCAGAAAAAAACTGGTTACAGACACAGATTTCCAATCCAAAACAGGATTATGAGACTGTAACCAAGGGAAACCCAGTACGATAATATCATGCAGATTATAGAGAACCAAAAATTTGCAGCACTCCTGGTGATCAGGTTCAACCCTCATTATCACCTGAGTAGAGAACTGAGGTTTATTCTCAGCCAAAGGGGTAGAATCGATCCCCAGTAGGGGAATAGACTTCTGTAGGGGTATCAAGGGAAACCCACAACGTTTAGCAAAATCATAATCCATCAGGTTAATAGCTGCTCCAGAATCAACGAAAGCCTGAGCAGAAAATGAGGACAGAGAGCATATCAGAGTGACAGTTAATAAAAACTTAGTCTGAACATTACCCAAGACAACTGAGCGTGCAAAACGTCTTCCCCGCTTAGGGCAGACTGAAATAGCATGAGAGGCATCACCACAGTAGAAACATAACCCATTGCGCTTTCGAAACTCATGACGCTGTGCCCCAGACACCACTCTATCACACTGCATGGATTCAGAAGCAGGTTCACAAGGCAACACTATTCCACGCATACTTCTCCGCTCACGCAAACGTCTGTCAATTTGAATCGCTAATGACATAGAATCATTGAGACCAGAGGGGACAGGGAATCCCACCATAACATCCTTTACATTATGTGACAGACCCTTCCGGAAAAGGGCCGCCAAAGCGTCGTCATTCCACTTGGTCAGGACTGCCCACATACGGAATCTCTGACAGTATAACTCAGCGTCCTCAAGCCACTGATTTAATGCCAACAAGGCTTTTTCAGCTTGATCAGTGACATTAGGCTCATCGTACAATAACCCCAAAGCCTGAAAAAATGCATCAACATCACTCAAAACAGGATCCCAGGGTGTCAGGGAAAAAGCCCAATCCTGAGGATCGCCGCGCAGGAGAGAGATGACAATTTGAACCTGCTGCGCTGCGTTCCCTGAGGACTTAGATTTTAAGGCAAAAAACAATTTACAATTATTTTTGAAATTCTGAAACTTAGCTCGATCCCCTAAAAACAAATCTGGCATGGGGATCCTAGGTTCCACAACAGGCAACCTAGCAAGATAGATAGCAATACTCCGAACCTCAGTGGCAAGCTGATCCACACGGCCAGACAACTGTGCAAACTCCATTGAGAGAAAAGATCCTCCCCAGCACCCAGAGATACAGAGGGAAAAAAAAAAAAAAAAAAAATGCAACAAACAGAAAAATATCTCTGACAACTCTGACAACCGTTTTTTTTTTTTTTTCTTTCACAATATTTTTCCCTTCTGTGAGTACCATACAATATTAAATTTTTGGCCGGTGATACTGTTATGATTTGGTAGCTGAGGAGTGCAGGTAAAAAGGCAATACACCAGAGCAGTTGGAATCTATGAGATTGCAGTACCCTGACTAACCACCACAACTAGAGGCAGCCGTGGAGCGTTCCTACGTTGGTCCTAGACGCCTCGTCACAGCCTGAGAAACTAATTACACCTAAAGATAGAAATAGGAAAGCTATCTGCCCCGGAGCAGAACCCCAAAGATAATAGAAAGCCCCCAAACATGTAATGGCGGTTAGACAAGAAGAAACACTGACACAGAAAGAAAATAGCATGAGCAAACGCTGGGGCCCAAACTAACTAAATAGAAAAGGATAGGAAGGGTACTTACTGCAATCCCAGAAAACCCTGAAAAGCACCAACTCTACTAATTTCAAAAACACCTGAGATCACACGACCTCTACCACCTAAATTAGTTCTCTGATGTAACAAAATCAAAACAGCAGCCACTGAAAAAACTGCAAAAAGCAAAAGTACAAACATCAGTGGCTGAACTAACTGAGAGGGCAAAAGCCCCCGGAGGGGACCCTGAAGGCCCCCAAGAAGTGCAGGACAAAATGCAAAAATCTAGCACAAAAACAAAAAGAAGAAAATGTCTTATCTGATAGCAGGAGATGCAGACACGACACAGCAGGCTACAAGGGAAACAGGATTCAAGGATTGAGACCAGAACAATTGTTCACCGGCAACCCTGATGGGAAGGTGACTCCCTTATATAAGACCAGTCAGTAACACCTGATTCCCAATCCTCACAATCTTCACTGGACAGACCAGCACTGCTTGTAACCACCAGAGGGAGCCTCTGCTCAGAACTCATCTCAAGCCCATTCACAACACATACGTTTGTATCGGTTCCCCATAGTACTCAGATTATTCAGCACTCCTCTCCACACAGAAGCAAGTGACGACGAAAATCGTTCCTCCTCAGGAACCCCAGAAGAGCCCCCCCTATTGAAAGTACAAAACTGGGGGTGAAAACCATATGCCCCAAAAAACGGGGACTTACCAGTGGACTCGCTCCGCCTATTATTTAGAGCAAATTCCGCCAGAGGCAAGAAAGAAGCCCAGTCCTCCTGGTTCTCTGACACAAAACACCGGAGATATGTCTCCAAGCTCTGGTTCAGACGCTCTGTCTGACCATTGGTCTGCGGGTGAAAAGCCGATGAAAATGAAAACTGCATCCCCCGCCGTGTACAAAATGCTTTCCAGAATTTGGACACAAACTGAGACCCCCGATCTGACACCACATCGGAGGGTACCCCGTGAAGCCTTACAATTTTCCATAATAAACACCTGCGCAAGAGTTTTAGCATTAGGAAGAGCAGGAAGAGCGATAAAATGTGCCATCTTGCTGAACCTGTCCACTACAACGAGTATGACTGTTTTACCCGAAGATGGTGGGAGGTCCGTAATGAAGTCCATAGACAGATGAGTCCACGGACGCTCCGGGATCTTCAAAGGTAAGAGGGTCCCCGACGGACGGGTATGAGGGGTCTTAGAGCGCGCACAAACCTCGCAGGACGCGACAAAAGTTACCACCTCCTTATGTAAGTTAGGCCACCAAAACCGACGCGAGAGGAGATCCTCAGTTGCTTTACTCCCTGGGTGTCCTGCCAAAGCTGAATTATGGTGTGCCTCGATCACCTTTTGTCGCAACTGATTTGGAACAAACAGTCTCCCTGGAGGTCCTACAGGGGCGTCCCCCTGAGCCTCCAATACCTCCTCCTCAAGCTCAGAGCATACTGCCGACACCACCACCCCCTCCTGAAGGACCGGAACCGGGTCCTCCGTATTCCCAGCCCTGGGAAACAGCGAGATAAGGCATCCGCCTTAACATTTTTTGAGCCAGGACGATATGTGACGACAAAATTAAACCTGGTAAAAAACAACGACCACCTAGCTTGTCTGGGATTCAGACGTTTAGCGGACTCTAAATATAGCAGGTTTTTGTGATCGGTAATGACGGTGACCGGGTGGACTGCCCCCTCCAAAAAATGACGCCACTCCTCAAAAGCCAACTTAATGGCCAAGAGTTCCCTATTGCCGACATCATAATTCCTCTCAGCGGACGACAATTTTTTAGAGAAGAAGGCGCACGGATGCCATTTACCAGGGGACGAACCTTGTGACAATACTGCTCCCACCCCTACCTCGGAAGCGTCCACCTCAACAATGAACGGCTGTGACGCAACAGGTTGAATAAGTATGGGTGCTGAAGCAAAACATTTTTTCAAAGAGCAAAACGTTTGACAAGCCTTGTCAGACCACTTTGAAAAATCCGTCCCTTTTTTAGTCATGTCTGTGAGAGGTTTAACTATGGACGAAAAATTACGAATGAATTTCCGGTAGTAGTTAGCAAACCCCAGGAAACGTTGTAATGCCTTAAGATCCTCTGGCAGATCCCACTCAAGAACTGCCCGCACTTTCCCAGGGTCCATACGAAAACCGGATGCTGACACCAGGAACCCTAAAAACTGAAGTTCCTGTACGGCGAACACACACTTCTCCCATTTGGCGTACAGTTTATTATCCCGCAAGGTCTGTAACACCTGCCTAACATGCTCCTGATGAGACACAAGATCTGGCGAGTAAATTAGGATATCATCCAGATATATGACCACAAACTGTCCCATTAGGTGGCGAAAGATGTCATTTACAAAGTGTTGAAACACCGCCGGGGCAATACTCAAACCAAATGGCATGACAAGGTTCTCATAATGCCCCTCCGGAGTGTTAAACGCCGTCTTCCACTCATCCCCCTCCTTCATCCTAATCAGATTGTACGCCCCCCTAAGATCCAACTTAGAGAACCATTTGGCACCCACGATCTGATTGAAGAGATCGGGAATAAGTGGGAGCGGATACGGATCTCGGACCGTAATCCGATTAAGCTCACGGAAATCCAGGCAAGGGCGTAGGCCTCCATCTTTTTTCTTCACAAAGAAGAACCCCGCGGCCACCGGGGAAGATGAAGGTCTAATATGCCACTTAGCCAGACTCTCTGAAATATAATCCTTCATGGCCTGTCTCTCAGGACCAGAAAGGTTATACAACCTAGATTTCGGTAACTTGGCCCCAGGGAGCAAGTTAACAGAACAGTCATACTCGCGATGAGGAGGTAGTTCTTGACACCCTTTTTCCGAGAATACATCTTCAAAGTCCACCAGAAATGGAGGTAAGGCCCTAGGAGCGACCGCACCAATGACCGTATTCATGCAGTTTTTATTACAGAAATCGCTCCATTGGGTTATCTCTCTGGATTGCCAATTAATAACCGGGTTATGCTTAGTTAGCCAAGGCAGGCCCAGCACTATAGGAGTGGGAAGACCCTCCAACACATAACAAGACAACAGTTCTTTATGTAGCGCCCCCACTTGAAGATCTATGTTATGCACTGCTTGCACAAAACTTCCCTGACCGAGAGGTCTGGCGTCGATCGAGAATATGGGGACGGGTTTAGCCAACCCACTCAATCGCATACCTTGAACCCGGGCAAAGCGAGCATCCACCAGATTAGCCCCGGCCCCACTATCCAAAAGAACAGATATCCTCTCAGTTTTCGCACCCACCACCACCTCCGCCGGTACGAGAAACTGAGATGAACTTAGGGACGAAATACTTACTCTCTGCAACGGACGGGATGGACACCCCTAATAAAATGTCCCTTTTTTCCACAGAAGAAAACAACTTCTTGTTTTGTGGCGCCCCACCGATCCCCTCCCCCGGAATGATGTCCCTCCTAATTGCATAGGCTCCTCTGGACTGACCAGGGGAACCTCCGTATAAGGGACCCTTGAGGAAGGTGGAGTCATCACAGGGGGCGAAGTTACCCCGCACCTCTTCCCGAAGACGTCTGTCAATACGAATAGCAAGGGCCATAGCGGCTTCCAGTGTCGTGGGAGGGTCATACTGCGCCAACACATCTTTTAATTTGTCAGATAAACCTTGACAAAACTGGCTCCTAAGAGCCGGGTCATTCCACTGGGTGTCCGTGGCCCACCTACGGAATTCCGAACAGAATTCCTCTGCCGGACGATCTCCCTGCTGTATCTTACGTAACTTAGTTTCAGCAAGGGAGACCCGATCCGGGTCATCATATACAAGACCCAGAGCTGCGAAAAATCTATCCACTGACTGGAGAGCCGGGGAGCCCGGGGGAAGAGAGAACGCCCAGGATTGGGGGTCCCCTTGTAGGAGTGAGATGACAATTCCCACCCTTTGATCTTCACTCCCAGATGACTGAGGTCGCAGCCTAAAGTACAATTTACATGCCTCCCGGAAAGCAAAAAATCTGTCCCGCCCTCCAGTGAACCTGTCCGGGAGAGCTACTTTAGGTTCAGGTCTGGCTTGCTCCGGGGGGTACAAAACCTTGGACTTAACGTCCCTCAGCTCCATGGACAAACTCTGCAACTGCTGAGCTAGACTGGCTACTGGATCCATGGTGGCTGGGGAGAATCTTTAGTGAGGTCGGTGAAAATGTCACGCTGTCTCTGTATACAGGAGGACCGGGGTCTATGCTGACCCTAAGCTGGGGTCCTGACTAATCCCTCTACCTGGAGGTACTGTTGATGGTACAGAGGTCCAGGCCGCCAGCGTAACCCTATCTCCTGTGAATCCCTAACCACTGTAATCTAGTCCTGAGAAGGACCCTGATTACCACCACAGGGAACAGGAAGGTAACTGCCTACACACACAGTATAAGACGAACGAGACAGTACAAAGGGTAAAATAAAAGACCACCTTGCATACAAAACTATCACTACAGAGGGAACACCAACGGGTAAGGAGATAAATAATAAAGCGAGGAGAGGAGAAAACCACAACAGGTACTCTTAGCTTTAGACTTCTCAATACGATCCGCTCTGCTGGTCTGCATGAATGCTTTCACCGACACTTCCCCAGCAGACAGGCAGGTATATGAAGGAAACCAATTACCACAACATTAATTGCAGCTGAGCGAGGCTGGTCTAGTCCAGCACAGAGAGAGGAAGAATTAACTCCCTCACTGCCAAAAAACACCCAGCACCAGAAACTCAGCTGTGAGAAGTCAGGGTGTGCAATCGCGACGATCTTCGCAGCGACACACCCGTGACATAGTCACATCAGTCTCAACAATCCCAAAAGTCACATTAGCCCCCACTTGCATACTAGTCACATCAGCCCCCACTTCTCCAGTAGTCCCATCAGCCCCCACTTCCACGGTAGTTATATCAGCACCTTCTTCTCCAGTAGTCACTTCAGCCTCCACCTCACAGCAGTCACCAACTATCCCATGGTCACATCAGTCCACACTCATATAAGCCTTCACTTCTCCAGTAGTCGCAGCACCCCTACTTCTCCAGTTGTCCCATCAGTTCTCATTTTTTGCAGAATGTAATATCAGTTTTCACTTTTCCAATAGTCACAGCAGCCACCCACCTTCACAGGTGTCACAGTAGCACAGTTTTTCTCATGTAGTTACAGCAGTGACAGTACTTACTGCATGTACATGCATATATGATAGCGTTGCACGATTTGATTTGTCACTTGGCCTTGTCTCCTTGTAGATGTTTTGGCTTTTTGGCCACAATTCATCCACGAAGTCCATTTCTAGGCAGACATCTCCAAACAGTACATGGGTGTAGCTGAGTCCCACTGGTTGCTGCCTGTTCTTAGCTGATGGCACTGCTGAACATCTTCCCGATTTCCAAAGGAAGTAAGCATGTGTCCTTCACCTACTGCATTAAGTTTCCTTGGCCAATCACTATATCTATGATCCTCAATGTCGCCTGTTATGATTTGGTAGCTGAGGAGAGCAGGCAAAAAAGGAAATACACCAGAGCAGTTGGAAACTATGAGATTGCAGTACCCTGACTAACCACCACAACTAGAAGCAGCCGTGGAGTGTTCCTACGTTGGTCCTAGACGCCTCGTCACAGCCTGAGAAACTAACTACACCTAAAGATAGAAAGAGGAAAGCTATCTGCCCCGGAGCAGATCCCCAAAGAACATAGAAAGCCCCCAAACATGTAATGGCGGTTAGACAAGAAGAAATACTGACACAGACAGAAAATAGTATGAGCAAACGTTGGGGCCCAAACTTACTAAATAGAAAAGGATAGGAAGGGCACTTACTGCAATCCCAAAAAACCCTGAAAAGCACCAACTCTACTAATTTCAAAAACACCTGAGATCACACGACCTCTACCACCTAAATTAGTTCTCTGGTGTAACCAAAAACAAAACAGCAGCCACTGAAAAAACTGGAAAAAGCAAATGTACAAACATCAGTGGCTGAACTGAACTGAGAGGGCAAAAGCCCCCAGAAGGGACCCTGAAGGCCCCCACAGAAGTGCAGGACAAAATGCAAAAATCAAGCACAAAAACAAAAAGAAGAAAATGTCTTATCTGTTAGCAGGAGATTCAGACACGACACAGCAGGCTACCAAGGAAACAGGAATCAAGGATTGAGACCAGAACAATTGATCACCGGCAACCCTGATGGGAAGGCGACTCCCTTATATAAGACCAGTCAGTAACACCTGATTCCCAATCCTCACAATCTTCACTGGACAGTCCATTACCGTTTGTAACCACCAGAGGGAGCTTCTGCTCAGAACTCATTTCCAGCCTATTCACAACAGTACCCCCCCTTGAGGAGGGGTCACCGAACCCTCATTTGAGCAACCAGGTCGGTCAGGATGAGTTCTATGATAAGCACGGATGAGTCTCCTAGCATGGATGTCCGAAGCAAACACCCAAGAATTGTCTTCCTGACCATAACCTCTCCATTTAACCAAATACTGGAGTTTCCGTCTAGAAAAACGAGAATTCAATATTTTCTCAACCACATACTCCAGATTGCCCTCAACCAAAACAGGGTCAGGAGGCACAGTAGTAGGAACCACTGGCTCAACAAACCTCTTCAACAAAGACTTGTGGAACACGTTATGGATCTTAAATGTCCCTGGAAGAAGCAAACGAAAAGAAACAGGATTAAGAATCTCCATGATCTTATAAGGTCCAATGAACCTAGGCTTAAATTTAGGAGATGCCACTCTCATAGGAATATTTCTTGAGGACAACCAGACCAAGTCCCCCACTTTAAACCGAGGACCATCAGTCCTATGCCGGTTAGCAAACCGCTGGGCCCTCTCCTGAGAGAGGGACAACCTCTCCACTACCTGGTCCCAAATCTGTTGCATACGCTCCACAACAGAGTCAACACCTGGACAGACAGAAGCCTCCGTCTGTCCTGAAGAAAATCGAGGGTGAAACCCAGAATTACAGAAAAATGGAGACATCAAAGTGGCAGAGCTAGCCCTATTATTAAGAGCAAACTCAGCCAAAGGCAAAAAAGAGACCCAGTCATCCTGATCAGCAGACACAAAGCATCTTAGATAAGTCTCCAATGTCTGGTTTGTTCTCTCAGTTTGACTTCATGGCTAATAACTCCCAATTACCCACGTCATAATTACGTTCAGTGGGAGAAAATTTTCAGAGAAAAAGGCAAAAGGGTTACTTTTAGAGGTCTCTGGATCTCTTTGGGACAAAACGGCACCTGCCCCAATTTCAGAGGCATCCACCTCCACCTGAAATGGTAGAGAAACATCAGGCTGCCGTAGAACAGGAGCAGAAGTGAATCTCTGCTTAAGTTCCTGAAATGCAGAGACTGCCTCAGGAGGCCAATTCACCACATCAGAACCCTTCTTGGTCAAATCAGTTAATGGTTTAACAATAACAGAGAAATTACCAATAAAGTTACGATAAAAATTGGCAAAACCCAAGAATCTTTGAAGAGCCTTTAATGAAGTAGGTTGGACCCAATCACAGATGGCCTGAACTTTGACCGGGTCCATTTCAATAACAGATGGGGACAAAATGAATCCCAGAAATGAGATCCTCTGAACGCCAAAAAGACACTTTGATCCCTTCACATACAGAGCATTCTCTCTCAAAATCTGGAACACAGTCGAACATGTTTTACATGAGAGTCCCAGTCATTGGAAAAAATCAAGATATCATCCAAATAAACAATCAGAAATTTATCCACAAAATCCCTGAAAATGTCATTCATGAAGGACTGGAAGACAGAAGGAGCATTAGTGAGCCCAAAGGGCATCACAAGGTACTCAAAATGCCCTTCAGGGGTATTAAATGCCATCTTCCATTCATCCCCGTGCTTAATGCGAATAAGGTTATATGCCCCCCTGAGGTCAAGCTTGGTAAACCAAGTAGCGTTTTTCACCCTGGAAAATAGATCAGAGATCAAGGGTAACGGATATTGATATTTCACAGTAATATTGTTCAAGAGACGATAATCAATACACGGCCTTAATGAACCATCCTTTTTGGCCACAAAGAAAAAAAACGGCACCTAAGGGTGAAGAGGATGGTCTGATATGACCCTTCTCCAATGACTCCTTGATATAAGACCGCATTGCGTCATGTTCAGGTACAGACAAGTTAAAAAGGCGACCTTTAGGGAATTTACTACCAGGCACTAATTCAATAGCGCAGTCATAGCTCCTATGGGGAGGTAAGGATGCAGATTTTCTTTTGCTAACACATCAGAAAAATCAATCAAAAAGTCAGGAACATCGTGGGCCTGGGGGGAGGCAGAAAAAACAGGAGTGTTGGTATTAACACATTGGCAGCCCCAACTGGTAACAGACACAGATTTCCAATCCAAAACAGGATTATGAGACTGTAACCAAGGGAAACCCAGTACGATAATGTCATGCAGATTATACAGAACCAAAAATTTGCAACTCTCCTGATGATCAGGTTCTACCCTCATTATCACCTGAGTAGAGAACTGAGGTTTATTCTCAGCCAAAGGGGTAGAATCGATCCCCAGTAGGGGAATAGACTTCCGTAGGGGTATCAAGGGAAACCCACAACGTTTAGCAAAATCTAAATCCATCAGGTTAATAGCTGCTCCAGAATCAACAAAAGCCTGAGCAGAAAATGAGGACAGAGAGCATATCAGGGTAACAGTTAATAAAAACTTAGTCTGAACACTACCCAAGACAACTGAGCGTGCAAAACGTCTTCCCCGCTTAGGGCAGACTGAAATAGCATGAGAGGCATCACCACAGTAGAAACATAACCCATTGCGCTTTCGAAACTCATGACGCTGTGCCCCAGACACCACTCCATCACACTGCATGGGCCCAGCAGCTGGCTCACAAGGCAACACCACTCCACGCATACTTCTCCGCTCACGCAAACGTCTGTCAATTTGAATCGCTAATGACATAGAATCATTGAGACCAGAGGGAACAGGGAATCCCACCATAACATCCTTTATATTATCTGACAGTCCCTTCCGAAAAAGAGCTGCCAAAGCGTCGTCATTCCATTTGGTCAGGACTGCCCACTTACGGAATCTCTGACAGTACAACTCAGCGTCCTCAAGCCCCTGACTTAATGCCAACAAAGTTTTTTCAGCTTGATCAGTGACATTAGGCTCATCGTACAATAACCCCAAAGCCTGAAAAAACGCATCAACATCACTCAAAACAGGATCCCCAGGTGTCAGGGAAAAAGCCCAATCCTGAGGGTCGCCGCGCAGGAGAGAGATGACAATTTGAACCTGCTGCGCTGCATTCCCTAAGGACTTAAATTTTAAGGCAAAAAACAATTTACAGTTATTTTTGAAATTCAGAAACTTAGCTCGATCCCCTAAAAACAAATCTGGCATGGGGATCCTAGGTTCCACAACAGGCAACCTAGCAAGATAGGTAGCAATACTCCGAACTTTAGTGGCAAGCTGATCCACACGGCCAGACAACTGTGCAAACTCCATTGAGAGAGAAAAAAAAATCCTCCTCAGCACCCAGAGATACAGAGGGAAAAAAAAAATGCAACAAACAGAAAAAAAAAAATCTCTGACAACTCTGACAACTTTTTTCTTTCCACAATATTTTTCCCTTCTGTGAGTACCATATAATTTTCAGTTTTGGGCCGGTGATACTGTTATGATTTGGTAGCTGAGGAGAGCAGGCAAAAAAGGAAATACACCAGAGCAGTTGGAAACTATGAGATTGCAGTACCCTGACTAACCACCACAACTAGAGGCAGCCGTGGAGCGTTCCTACGTTGGTCCTAGACGCCTTGTCACAGCCTGAGAAACTAACTACACCTAAAGATAGAAAGAGGAAAGCTATCTGCCCCGGAGCAGATCCCCAAAGAACATAGAAAGCCCCCAAACATGTAATGGCGGTTAGACAAGAAGAAATACTGACACAGACAGAAAATAGTATGAGCAAACGTTGGGGCCCAAACTTACTAAATAGAAACGGATAGGAAGGGCACTTACTGCAATCCCAAAAAACCCTGAAAAGCACCAACTCTACTAATTTCAAAAACACCTGAGATCACACGACCTCTACCACCTAAATTAGTTCTCTGGTGTAACCAAAAACAAAACAGCAGCCACTGAAAAAACTGGAAAAAGCAATTGTACAAACATCAGTGGCTGAACTGAACTGAGAGGGCAAAAGCCCCCAGAAGGGACCCTGAAGGCCCCCACAGAAGTGCAGGACAAAATGCAAAAATCAAGCACAAAAACAAAAAGAAGAAAATGTCTTATCTGTTAGCAGGAGATTCAGACACGACACAGCAGGCTACCAAGGAAACAGGAATCAAGGATTGAGACCAGAACAATTGATCATCGGCAACCCTGATGGGAAGGCGACTCCCTTATATAAGACCAGTCAGTAACACCTGATTCCCAATCCTCACAATCTTCACTGGACAGTCCATTACCGTTTGTAACCACCAGAGGGAGCTTCTGCTCAGAACTCATTTCCAGCCTATTCACAACAGTCGCCCATTTCTTTGTACTTTTCAAACAAATCTGAACAGCACATCTTGAAACTCCAGTCTGCTTTGAACTTTTTGCCTAGGAGAGACCTGGCTGATGCAGTATATCTACCTTATGTGTTGTTGTTGGGGTTCAGTCTTACTATGGTGTATGACCTATGACATGAAACTTTCTTCCGCTACCTCACTTTTGTAGTAAAGTTTGGCTGCTCCTCACCCAGTTTTTAGCCTCCTACACTGCTATTTCTGTATCGGTTAACAACTATGTTTCAATCTGAATATGAAAATGACGATCATATTCATCTGTTTGGTATACTTGGTAATTCATACACCTTACAAATCCTACAAAATCCCTGACTTTGTGTATGTGTATGTAAGCAGGATGCGGGATGCAGTGACAGACAGGAGGCAGAGCAAGGGTTAACAAATTTAACAGTTTAATTAACAGGGGGTTAACTGCTCGCAGGGAGAAAGATGATTGAGGGGTTAATGCAAAAAGAAGCAAATGCAGAATAGTAGCAGTCCAATTTTCAACTTATGGTGTCCTTTATTTTCCTCCTCCGCAGATGATCCCACAGGCATTGTAGCACCGGCAACGGCTGCGAAGATGTCCACAGATGGAGTCCTTTAAACGATGGTCCGTCTTCTGGTGGCAGCGGTCGGTCTCCGGTACCTTCCGCTGAGCCCCTAGTCTGTTTAACTGCAGAGCAAAAGAGTAAAGCTCTCCGCAAGGCTCCTCGTGGCACGTGTCTCTCTGAGCAGCTGCCGTCACCTGAATGGCTGCTCTGCACGGCTCTACTCAGCGTTCGCTCCTCTATATGCCAGCAGAAGTGAGGATTGCTGCAGTAGTCTCTGTCCCACATGGGTGCTGCTGTGCGTCTATCAGCAATGGAGGGTTCTGCACCGCCGTGCCCTCACTCCTCCGTGCCAGCGCTGCACTCTGCTTAGCCGGGCGCTCGGCGCTCTCACTGTCTCAGGGGCCCATATGCGAGAGCTCTGCCGCAGTTCCACCCCGCGCTGTCTCTCATACTGCGGAGCGCACCGCACGCCTGCCTCTGCACTTGCTGCCGGTGGGAAACTCACTGTCTCTTCGCACGCTTTCTCCTCACTGCCTGGCTTAGACACGCCACAACCTCCCAAGTCATGGGGCCTGTCCTCTCCCCTATTCTTTCCCCCGGGCAACATGGGATGCAGCCTCAGCAGTTCCGGACCCAGCATGATGCATGCTCCTGCAGCCCGGTCTTCCTCCTTACATGTACATAGAAGAACTGATAAAAAAAAACAACTATTAACACCTCTATTTTTTAAAGCATCCTTAATTTGCAGAATTTTGTTCCACGCTTGCCTAAAAACATTTGTACAATACTGAATAGAAATGTATTTTTTTTATAGCTGGTGGCTTGAAGAAGTTGACTCAGCCCTCAGCCTTCATTAAGCCGTGTCCAGTTCTTTCACGCCCTCTAATATTATGCGTCAGGACTAATCTATTTTCTCCTAGATGTTGATTTAAATGAGCAATTGGCCGTTATTGCTGACAAACAAAACCGTTCAATCCAACAGCAAAAGACAAGATGAACATTAAATTAATCATCATGTACTCAGGGCTGAAAAGCCTCCTAATTTTACATTTTTCACCCTCAGGAAATCAATTATTATTATGTATATTGATATTAAATCTGTCACTATTTCTCTATTTCCCCAGAGTCCACGAGTAAAGAATTTTCATAATGTTCAAGGAAAAGGACATCGGAAATGTTTACCGTCAGCTTAGTACATTTAGCGTTATTTTACTTCCCGTGATGTTAGTAGAAACAAGTATTAAAATGATTTCTATTTTTTAATTTTAAATTTTATATTTTTTAATTTTAATTCACTCCACTGGGCAAGGAAAGTCTCACTGCACATCAATATACTTCATGTACCCTTTTCTTATGAGCCACCCACCAGGGCCGTGGGGTACTCGGCACCGAGCCCGTCGACTTCTATGGGGGATGTCACGGGCAGCACACGGCTCGTTCCGTGGCCCTGGGGCTCACTGTAATGTGGGATATTTACAGGTGAATTGAATATTGGTATGGGGATTCGTGACGCCACTTGTGGTATCTGGTCAGAATGACCAGCGCTGCTATGCAGATCCACTGAAGGGTTAATATTGTGCAGCTAGATGTTAAGCCTTCCACAAGTAAGGCTGAGTTCTCCTCCAGGGCAGATAAATGTGGGGATGCAGGACAGACGGGGACCCGGCAGTCAGGAGTAATAAGGGAGACACACACATAAGTCACTTTGGTACCTTTACTGAAGATGTTGCAGGCACTTCCCGGAGCACTGTAGGGTGAAGGGTGCACATCCAGATTCCTCCACTGAGTAGGTGTGTGGCCTCCTGTTCTCTGCCTTTTTGTAATGAAGTCTTGGCCTGCGTGTAGCTGGGCCTAGCTTAGTCTCCGTCTTGTACCTGGCTGACCTTGTGGTTGGACCTTCTCTGAAAGAACAGGGTCCCTTGGCCGGTACCAGCCGAACTCCGTCCTCCTGATCCTGTTACGTATCAGCTCTGTGGTACTCCTGGGACTTGTAGTCCTCCAGGAACTCCGGTGTTCTCCTAATGGGTCGTGGAGATCCCTATAGGCTCGGACCCCGGTGTCCGGTAATGCTTGCTGAGATGAGCTGTAGAGGCTCCTCTGTCTCATTAACTTTCCACTCGCCTTCGGCCTACCTGGATCCTCACACGATCACACACTGGCAGTTGGTGAGCTGCCTCTTCACCGCTCTCTAAGCGTCGGCACGCTTCTCACTGAGCTGTACTCCTAGCTTCAGCTCTGACTAGGCTGGAGTGGTCTCTCTGTTCCACTCTTTACTAGACTCCACTCTATGAACTGAATAGCTCTGCAGCCTCTCTAACCTCAGCTCTGCACTTCCACCTTGCTGCAGACTGACTTCTCTGAGGTGGCTGCACTGAACTGCTCTCTCACTGACTTGGTGTTTCCTGTGTCAGCTTCTTTTATATGTCTAAAACAGCTCCCTCTGGTGGTCTTTGGGGATAAATGAACGTGTGTGAATGTGTATAATGACCTCTAGTGGTATATTCTTTCAGTGCACCCTTCTGGGAGATATGGATTCAGTCGCAGCTGGGCTCCACATTCCCTCCTAGTAGAACTCAGCACTCCGGGGCTGAAATACAAAAACAAAGAACAATAAACATTTTATAAATAACTCTTCCTTTACAGGAGGTAAGGCACTCTTAAACTGTTGCATAACGGTAAATGAACAACTATATACATTAGCACAATGAGGAAGTGAGGAGTTGAGCAACCATAAAAGTCCCAGTCTCTTTTGGAAAAGGATGCTCAAAAGGGGTAGAGAAAACAAGCAAAATAATGTCCATTCACTTGTTTCAATTTTAAAAGGAAAACAGATTAATAAATTATACTATAAGCAAAAATATATACATTTATGTACAGTGACTCCAGACAATTATTTGCATTTGCCAAGGGTTGAACTAATCTCTAAACCTAGCAGGGATGTGCCCTTTTGTGCTACGTTCTGACCTGCGTGGTGCAGTAACCTGTGAGGTAGCAGTTTCCCTGTTTGTTCTGCGTGAAAGTGAATTATAGAATTGCCTTAACCTCTCTACAGGACTGGCATGCACACTGTGAGCTGGGTGGACCGGCTCGACTTCTGCAGGGGATCCTTCTTCCTGAGATTCAGCTTCTTGGGATTCCTGTTATGATTTGGTAGCTGAGGAGAGCAGGCAAAAAAGGAAATACACCAGAGCAGTTGGAAACTATGAGATTGCAGTACCCTCACTAACCACCACAACTAGAGGCAGCCGTGGAGCGTTCCTACGTTGGTCCTAGACGCCTCGTCACAGCCTGAGAAACTAACTACACCTAAAGATAGAAAGAGGAAAGCTATCTGCCCCGGAGCAGATCCCCAAAGAACATAGAAAGCCCCCAAACATGTAATGGCGGTTAGACAAGAAGAAATACTGACACAGACAGAAAATAGTATGAGCAAACGTTGGGGCCCAAACTTACTAAATAAAAAAGGATAGGAAGGGCACTTACTGCAATCCCAAAAAACCCTGAAAAGCACCAACTCTACTAATTTCAAAAACACCTGAGATCACACGACCTCTACCACCTAAATTAGTTCTCTGGTGTAACCAAAAACAAAACAGCAGCCACTGAAAAAACTGGAAAAAGCAAATGTACAAACATCAGTGGCTGAACTGAACTGAGAGGCAAAAGCCCCCAGAGGGGACCCTGAAGGCCCCCACAGAAGTGCAGGACAAAATGCAAAAATCAAGCACAAAAACAAAAAGAAGAAAATGTCTTATCTGTTAGCAGGAGATTCAGACACGACACAGCAGGCTACCAAGGAAACAGGAATCAAGGATTGAGACCAGAACAATTGATCACCGGCAACCCTGATGGGAAGGTGACTCCCTTATATAAGACCAGTCAGTAACACCTGATTCCCAATCCTCACAATCTTCACTGGACAGTCCAGTACCGTTTGTAACCACCAGAGGGAGCTTCTGCTCAGAACTCATTTCCAGCCTATTCACAACAGTACCCCCCCTTGAGGAGGGGTCACCGAACCCTCATTTGAGCAACCAGGTCGGTCAGGATGAGTTCTATGATACGCACGGATGAGTCTCCTAGCATGGATGTCCGAAGCAAACACCCAAGAATTGTCTTCCTGACCATAACCTCTCCATTTAACCAAATACTGGAGTTTCCGTCTAGAAAAACGAGAATTCAATATTTTCTCAACCACATACTCCAGATTGCCCTCAACCAAAACAGGGTCAGGAGGCACAGTAGTAGGAACCACTGGCTCAACAAACCTCTTCAACAAGGACTTGTGGAACACGTTATGGATCTTAAATGTCCCTGGAAGAAGCAAACGAAAAGAAACAGGGTTAAGAATCTCCATGATCTTATAAGGTCCAATGAACCTAGGCTTAAATTTAGGAGATGCCACTCTCATAGGAATATTTCTTGAGGACAACCAGACCAAGTCCCCCACTTTAAACCGAGGACCATCAGTCCTATGCCGGTTAGCAAACCGCTGGGCCCTCTCCTGAGAGAGGACAACCTTTCCACTACCTGGTCCCAAATCTGTTGCATACGCTCCACAACAGAGTCAACACGCGGCAGACAGAAGCCTCCGTCTGTCCAGAAGAAAATCGAGGGTGAAACCCAGAATTACAGAAAAATGGAGACATCAAAGTGGCAGAGCTAGCCCTATTATTAAAGGCAAACTCAGCCAAAGGCAAAAAAGAGACCCAGTCATCCTGATCAGCAGACACAAAGCATCTTAGATAAGTCTCCAATGTCTGGTTTGTTCTCTCAGTTTGACCATTGGTCTGAGGATGAAACGCCGAGGAGAAAGACAATTGAACACCAATTTTAGAACAAAAGGTCCTCCAAAATCTGGAAACAAACTGGACTCCTCTGTCAGACACAATGTTCTCAGGAATGCCGTGTAAACGAACCACGTGCTGAAGGAACAAAGGCACCAATTCAGAGGAGGAAGGCAACTTAGGTAATGGCACAAGATGTATCATCTTGGAAAACCTATCGCAAATCACCCAGATGACGGTCATTCTCTGAGAAACAGGGAGGTCGGAAATGAAATCCATAGAGATATGGGTCCATGGTCTCTTGGGCACCGGTAATGGCATCAACAAACCACTAGAAGAGAGCAAGGCTTGGAGCGAGAGCAAGTCCCGCAGGACTGCACAAACTCCCTGACATCACGAGACAAGGTAGGCCACCAAAAGGACCGACCAACCAAGTCCCTGGTACCAAAAATTCCGGGATGACCGGCCAACGCGGAACAATGAATCTCAGACATTACACTCTTTTTCCACTGGTCCGGGACAAACAATTTCCCAACAGGGCAGCGCTCGGGCTTATCTTCCTGGCACCCCTCCAGAGCCAGTCTCAAATTGGGCGAGATGGCGGAAAGAACTACACCCTCTTTCAAAATAACAGAAGGATCAGATAACTCAGGAGAGTCCGCCAGGAAACTCCTCGAGAGGGCATCCGCCTTAACATTTTTAGTGCCAGGAAGAAATGAAACCACAAAATTAAAACGTGTGAAAAACAAGGCCCACCTGGCCTGTCTAGGATTAAGTCGCTTGGCAGATTCCAGATAAACTAGATTCTTATGGTCAGTAAGGACCACCACCTGATATTTGGCTCCCTCCAGCCAATGTCTCCACTCTTCAAAAGCCCACTTCATGGCTAATAACTCCCGATTACCCACGTCATAATTACGTTCAGTGGGAGAAAATTTTCGAGAGAAAAAGGCACAAGGGTTACTTTTAGAGGTCTCTGGATCTCTTTGGGACAAAACGGCACCTGCCCCAATTTCAGAGGCATCCACCTCCACCTGAAATGGTAGAGAAACATCAGGCTGCCGTAGAACAGGAGCAGAAGTGAATCTCTGCTTAAGTTCCTGAAATGCAGAGACTGCCTCAGGAGGCCAATTCACCACATCAGAACCCTTCTTGGTCAAATCAGTTAATGGTTTAACAATAACAGAGAAATTACCAATAAAGTTACGATAAAAATTGGCAAAACCCAAGAATCTTTGAAGAGCCTTTAATGAAGTAGGTTGGACCCAATCACAGATGGCCTGAACTTTGACCGGGTCCATTTCAATAACAGATGGGGACAAAATGAATCCCAGAAATGAGATCCTCTGAACGCCAAAAAGACACTTTGATCCCTTCACATACAGAGCATTCTCTCTCAAAATCTGGAACACAGTCCGAACATGTTTTACATGAGAGTCCCAGTCATTGGAAAAAATCAAGATATCATCCAAATAAACAATCAGAAATTTATCCACAAAATCCCTGAAAATGTCATTCATGAAGGACTGGAAGACAGAAGGAGCATTAGTGAGCCCAAAGGGCATCACAAGGTACTCAAAATGCCCTTCAGGGGTATTAAATGCCATCTTCCATTCATCCCCGTGCTTAATGCGAATAAGGTTATATGCCCCCCTGAGGTCAAGCTTGGTAAACCAAGTAGCGTTTTTCACCCTGGAAAATAGATCAGAGATCAAGGGTAACGGATATTGATATTTCACAGTAATATTGTTCAAGAGACGATAATCAATACACGGCCTTAATGAACCATCCTTTTTGGCCACAAAGAAAAAAAACGGCACCTAAGGGTGAAGAGGATGGTCTGATATGACCCTTCTCCAATGACTCCTTGATATAAGACCGCATTGTGTCATGTTCAGGTACAGACAAGTTAAAAAGGCGACCTTTAGGGAATTTACTACCAGGCACTAATTCAATAGCGCAGTCATAGCTCCTATGGGGAGGTAAGGATGCAGATTTTCTTTCGCTAAACACATCAGAAAAATCAATCAAAAAGTCAGGAACATCGTGGGCCTGGGGGGAGGCAGAAAAAACAGGAGTGTTGGTATTAACACATTGGCAGCCCCAACTGGTAACAGACACAGATTTCCAATCCAAAACAGGATTATGAGACTGTAACCAAGGGAAACCCAGTACGATAATGTCATGCAGATTATACAGAACCAAAAATTTGCAACTCTCCTGATGATCAGGTTCTACCCTCATTATCACCTGAGTAGAGAACTGAGGTTTATTCTCAGCCAAAGGGGTAGAATCGATCCCCAGTAGGGGAATAGACTTCCGTAGGGGTATCAAGGGAAACCCACAACGTTTAGCAAAATCAAAATCCATCAGGTTAATAGCTGCTCCAGAATCAACAAAAGCCTGAGCAGAAAATGAGGACAGAGAGCATATCAGGGTAACAGTTAACAAAAACTTAGTCTGATCACTATCCAAGACAACTGAGCGAGCAAAACGTCTTCCCCGCTTAGGGCAGACAGAAATAGCATGAGAGGCATCACCACAGTAGAAACATAACCCATTGCGCTTTCGAAATTCATGACGCTGTGCCCCAGAAACCACTCTATCACACTGCATGGATTCAGAAGCAGGTTCACAAGGCAACATTATTCCACGCATACCTTTCCGCTCACGCAAACGTCTGTCAATTTGAATCGCTAATGACATAGAATCATTGAGATCAGAGGGAACAGGGAATCCCACCATAACATCCTTTACATTATCTGACAGTCCCTTCCGAAAAAGAGCTGCCAAAGCGTCGTCATTACATTTGGTCAGGACTGCCCACCTACGGAATCTCTGACAGTATAACTCAGCGTCCTCAAGCCCCTGACTTAATGCCAACAAAGTTTTTTCAGCTTGATCAGTGACATTAGGCTCATCGTACAATAACCCCAAAGCCTGAAAAAACGCATCAACATCACTCAAAACAGGATCCCCAGGTGTCAGGGAAAAAGCCCAATCCTGAGGGTTGCCGCGCAGGAGAGAGATGACAATTTGAACCTGCTGCGCTGCGTTCCCTGAGGACTTAGATTTTAAGGCAAAAAACAATTTACAGTTATTTTTGAAATTCAGAAACTTAGCTCGATCCCCTAAAAACAAATCTGGCATGGGAACCCTAGGTTCCACAACAGGCAACCTAGCAAGATAGGTAGCAATACTCCGAACTTCAGTGGCAAGCTGATCCACACGGCCAGACAACTGTGTAAACTCCATTGAGAGAAAAAAAATCCTCCTCAGCACCCAGAGATACAGAGGGAAAAAAAAAATGCAACAAACAGAAAAAAAAAAAAATCTCTGACAACTCTGACAACTTTTTTCTTTCACAATATTTTTCCCTTCTGTGAGTACCATATAATTTTCAGTTTGGGCCAGTGATGCTGTTATGATTTGGTAGCTGAGGAGAGCAGGCAAAAAAGGAAATACACCAGAGCAGTTGGAAACTATGAGATTGCAGTACCCTGACTAACCACCACAACTAGAGGCAGCCGTGGAGCGTTCCTACGTTGGTCCTAGACGCCTCGTCACAGCCAGAGAAACTAACTACACCTAAAGATAGAAAGAGGAAAGCTATCTGCCCCGGAGCAGATCCCCAAAGAACATAGAAAGCCCCCAAACATGTAATGGCGGTTAGACAAGAAGAAATACTGACACAGACAGAAAATAGTATGAGCAAACGTTGGGGCCCAAACTTACTAAATAGAAAAGGATAGGAAGGGCACTTACTGCAATCCCAAAAAACCCTGAAAAGCACCAACTCTACTAATTTCAAAAACACCTGAGATCACACGACCTCTACCACCTAAATTAGTTCTCTGGTGTAACCAAAAACAAAACAGCAGCCACTGAAAAAACTGGAAAAAGCAAATGTACAAACATCAGTGGCTGAACTGAACTGAGAGGCAAAAGCCCCCAGAGGGGACCCTGAAGGCCCCACAGAAGTGCAGGACAAAATGCAAAAATCAAGCACAAAAACAAAAAGAAGAAAATGTCTTATCTGTTAGCAGGAGATTCAGACACGACACAGCAGGCTACCAAGGAAACAGGAATCAAGGATTGAGACCAGAACAATTGATCACCGGCAACCCTGATGGGAAGGTGACTCCCTTATATAAGACCAGTCAGTAACACCTGATTCCCAATCCTCACAATCTTCACTGGACAGTCCAGTACCGTTTGTAACCACCAGAGGGAGCTTCTGCTCAGAACTCATTTCCAGCCTATTCACAACAGATTCCGCTTTTGGGGTGCTGCTTCTTGGGGTTCT
>JARQOD010000002.1:625215526-625343904 GCA_033576555.1 Oophaga sylvatica
GGGGGCCACCAGTAACATTCACTCTGGGGGCTCCCAGTAACAATGACTCTGGGGGCTCACCAGTAAACATTGACTCTGTGGGCCCACCAGTAACATTGACTCTGGGGGCCACCAGCAACATTGACTCTGGGGGCCCACCAAGTAACATTGACTCTGTGGGCTCACCAGTAACATTGACTCTTGGGGCCCTCAGTAACATTGACTCTGGGGGCCCACCAGTAACATTGACTCTGGGGGCCCTCCAGTAACATTGACTCTGGGGGCCCACCAGAAACATTGACTCTTGGGGCTCACCAGTAACATTGACTCTGTGAGCTCAACAGTAACATTGACTCTGGGGGCCCACCAGCAACATTGACTCTGGGGGCCCACCAGTAACATTGACTATGTGGGCTCACCAGTAACATGACTCTGGGGGCCCATCAGCAACATTGACTCTGGGGGCCCACCAGTAACATTGACTCTTGGGGCTCACCAGTAACATTGACTCTGGGGACCCACCAGCAACATTGACTCTGGGGGCCCACCAGTAACATTGACTCTGGGGGCCCACCAGTAACATTGACTCTGGGGGACCCACCAGCAACATTAACTCTGGGGCCCACCAATAACATTGACTATGTGGGCTTACCAGTAACATTGACTCTGGGGGCCCACTAGTAACATTGACTCTGTGGGCTTACCAGTAACATTGATCTGGGGGCCCACCAGTAACATTGACTCTGGGGCTCACCAGTAACTGACTCTGGGGGCCCTCCAGTAACATTGACTCTGTGGGCTTACCAGCAACATTGACTCTAGGGGCCCACCAGTAACATTGACTCTGGGGGCTCACCAGTAACATTGACTCTTGGGGCCCTCCAGTAACATTGACTCTGGGGGCCCACCAGTAACATTGACTCTGGGGGCCCTCCAGTAACATTGACTCTGGGGGCCCTCCAGTAACATTGACTCTGGGGGCCCTCCAGTAACATTGACTCTGGGGGCCCACCAGTAACATTGACTCTGGGGGCTCACCAGTAACATTGACTCTGTGGGCTCACCAGTAACATGACTCTGGGGGCCCACCAGTAACATTGACTCTGGGGGCCCTCCAGTAACATTGACTCTGGGGGCCCTCCAGTAGCATTCACTCTGGGGCCCACCAGTAACATTGACTCTGGGGGCTCACCAGTAACATTGACTCTGGGGGCCCACCAGTAACATTCACTCTGGGGGCTCACCAGTAACAATGACTCTGGGGGCTCACCAGTAACATTGACTCTGTGGGCCCACCAGTAACATTGACTCTGGGGGCCCACCAGCAACATTGACTCTGGGGGCCACCAGTAACATTGACTCTGTGGGCTCACCAGTAACATTGACTCTTGGGGCCCTCAGTAACATTGACTCTGGGGGCCCACCAGTAACATTGACTCTGGGGGCCCTCCAGTAACATTGACTCTGGGGGCCCACCAGAAACATTGACTCTTGGGGCTCACCAGTAACATTGACTCTGTGAGCTCACCAGTAACATTGACTCTGGGGGCCCACCAGCAACATTGACTCTGGGGGCCCACCAGTAACATTGACTCTGTGGCTCACCAGTAACATTGACTCTGGGGGCCCACCAGCAACATTGACTCTGGGGGCCCACCAGTAACATTGTTTATCAAATGGAGAGAGGGAGGCATATCTAAAGAAGAATATAATGCCGTCTGCAGAACCTGCAGGGCACAAATCAGATTATCTAAAGCTGACAATGAATTAAGGCTTGCAAGTGACGTCAAAAGCAACAAAAAAGGATTTTGGGGATACGTCAAAAGTAAAAGAAAAGTCAAAGATGCTATAGGATTTTTTTACAGGATGAAAATGATGAAATGGTAAGTCAGGATGTTGAGAAGGCTGAACTTTTAAATTCCTATTTTGCATCTGTTTTCTCTCAGAAAGGAAATGTAACATCAACTGATCTTCACTGTCCTATTAAAGGAATAGAAGAATCCAGGATATCTATAAACAGAAAGACAGTGAAGAAACACTTAGCTAACATAAATGAATTCAAGTCTCCAGGTCCAGATGAATTACACCCCAGGGTACTGAAGGAGATAGCAGAAGAAATTCTTGAACCACTGTCCATAATCTTTGAAAATTCTTGGAGAACAGGAGAAGTCCCAGAAGACTGGAGAAGAGCAAATGTTGTTCCTATCTTCAAAAGGGGAAGAAGGTGGACCCAGGAACTACAGGCCGGTGAGTCTGACTTCTATACCAGGAAAGATCTTTGAACAAATTATTAAAGAACATGTATGCAAGTACCTGGATAAGAATGAAGTGATTAAACAGAGTCAGCATGGGTTTGTAACTAATAAGTCTGTCAGACTAACTTAATTTCCTTCTATGACAGAATCACTGACTGGGTGGATCAGGGAAATGCTGTAGATATAGTATATCTTGACTTCAGCAAAGCATTTGACAAAGTATCTCACACAATCCTTATTGAAAAAATGACTAAGTATGGAATGGACAAGGCAACTGTTAGGTGGATTCATAACTGGCTTAGTGATCGAACCCAAAGAGTGGTTGTAAATGGCTGCACATCCAGTTGGAAGAATGTCTCAAGTGGGGTACCACAAGGCTCTGTTTTGGGCCCTGTATTGTTCAACATCTTTATCAATGATTTAGATGAAGGAATTTAGGGTAAACTGATCAAATTTGCTGATGACACAAAGCTAGGAGGGGTAGCTAATACTAGAGAAGAGAGAGAGAGGATTCAAAAAGATATACATAAACTGGAGCAGTGGGCAGCAACTAACAGAATGGATTTTAACAGGGAAAAATGCAAAG
Organism: Oophaga sylvatica; assembly: GCA_033576555.1. Classification (NCBI taxonomy): domain Eukaryota; kingdom Metazoa; phylum Chordata; class Amphibia; order Anura; family Dendrobatidae; genus Oophaga; species Oophaga sylvatica. Next base: position 625,218,347 of record JARQOD010000002.1, read on the forward strand.
TACTACATCTGGGCAATAAAAATGAAAAAAGCATATACAAAATGGGAGGAATAGGGCTAAGTAACAGCACATGTGAAAAAGACTTGGTATACTAATTGATCACAGACTTAACATGAGTCAACAGTGTGATGCAGCAGCAAAAAAGGCAAATGCAATTCTAGGATGTATCAACAGAAGCATACAGTCTAGATCACGTGAGGTCATTATTGCCCTCTACTCCTCTTTGGTCAGACCTCATCTGGAATACTGTGTCCAGTTTTGGGCACCACATTTTAAAAAAGACATCAACAAACTGGAGCAAGTTCAGAGAAGAGCCACCAGAATGGTGACCGGTCTGCAAACCATGTCCTATGAGGAACGGTTGCAGGATTTGGAATGTTTAGCTTGCAAAAAGAAGACTGAGAGGAGACTTAATAGCTGTCTACAAATATCTCAAGGGCTGTCACATTGTAGAAGGATCATCTTTATTCTCATTTGCACAAGGAAAGACTAGAAGCAATGGGATGAAACTGAATGGGAGGAGACACAGATTAGATATTAGAAAAAACTTTTTGACAGTTAGGGTGATCAATGAGTGGAACAGGCTGCCACGAGAGGTGGTGAGTTCTCCTTCAATGGAAGTCTTCAAACAGAGGCTGGATAGACATCTGTCTGGGATGATTTAGAGAATCCTGCTTTGAGCAGGGGGTTGGACCAGAAGGCCCAGGAGGTCCCTTCCAACTCTACCATTCTATGATTCTATGACTCTGGGGCGCCCACCAGTAACATTGACTCTGGGGACCCACCAGCAACATTAACTCTGGGGGCCCACCAGTAACATTGACTCTGTGGGCTTACCAGTAACATTGACTCTGGGGGCCCACCAGTAACATTGACTCTGTGGGCTTACCAGTAACATTGACTCTTGGGGCTCACCAGTAACATTGACTCTGGGGGCCCACCAGCAACATTGACTATAGGGGCCCACCAGTAACATTGACTCTGGGGGCTCACCAGTAACATTGACTCTTGGGCCCTCCAGTAACATTGACTCTGGGGCCCACCAGTAACATTGACTCTGGGGCCCTCCAGTAACATTGACTCTGGGGGCCCACCAGTAACATTGACTCTGGGGGCCCACCAGTAACATTGACTCTGTGGGCTTACCAGTAACATTGACTCTGGGGGCCCACCAGTAACATTGACTCTGTGGGCTCACCAGTAACATTGACTCTTGGGGCTCACCAGTAACATTGACTCTGGGGGCCCACCAGCAACATTGACTCTGGGGGCCCACCAGCAACATTGACTCTAGGGGCCCACCAGTAACATTGACTCTGGGGGCTCACCAGTAACATTGACTCTTGGGGCCCTCCAGTAACATTGACTCTGGGGGCCCACCAGTAACATTGACTCTGGGGCCCTCCAGTAACATTGACTCTGGGGCCCACCAGTAACATTGACTCTGGGGCCCACCAGTAACATTGCCTCTGTGGGCTTACCAGTAACATTGACTCTTGGGGCTCACCAGTAACATTGACTCTGGGGGCCCACCAGCAACTTGACTCTGGGGGCCCACCAGCAACATTGACTCTAGGGGCCCACCAGCAACATTGACTCTGGGGGCTCACCAGTAACATTGACTCTTGGGGCCCTCCAGTAACATTGACTCTGGGGGCCCACCAGTAACATTGACTCTGGGGCTCTCCAGTAACATTGACTCTGGGGGCCCACCAGTAACATTGACTCTGGGGGCCACCAGTAACATTGACTCTGGGGGCCCTCCAGTAACATTGACTCTGGGGGCCCTCCAGTAACATTGACTCTGGGGGCCCTCCAGTAACATTGACTCTGGGGCCCACCAGTAACATTGACTCCTGGGGGCTCACCAGTAACATTGACTCCGTGGGCTCACCAGTAACATTGACTCTGGGGGCCCACCAGTACCATTGACTATGGGGCCCACCAGTAACATTGACTCTGGGGGCCCTCCAGTAGCATTCACTCTGGGTGCCCACCAGTAACATTGACTCTGGGGGCTCACCAGTAACATTGACTCTGGGGGCCCACCAGTAACATTCACTCTGGGGGCTCACCAGTAACATTGACTCTGGGGCTCACCAGTAACATTGACTCTGGGGGCCCTCCAGTAACATTGACTTTGGGGGCCCACCAGTAACATTGACTCTGGAGGCCCTCCAGTTACATTGACTCTGGGGGTTCACCAGTAACATTGACTCTGGGGCTCACCAGTAACATTGACTCTGGGGGCCCTCCAGTTACATTGACTCGAGGGGCTCACCAGTAACATTGACTCTGGGGCTCACCAGTAACATTGACTCTGGGGGCTCACCAGTAACATTGACTCCGGGGGCTCACCAGTAACATTGACTCTGGGCTCACCAGTAACATTGACTCTGGGGGCCCTCCAGTAACATTGACTCTGGGGGCCCTCCAGTAACATTGACTCTGGGTCCCTCCAGTAACATTGACTCTGGGGGCCCACCAGTAACATTGACTCCTGGGGGCTCACCAGTAACATTGACTCTGTGGGCTCACCAGTAACATTGACTCTGGGGGCCCACCAGTAACATTGACTCTGCGGGCCCACCAGTAACATTGACTCTGGGGGCCCTCCAGTAGCATTCACTCTGGGGGCCCACCAGTAACATTGACTCTGGGGGCTCACCAGTAACATTGACTCTGGGGGCCCACCAATAACATTCACTCTGGGGGCTCACCAGTAACATTGACTCTGGGGGCTCACCAGTAACATTGACTCTGGGGGCCCTGTTATGTTACGGTAGCTGAGGAGTGCAGGTAAAAAAGGAAATACACCAGAGCAGTTGGAATCTATGAGATTGCAGTACCCTGACTAACCACCGCAACTAGAGGCAGCCGTGGAGCGTTCCTACGTTGGTCCTAGACGCCTCGTCACAGCCTGAGAAACTAACTACACCTAAAGATAGAAATAGGAAAGCTATCTGCCCCGGAGCAGAACCCCAAAGATAATAGAAAGCCCCCAAACATGTAATGGCGGTTAGACAAGAGGAAATACAGACACAGAAAGAAAATAGTATGAGCAAACGCTGGGGCCCAAACTATCTAAATAGAAAAGGATAGGAAGGGTACTTACTGCAATCTCAGAAAACCCTGAAAAAACACCAACTCTACTAATTTCAAAATCACCTGAGATCACACGACCTCTACCACCTAAATTAGTTCTCTGGTGTAACAAAAACAAAACAGCAGCCACTGAAAAAAAACTGGAAAAAGCAAAAGTACAAAACACAGTGGCTGGACTAAACTGAGAGGGCAAAAGCCCCCGGAGGGGACCCTGAAGGCCCCCACAGAAGTGCAGGACAAAATGCAAAAATATAGCAAAAACACAAAATAAGAAATTGTCTTATCTGATAGCAGGAGATGCAGACACGACACAGCAGGCTACAAGGGAAACTGGAAAGAAGGATTCAGACCAGAACAATTGATCACCGGCAACCCTGATGGGAAAATGACTCCCTTATATAAGACCAATCAGTAACACCTGATTCCCAGTCCTCACAATTCTCACTAGTACCGCTTGTAACCACCAGAGGGAGCCTCTGCTCAGAACTCATCACAAACCCATTCACAACAGTACCCCCCCCTTGAGGAGGGGTCACCGAACCCTCATTTGAGCAACCAGGTCGGTCAGGATGAGTTCTATGATACGCACGGATAAGTCTCCTAGCATGGATGTCCGAAGCAAACACCCAAGAATTGTCTTCCTGACCATAACCTCTCCATTTAACCAAATACTGGAGTCTTCGTCTAGAAAAACGAGAATCCAATATTTTCTCAACCACATACTCCAGATTGCCCTCAACCAAAACAGGGTCAGGAGGCACAGCAGCAGGAACCACTGGCTCAACAAACCTCTTCAACAAGGACTTGTGGAACACGTTATGGATCTTAAATGTCCCTGGAAGAAGCAAACGAAAAGAAACAGGATTAATAATCTCCATGATCTTATAAGGTCCAATGAACCTAGGCTTAAATTTAGGAGATGCTACTCTCATAGGAATATTCTTTGAGGACAACCAGACCAAGTCCCCCACTTTAAACCGAGGACCATCAGTCCTATGCCGGTTAGCAAACCGCTGGGCCTTCTCATGAGAGAGGGACAACCTCTCCACTACCTGGTCCCAAATCTGCTGCATACGCTCAACAACAGAGTCAACACCTGGACAGACAGAAGCCTCCGTCTGTCCTGAAGAAAATCGAGGGTGAAACCCAGAATTACAGAAAAACGGAGACATCAAAGTGGCAGAGCTAGCCCTATTATTAAGAGCAAACTCAGCCAAAGGCAAAAAAGAGACCCAGTCATCCTGATCAGCAGACACAAAGCATCTTAGATAAGTCTCCAATGTCTGGTTTGTTCTCTCAGTTTGACCATTGGTCTGAGGATGAAATGCCGAGGAGAAAGACAATTGAACACCCAGTTTAGAACAAAAAGTCCTCCAAAATCTGGAAACAAACTGGACTCCTCTGTCAGACACAATGTTCTCAGGAATGCCGTGTAAACGAACCACGTGCTGAAGGAACAACGGCACCAATTCAGAGGAGGAAGGCAACTTAGGTAATGGCACAAGATGTATCATTTTGGAAAACCTATCACAAATTACCCAGATGGTGGTCATTCTCTGAGAAACAGGAAGATCGGAAATGAAATCCATAGAGATATGGGTCCATGGTCTCTTGGGCACAGGCAATGGCATCAACAAACCACTAGAGCGAGAGCAAGGCTTGGAGCGAGAGCAAGTCCCGCAGGACTGCACAAATTCCCTGACATCGCGAGACAAGGTAGGCCACCAAAAGGACCGACTAACCAAGTCTCTGGTACCAAAAATTCCGGGATGCCCAGCCAATGCGGAACAATGAATCTCAGACATCACACTCTTTTTCCATTGGTCCGGGACAAACAATTTTCCAACAGGGCAGCGCTCGGGCCTATCCTCCTGACACCCCTCCAGAGCAAGTCTCAAATTGGGCGAGATGGCGGAAAGAACTACACCCTCCTTCAAAATAACAGAGGGATCAGATAGCTCAGGAGAGTCCGCAAGGAAACTCCTCGAGAGGGCATCCGCCTTAACATTCTTAGTGCCAGGAAGAAAGGAAACCACAAAATTAAAACGTGTGAAAAACAAGGCCCACCTGGCCTGTCTAGGATTGAGTCGCTTGGCAGATTCCAGATAGACCAGATTCTTATGGTCCGTAAGGACCACCACCTGATGTTTGGCTCCCTCCAGCCAATGTCTCCACTCTTCAAAAGCCCACTTCATGGCCAATAACTCCCGATTACCCACGTCATAATTACGTACAGTAGGAGAAAATTTTCGAGAGAAAAAGGCACAAGGGTTACTTTTAGAGGTCTCTGGATCTTTTTGGGACAAAACGGCACCTGCCCCAATTTCAGAGGCATCAACCTCCACCTGAAATGGCAGAGAAACATCAGGCTGCCGTAGAACAGGAGCAGAAGTGAATCTCTGCTTAAGTTCCTGAAACGCAGAGACTGCCTCAGGAGGCCAATTCACCACATCAGAACCCTTTCTGGTCAAATCAGTTAATGGTTTAACAATAACCGAGAAATTACCAATAAATTTACGATAAAAATTGGCAAAACCCAAAAATCTCTGAAGAGCCTTTAATGAAGTAGGTTGGACCCAATCACAGATGGCCTGAACCTTGACCGGGTCCATTTCAATAACAGATGGGGACAAAATGAATCCCAGAAATGAGATCTTCTGTACGCCAAAAGGACACTTTGATCCCTTCACATACAGAGCATTCTCTCTCAAAATCTGGAATACAGTTCGAACATGTTTCACATGAGAGTCCCAGTCATTAGAAAAAATCAAGATATCATCCAAATAAACAATCAGAAACTTGTCCACAAAATCCCTGAAAATGTAATTCATGAAGGACTGGAAGACGGAAGGAGCATTAGTGAGCCCAAAGGGCATCACAAGGTACTCAAAATGCCCTTCAGGGGTGTTAAATGCCGTCTTCCATTCATCCCCGTGCTTAATGCGAATAAGGTTATACGCCCCCCTGAGGTCAAGCTTGGTAAACCAAGTAGCGTTTTTCACCCTGGAAAACAGGTCAGAAATCAAGGGTAACGGTATTGATATTTCACAGTAATATTGTTCAAGAGACGATAATCAATACACGGTCTTAATGAACCATCTTTTTTGGCCACAAAGAAAAAACCGGCACCTAAGGGTGAAGAGGATGGTCTGATATGACCCTTCTCCAATGATTCCTTGATATAAGACCGCATAGCGTCATGTTCAGGTACAGACAAGTTAAAAAGGCGACCTTTAGGGAATTTACTACCTGGCACTAATTCAATAGCGCAGTCATAGCTCCTATGGGGAGGTAAGGATGCAGATTTACTTTCGCTAAACACATCAGAAAAATCAAACAAAAAGTCAGGAACATCCTCAGCCTGGGGGGAGGCAGAAAAAACAGGAGTGTTGGTATTAACACATTGGCAGCCCCAACTGGTTACAGACACAGATTTCCAATCCAAAACAGGATTATGAGACTGTAACCAAGGGAAACCCAGCACTATAATGTCATGCAGATTATATAGAACCAAAAATTTGCAGCACTCCTGGTGATCAGGTTCAACCCTCATTATCACCTGAGTAGAAAACTGGGGTTTATTCTCAGCCAAAGGGGTAGAATCGATCCCCAGTAAAGGAATAGACTTCTGTAGGGGTATCAAGGGAAACCCACAACGTTTAGCAAAATCATAATCCATCAGGTTAATAGCTGCTCCAGAGTCAACGAAAGCCTGAGCAGAAAATGAGGACAGAGAGCATATCAGAGTGACAGTTAATAAAAACTTAGTCTGAACACTACCCAAGACAACTGAGCGTGCAAAACGTCTTCCCCGCTTAGGGCAGACTGAAATAGCATGAGAGGCATCACCACAGTAGAAACATAACCCATTGCGCTTTCGAAACTCATGACGCTGTGCCCCAGACACCACTCCATCACACTGCATGGGCTCAGCAGCTGGCTCACAAGGCAACACCACTCCACGCATACTTCTCCGCTCACGCAAACGTCTGTCAATTTGAATCGCTAATGACATAGAATCATTGAGACCAGAGGGGACAGGGAATCCCACCATAACATCCTTTACATTATCTGACAGACCCTTCCGGAAAAGGGCCGCCAAAGCGTCGTCATTCCACTTGGTCAGGACTGCCCACCTACGGAATCTCTGACAGTATAACTCAGCGTCATCAAGCCCCTGATTTAATGCCAACAAGGCTTTTTCAGCTTGATCAGTGACATTAGGCTCATCGTACAATAACCCCAAAGCCTGAAAAAATGCATCAACATCACTCAAAACAGGATCCCCAGGTATCAGGGAAAAAGCCCAATCCTGAGGATCGCCGCGCAGGAGAGAGATGACAATTTGAACCTGCTGCGCTGCGTTTCCTGAGGACTTAGATTTTAAGGCAAGAAACAATTTACAATTATTTTTGAAATTCTGAAACTTAGCTCGATCCCCTAAAAACAAATCTGGCATGGGGATCCTAGGTTCCACAACAGGCAACCTAGCAAGATATGCAGCAATACTCTGAACCTCAGTGGCAAGCTGATCCACACGGCCAGACAACTGTGCAAACTCCATTGGGAGAAAAGATCCTCCCCAGCACCCAGAGATACAGAGGGAAAAAAAAAATGCAACAAACAGAAAAATATCTCTGACAACTTTTCTTCCTTCAAAATATTTTTTCCCTTCTGTGAGTACCATACAATTTTTATGGCCGGTGATACTGTTATGTTACGGTAGCTGAGGAGTGCAGGTAAAAAAGGAAATACACCAGAGCAGTTGGAATCTATGAGATTGCAGTACCCTGACTAACCACCGCAACTAGAGGCAGCCGTGGAGCGTTCCTACGTTGGTCCTAGACGCCTCGTCACAGCCTGAGAAACTAACTACACCTAAAGATAGAAATAGGAAAGCTATCTGCCCCGGAGCAGAACCCCAAAGATAATAGAAAGCCCCCAAACATGTAATGGCGGTTAGACAAGAGGAAATACAGACACAGAAAGAAAATAGTATGAGCAAACGCTGGGGCCCAAACTATCTAAATAGAAAAGGATAGGAAGGGTACTTACTGCAACCTCAGAAAACCCTGAAAAAACACCAACTCTACTAATTTCAAAATCACCTGAGATCACACGACCTCTACCACCTAAATTAGTTCTCTGGTGTAACAAAAACAAAACAGCAGCCACTGAAAAAAAACTGGAAAAAGCAAAAGTACAAAACACAGTGGCTGGACTAAACTGAGAGGGCAAAAGCCCCCGGAGGGGACCCTGAAGGCCCCCACAGAAGTGCAGGACAAAATGCAAAAATATAGCAAAAACACAAAATAAGAAATTGTCTTATCTGATAGCAGGAGATGCAGACACGACACAGCAGGCTACAAGGGAAACTGGAAAGAAGGATTCAGACCAGAACAATTGATCACCGGCAACCCTGATGGGAAAATGACTCCCTTATATAAGACCAATCAGTAACACCTGATTCCCAGTCCTCACAATCCTCACTAGTACCGCTTGTAACCACCAGAGGGAGCCTCTGCTCAGAACTCATCTCAAACCCATTCACAACAGGGCCCTCCAGTAACATTGACTCTGGGGGCCCACCAGTAACATTGACTCTGGAGGCCCTCCAGTTACATTGACTCTGGGGCTCACCAGTAACATTGACTCTGGGGGCTCACCAGTAACATTGACTCTGGGGGCCCTCCAGTTACATTGACTCTGGGGGCTCACCAGTAACATTGACTCTGTGGGCTCACCAGTAACATTGACTCTGGGGGCTCACCAGTAACATTGACTCTGGGGGCTCACCAGTAACATTGACTCTGGGGGCTCACCAGTAACATTGACTCTGGGCTCACCAGTAACATTGACTCTGGGGGCCCACCAGTAACATTGACTTTGGGCTCATCAGTAACATTGACTCTTGGGGCTCACTGTTCAGCTACATGCAAATATTACATTACCCTCATTCACAAATTTATCTCTGCTTCTATATAATAATAAACTAATTTCTTGAATGAATGATCAGATGCTGACTCTGTGGGCTTACCAGTAACATTGACTCTTGGGGCTCACCAGTAACATTGACTCTGGGGGCCCACCAGCAACATTGACTCTGGGGGCCCACCAGCAACATTGACTCTAGGGGCCCACCAGTAACATTGACTCTGGGGGCTCACAAGTAACATTGACTCTTGGGGCCCTCCAGTAACATTGACTCTGGGGGCCCACCAGTAACATTGACTCTGGGGCCCTCCAGTAACATTGACTCTGGGGCCCACCAGTAACATTGACTCTGGGGCCCACCAGTAACATTGACTCTGGGGCCCACCAGTAACATTGACTCTGGGGGCCCACCAGTAATCATTGGACTCTGCGGGGCCCACCAGTAACATTGACTCTGGGGGCCCACCAGTAACATTCACTCTGGGGGCCCACCAGTAACATTGACTCTGGGGGCCTCCAGTAACATTGACTCTGGGGCCCACCAGTAACATTGACTTGGGGGCTCACCAGTAACATTGACTCTGGGGGCTCACCAGTAACATTGACTCTGGGGGCCTCCATACATGACTGAGGGTCACAGTACTGACTCTGGGGGCCCACCAGTACATTGACTCGGGGGCCCTCAGTAACATTGACTCTGGGGGCCCCAGTAACATTGACTCTGGGGCCACCAGTACATTGACTCTGGGGGCCCTCCAGTAACATTGACTCTGGGGCTCACCAGTAACATTGACTCTGGGGGCCCTCCAGTAACATTGACTCTGGGGGCTCACCAGTAACATTGACTCTGGGGGCCCTCCAGTAACATTGACTCTGGGGCCTACCAGTAACATTGACTCTGGGGGCTCACCAGTAACATTGACTCTGGGGCCACCAGTAACATTGACTCTGGGGGCCCACCAGTAACATTGACTCTGGGGCCCACCAGTAACATTGACTCTGGGGGCCCTCCAGTAACATTGACTCTGGGGGCCCACCAGTAACATTGACTCTGGGGGCCCACCAGTAACATTGACTCTGGGGGCCCACCAGTAACATTGACTCTGGGGGCCCACCAGTAACATTGACTCTGGGGGCTCACCAGTAACATTGACTCTGGGGGCCCACCAGTAACATTCACTCTGGGGGCCACCAGTAACATTGACTCTGGGGGCTCACCAGTAACATTGACTCTGGGGGCCCCCAGTAACATTGACTCTGGGGGCTCACCAGTAACATTGGACTCTGGGGGCTCACCAGTAACATTGACTCTGGGGGCCTCCCAGTAACATTGACTCTGGGGGCCCACCAGTAACATTGACTCTGGAGGCCCTCCAGTTACATTGACTCTGGGGGCTCACCAGTAACATTGACTCTGGGGGCTCACCAGTAACATTGACTCTGGGGGCCCTCCAGTTACATTGACTCTGGGGGCTCACCAGTAACATTGACTCTGGGGGCTCACCAGTACATGACTCTGGGGCTCACCAGTAACATTGACTCTGGGGGCTCACCAGTAACATTGACTCTGGGGGCTCACCAGTAACATTGACTCTGGGGGCTCACCAGTAAATTGACTCTGGGGCTCACACAGTAACATTGACTCTGGGGGCCCACCAGTAACATTGACTTTGGGCTCATCAGTAACATTGACTCTTGGGGCTCACTGTTCAGCTACATGCAAATATTACATTACCCTCATTCACAAATTTATCTCTGCTTCTATATAATAATAAACTAATTTCTTGAATGAATGATCAGATGCTGATTTTGTCTGTACATAGTGAATCAAATGTATTGGACCAACTACTGCTCGTGTGGTTGTGTAAGTGATTTACTCCTACAGAGAGGTCCACAGGTGAATTTACCAGTTTCGCTTTGGGCCAGTCTGAGCCAGTGTACATACATAAATACAACACTTTCATCAACAGCATAACTCAATACCCATGCAAAATAACTAGGCACAAAAACTGATAAACATCAATAAACACAAAAGAAATCCAGTATAAAGTGCCAATAAAATGTATCCTTTATTTAAACTCATATAGAGTAATTAACAAAATAGTCATACAAAAGAATAACCACAAAGTAAGTAAGGTCACTACTTGTCAACATTAGGGGAAAAAGCCAACATAAATAGACCTAAGATTCATGTACATAGAGCTCATATATAATCCTTCCCTATAGCCCACATAAATTCCTGTTCCTGGTACCAGCCGTATCCAAATCAGGCTTTCAAAAGAAAATTAGGAAAGCACTTACATAAATGATGGTCTCCTATATGTAGTGTCCCTAGGCACCTCAACGCGCGTTTCGTCCCTTCGTCAGGAGACGAACCTCCTTGTGAAAATAAAAAAGTTTGAGTGTAAACTAATTTTTTTGTGAAAAAAGTAAAATGTTCATTTTTTTCTTCCTCATTTCTTTAGTTCTCGTTAAGCAACAAAAGGGTTACATACACTTCTTGAATGTGGTTTTGAGCACCTTGAGGGGTGCAGTTTTTAGAATGGTGTCATGGTATTTTCTCTCATATTGATCCCCCAAACTCACCTCAAATGTGATGTGGTCCCTAAAAAAAATGGTGTTGTAAATTTTGTTGGAAAAATGAGAAATCGCTGGTCAACTTTTAACCTCTATAACGTCCTAACAAAAAAATTATGTTTCCAAAATTGTGCTGATGTAAAGCAGACATGTGGGAAATGATATTTATTAACTATTTTGTGCGATGTAACTCTCTGATTTAATGGCACAAAAATTAAAAGTTTGAAAATTGCAAAATTGTCAAAATTTTTGCCAAATTTCCGTTCTTTTTTTCATAAATAAATGCAAGTCATATAGAAGAAATTTTACCACTAACATGAAGTACAATATGTCGCAAAAAATAAATTTCAGAATCGGTGGGATCCGTTGAAGCGTTCCAGAATTATAACCTCATAAAGTGACAGTGGTCAGAATTGTAAAAATTGGCCCGGTTATTAGGTACCAAATTGGCTCCGTCACTAAGGGATTTAATATATATATATATATATATATATTTTTATTTTACATTATTATTATTATTATATTTATTTTTACAAATTTCAGAATTTTTTTCATCATTAAAATAATAATAGTAAAAAAAATGAACAAGTTTGGCATCACCACAATTGTACTGACCTGGAAAATCATGTTGCCAGGTAATTTTTTAAGACACAATGAATGCTTCAAAAATTGGGAAAACCTAAAAAACAACAGTGGAATTGCATTTTGTTTGCAAATTCCACGCACTTGGAATTTTTTCCATGTATTCCAGTACATGATATGGTAAAGTGAATGGCGTAATTCAAAACTACACACCATCCTAATAAAAAAAAAACTTCTATCAGATGAAAAATAAAAAAAAGTTGTGGCTCTTGGTACAAGGGGTAAAAAATAAAAGAAAGTGCAAGAAAAGAAAATCTGACGATCATTAAGGGGTTTATGTTATTTCTAAACTGTTCTAGATTCAGAAGAGCAGATTCAGCAGCCGTCTAATCCTACTAAGGTGCAAGAAGGAGAAATTCAGGAAATCGTTTGTATCTACTGCTATGGGGATGTATAATAATTTCCTAAGGGTGGCAGAAAATAATGACTGATGGCTGGTGTACTAATGTCAATTAACATTGTCTTATATACACCTGAACTACACACTTTTATTTATTATGTAATGTTGGTATACCTGTGCAAGATTTGTGTCCTAATATTTTATGTACTGCTGTTTGTATTGCTGCTGTAATACTGTAATTTCCCCCCGGGATCAATAAAGTGTATCGTATCGTAAAAAGGACTTTTCACATTTTCTACTTGCTAGTAGTGTCCCTTGACAATAAGTATATTATGTTTCCTGGCTCAGGCCTCCAGTGATCAGCTGAAATCTGTAGATAAACCAGGCAGTAAGTGCTTGATTTCCCTGCAGTGCCTCTACAGGGGAAACATAGTATTACACACTGCATACTTAAATTAATGGCTATTCTGTGCAATGCAAGAAATGACAAGTAGCTGCTCTCTACTCTGGCTAGGAGATGAGGATCTTGAAAAGGGTATCCAAAAGTTTGTCCAAAACTTTTTTTCTTTTGCACATGAAAGGACTGACAATAAAACATTCCAAACCCACGACAAATTGCATTTTACAGGCAAAAAAAAATGTTAAGAAACCTTCGTTCCCGTATAATGACTTGAATATGAGGTAAAATGTAAAAAGGATTTTAAAAAATATATATAGTTTAAGTAAAGCAAAATTGATTTTTTTTATTAAAAAAATAGGAAATTTCAGTTTCATTTATGAAGGAAGCAAGAACTGTCAAAAATAAGGGACTCGGGTACACGCTACATAAAGAAGGGCCTCATACACATTCTGTTCACATGTATTGGTCTCCTAGACTCATAAAGACTATGCAGTTTGGAGGATTATATACCAAGGAAATGTCCTCCAGACCACGGAGCAGTCTATGGATCAGCAGTATAATACTGATAAGGGGATGTGCACATGTTGAGTAAAATGTCTGCATCTCTTGGCTGGAAAAATGCACCTGCAAAAATACACGTTTTTGGTGCTTTTTTGCTTGCGTTTGATTGATTGGAGTGAAGTCAATGGTAAAAAACGCAGGGCAAAAACGTACAGAGAATTGACATGCTGCAGATTATTAGATTATTGTCTGCACCAAATCTGTCAAAAAATACTTAACGTGTGCATAACATGTCAGGTTTCTCATTCAATTTGCTGACATCAGGTTTTGTGACAAATCCCACGAAAGCAACAATAACGCATCAAATCTGCAATGTGTGCACACAGGCTAAAATTTTGAACACGTTTTTTGAGGCTTATATAGCAATGAAATCTACCCAAGAACATGTAAAAGTCTATGGTTGAGCAATATAATGCCAATCAATTTTTTAACAAGTTTTTTGAGGGTTATATAACATTGAAATGTATCCCAGAGGACGGAATAGTGTATGGGAGATAAATTTAACACAGCAACATTTTTAATGCTTTTTTGGAGTGTTATATATCATAAAAAATGTACCTGTGCTATGACCTTGTGGAAGGGATTAAGTGTAAAGTGTCAGTCTTACTCTTTGCTGACGACACCAAACTATGTAGGATATTAAAATCTGACCTTGACATTATAATATTACAAAATGATCTGCTTAAGATGTCTGATGAGCAAACACTTGGCAGATGAGATTGTGTGGCCCAGCTATGTCAGGCACACAAATAATCCGGGAAAATGCACAGGAAGGTAACCGCAAAAGCTTGTTATCCATTCACGTCACTCACACTTTCAGACACACCCACCAGGGGTATAGGAGGTAGTGACACGTAGCAGAGCTCATTCAAGTTTCCTGTCTGAGAAGAGCTCAGATCAGTCAGTTTCCTGTCTTAGGACAGTGCAGTTCAGTGTCAGTCCAGTCTGGACTTGGAGGGAGAGGAGAGAGGACTGAATCCTCGCAGAGCTAGCGTAGCTCATCTGACAAGGAAGTGGAGGCTAGTACGGGTGAAGTGAATCATCCTAGCCTAGTCAGAGCTACCCTTAATCAGTACCTCAACAGAAGCTGAAACAAGGAGGATACTGAGAGCTGCTCAGCGAGCTCTGGAGAAAGCTGACATTTCCATCAAAGCTACAAGTGCTTATGCTAAGAGCGAGAGCAGGGCGAAGGGCGCAGTGGAGAAGACAGAGAGAAGTGCTTCAGGTACCAAATTATCTGCACTAATTCACCGGACACCGGGGTCTGAAGCGTTGCTAGAGTTTCAAGCTTAGTAACAAGATAACCGGAGGCTATCTGGACTACAGGTCGCAGAGAGCAGCCCTAAGCGCCAATACGTAAACGGAGTCAGGGAGAACAAGGACTTTTAGCAGGGCCCTGCATAGAGGGACTTTGTTCTTTTCAACATCTGATAGTCAGAGACATAGAAGGCTCCACCACAATGTCGGCCGGGCTTTGCAGCTATTGAGAAAGCTGGAGATTGCAGAGTTAACTTCGCTTCATGCAAGTTTGGACTCAGTTATATATGAAGTAAAGGAGGCCTCTAACCTGCTCAGCGGTTATCCCGAATGTGCATTCTCCACCCCGACCAGCTCCCCGGGACCTGCCTGAACCATCTACCAGTAAAGGTATGAAAAGAAGCTGCATTGTGTGTGACTGAATTCTTAACTACACCCTGCATCATCACCATAGACTTCCAGGGACCCGTCTCACCTGTGGGAGACTTACCACCCAGCTGCCCCATAACATCCCCTGTGAAGATCCTTATAGCAGCTCTGGTCCAATTGATCAGATACCACAGGTGGCGTCACGAACTACCTATCCTAATAATCCCCTGTAAATATCCCCCATTGCATGACCGCCAGGGCCACGGACCGAGTCCCGCTGCCAGTGACATCTCCCATGGAAATCAATGGGCTCGGCTCCGAGTACCCCATAGCCCTGGTATCCACAATTGTGGTGCGAGTCAAGATTTTATGTAGATAAATGTAGAGTAATTCACCTAGGACGGAGTAATCCTATTGCTGCATACACAATAAATGGGAACATACTCTGGACTAGAGAGCAGGAGAAGGACGGGGGATTCTGGTGACAAGTTGGCTGAGCAGCAGCACTCAATGTCAAGCAGCAGCTGCAAAAGCAAACGAGATTTTAGTACGTATAAAAAGAGAGAGAAAATACAGCGATCCCAATTTATTATTACTACTCCTTTATAAATCACTGGTGAGGCCACATCTAGAATATGGGATCCAGTTTTGGGCTCCACATATTAAAAAGGATATTCAGAAATTAGAATCAGTTCAAAGGGGGCAACTAGATTATTACAGAGATTATTACAAGGGATGGAGGCCTCTCATATGATAAAAGATTGGAAAAGTAATTTACATGTATAAATACATGTGCTGTCAGTACAAATTATGGCACATGACTTATTCCATCCAAAGACCATACTTATGAGCAGGGGGCACTCATTACGGGTATAAGAAAGACGTTTCCGACAGCTACGTAAATAGGAAAGGGTTCTTTACAGTTAGAGCAGTGAGAATATGGAATGACGACCACAAGAGGTAGTAATGGTCGACACTATAACATCTTTTATACAAGGGCTGGATGATTTCCTCAGTACGCATGTAAGGAGGTGGCGGGGAGCCTCATGTACCTTCTCTCTCCTTAACGCTGTTCACCTGTGTCACATGCGGCACCCTGATGTTTTATTAATGTTTTACTATAGTGTGCACTGTAATGAAAATGTATTTGTCATGTGTTGTGCATAGGCTTAGGGATAGATTAGGAAGTAGTGCAGGACTATAGGGGGATTAGAATAGAGAAGGGCACATTAGAGAATAGATAGGAGTGTTAGTTAGATACAAGCAGCATAGGGGTCAAGAAGATAGGACGAGTTACAGAGCAGAGGAGCACAGAGCAGGGAGGTATAGGACAGGCACTTCCTGATTAGAGACAGACGCCGGGGCACCTTGCCCAAGGGCAGGATGTGTGAGCAGAGTATTACAGGCCGTGGGGATAAAGCTGTTTCAGTAAGGGGCCCCAGGCTTAGAATCGTGCAAGCGGTCACCAGCTTAGACAGAACTGTTCCAAGGAAATATTCGAAGCTAGCAGCTGGGATTAGGAGGCAGCTGAGTCGGCGAGCCCTTTACCCTATAACTCGCAGCCGGACCAGGAAAACGATAGGAAGCTGGTGGGCCTGAAGCATAAGTGGGACAGAGATTGTCCAGATAGTGGGTCAGAGATTGACCAAGAGTGAGACAGAGGTTGCAAGGATATAGACAGAGGCTGCAAGAATATAGACAGAGTTGACAGGAAGAACCGAGTATGCCCAGAAGGCAGGAAAGGATAAGAAAATGTCTCTGTGTTTGCACTGTGCTGCCTGTGAGATGAATATACCGCTGTTTAGTAAAGTTCAACTGTTAGAAAAAGATCCTATCTCTGAAGTGATTTGCGGAGCTCATGAACGCAGAGTCGACATGACAGCAGCCGAGAGGCCTCTGACAATAACTGTGAGTGTGTTGCTGCACATGCAGCAGAAAGGGCTTTGCATTTCATCTGTGAGGCACCAGGGTGTGGGAACCTTACTGCCTGTTGCCACGACTACCACCCTGGCCATCTTACACACGTAACATTGTGGGTTATAGTTAATTTAGTGACAAAATGTATAGTTGATGGAGAAAAGTTGAATTTGATGAACCGCAGTCTTTCTTCAATATATGTAACTACGTAAAATTATGATATTCTAGAAGGATCTCTTCCCCTCAGAACCTTCTATACTAGCCAGAGCAGACAGCTATTATCTACTACTACTGACTTGTCTCGAATCCAGGGCCGGACAATGCTACCTTCCCCTATGGCTGCCATAGTTTTCTGTGGTCTATGCTGGGTTTTTCGAGTAGCCCTGCAAACTCCTGTGACATTATCACCTTTTCCTTATAAAGGCCAACTCAGACTGCTGTGTGTGTCTGAGTATTCAGTAAGCTTTGTGTTCTTTGGAGTTTGCATCACCATTCAGTTGTGTCAGCTAACAATTATCTCTTCAGCAACTTTCTGTTTGCTTCTCCAACCTGCATTTAATTTCTGGCTTCTGTAAATTACCCTTTCGTCAAATGTATGTAAAACAAACTCTTCTCTGGTGTTGCTCACACTATGAATGCTGCTACAACAGTTTGTATTTTCTCCACAAGCAAGTATTCAGTTTGCCATTGTCCTGCAATCCCTGTAATGACTCTGTATCTTCTGATGTTTACTGCTCCACTTCTCTGCCTGCCGTACCTGCATATTCTGCTGTCCTGATCCTTGCTAATTCACATGCCATCCAGCAAGTCTTGAGCTGCTTTTCTACTGCTTTCCCTACAATGTAGTGAGTCTACCTAACCAGTTGAGCCCATAACAACTACTTTTTCCTCTTAAAATAATTCAGACTACAGATCAGGTCCAAAAATAAATTCAATCCAGATTAAAAAAAATAGAAAATTCACACCATAAACCAATTCTCCCCACAAAATTAGGATCTCAGATTAGACCCCCAAATAAAAATTATCTTCAGACCTTAAACCAGACTCCTAAATTAATATAGACCCAAGACCAGATCCAAAAATAAATTCAAACCTAAATCAGACAAAAAATAAAATTCAGACCCCAAACGAGAACTCAAAATAAAGTTAGAGCTCAATTAATACCCTAAAACATACCCCAAAATGTACTCAGTCCAGATTTCTAAATTAATTCAGACCCTAGACCCTATTTTTAGACCAGGCCAGACCCAAAAATAAATTCAAATAAAAAATTAGATCCCCTAAAAATTCAGATTTCAGATTAAACCCCAGATCAGACCCAAAACTGACTCTCTAGACCAACTGTTAAATTAATTCAGATTTCATATCAAACATCAAAGTTTATTTTACACCTTAAACCAGTGTAACGCTTACACCCAGCCTGGATGGCATGACCGACGATTGTGGCCCCACTGTGCCACAAAGCAGACTAACCCTGGAGGGTCGTGACTAAGCAACTTCCTTGGTGTTCACTGGAGCCTCTAGTGGTGAGGTCAGGCTTGTGCGGCAGGTAGGTGCCAGGTACCACTCCAGGGCGGCTTCGTCTGGCAGTAGCAGCTGATCCCACAGGGGAACAGGACACTAAAGACAGGTGCAGGCAAGTACAGGAGAAAGCTGAGGTTTAGTCTGGTAAGTATTGGCGGGCACGGATGATGTAGTGGTGGCCAGGCGGGCACAGCTGGCACTCTGGCAGGCAGGCGGGCACAGTTGGAACTCTGGCAGGCAGGCGGTCATGGCTGGAAATCTGGCAGGCAGGCACGGCTAGAACTCAGGCAGGCAGGCGGGCACTGCTGGAACTCTGGCAGGCAGTCTGGCACGGCTGGCAGGCGGGAGTTCAGACAGGAGGAACAGGAACTGTTCCGGGAAGCACAGGAAAACTGTCGGGTACGAGTGGAATAAGGGAATAGGTAGGAACCAGTTCAGACTGGAGGGACAGGAACTGTTTCGGTAAGTACTGGAACACTGGCGGGTACGAGTGGGATATGGAAACAGGTAGGAACCAGTTCAGACTGGAGCAGAGCCGCTGAGGCAAAGAGGGAGCAGAGCTGCTGAGGCAAAGAGGGAGCAGAGCCGCTGAGGCAAAGAGGGAGCAGACACAAGGATAGACCCAGCAGGGTAGGAAAGGCTACAGACAAGGATAAAAACAGGTTCAGGTATAGGACTTAGTTCAGAAAAGGTCAGACAGGGAACAAGTTCAGGATGAAGGATTCAGGCCTGGATATACAGACCTTAGGGTAACAGAAACAAGATACATAGAATAAAGGTACGGGCCTGGGTATACAGTCCCCAGGGTGAAAGAGACAGGATAGGACAGGACCTGTCAACTCAGTAGCAGAAAGCAGATTGAGAAAGTATGTTGCTCAGGCAACAGTGGAGATGCCTTAAGTACCCGGCACCTCTTGGCAATAGGCTGGGGACACATTAGGAATGCGTACACTGTCTCTATAAGACTCAGGAAGTGCAGGCGCCGCCGCCCTTGAGCACACATCCAGGAAGTATGCACACACCAAGCAGAGGACACATTATTTACAGCATGGAGCAGGCGGAGGGCAGAACTCACAGCATGGCCCGGAGTGGTGAGTAAGTCGGTGTATCAGCCTGATGGGAGATGGGAAGCCATGCAGTGATGCCGGCAGGGATGTTACAACCAGACCCCTAAATTATTTTTAGACTCCAGACCAGACTCTTTAATAAATTGAGCCCTACGTCAGACAAAAAAAAAACATTTAGACCCCCACCAAACCAGACATAAAAATTATCAGCAAACACACAACACTCCAAAACAGTCAGGCCAAAAATTTCCAATTTCAGATTAGATCCCAGACCAGGCTACAAAACAGACCCCAACATTTACTCAGACTCCTTAGGCCAGACTCTAAAATTAATTAAGACTAGACATAAAAATTATTTTTAGACAATAAGCCAGACCAAACCAAATCCTACACAAAATTCAGATCCAGATCAGATTAAAAAATAAATCTCAAATTTGAAATGAATTCAGATCCCAGATTAGATCCCTGGTGCTCATCCACCAGGGACCAGGGCTTCATGTGGTAGAGCAATCATGGGGCTCAATGGTTATGAGAACTATCGGGAATTTGCATGATTTATTAATATTTTAATATAATTTGCGGTCCAGCATTTTTAATGATAATTTCGGATGTACACAAACTAAGTTACCTTTTTACTATTTATTTAAATTCACAATTTTGTTCTTATTTTAATATTTTAAAACCAATATGGTCACCTCTTAAAGTTATAAAGATGGAGGTGTCGGATATAGGAGAGTACGATCCTAACCTATGATTATACTGTGGTTATATTATGTACATACAACAATTCTGCTGCACCGAGATGCAGGAATAAAGAGGAAAAATACAATAACACAGGACTTCCCACTGGGGACAGAGATCTCACGAGTCATATTGATTGCTAATGGACCATTTTTTTTGCTCCAATCTTATTTACCCTTTTGAGATAAAAGCTGACTCTCAGCACTCTGCACAATTCAAGACCCTTTATCAGAAATCTAAAGACCACTCAATTTAAAAAGAGAAGCAAACTGCTCCCCCGGGAAGGATAGAGTAATATTTTACTTAACCCACTTAAGGGGAAAGAGAACCGGCACAGAAACAGATGAGAGTGAAACGGAAAAAGTATAGTCTTCCAGGTGTTATATCACGTCCTGGGAGAAGAAAGAAAGAAAGAAAGAAAGAGATCACACTTCAGAGACTAGAGCAATGGGGGAACAAGAAGAAATTAATAATTTTTTTTAATCATTGAGTACATTCATAGAATTTGAACGGCCATCATACTATTTTGAGGATTACATGAGGGCCATCATACTATTTGGAGGGTAATTTGTGGGGGCCGTCATACTAATAAAGGGCTATGTGGGTCAATCATACTATTTGGAAGCTATGTTGGGGCCATCCTACTACTTATAGCGTTATGTAGGGGTCATCATTCTATTTGGAGGGTTATGTGGGGACCATAATACTCTTTGAAGTGCTGTGTGGGGGCTGCTAAACTATTTGGAGGACTATATGAGGGCCATTATAATATTTGGAGGGTTATTTGTGGGGGGCCATCACACTATTTAGAGGACTACTTGGGGGCCATCATGCTATATGGATAGCTATGTGGGGGGCCCATTATACTATTTGAAGGGCTGTGTGTGGGTCAATTAAACTATTTGTAAGGCAATATGAGGACATTATTCTATTTGGACGACTATGTGGGTGCCAGTTATACTGTCTGGAGGACTATGTCTGGCCATTATACTGTTTCGAGGGCTAATGGGGGCCATGATACTGTGTGGAGGGTTGTGTGAGGGCTATTATACTGTGTGAAAGGTTGTGCGGGGGTTTATTATACTGTTTGCAGGTCTATGTAGTGCCATTTCACTGTTTAGAGGGCTAGTGGGAACCATTATAGTGTGATAATGTGTGTTGACTACTATACAGCATGGAGGGTTGTGGGGGTCACCATACTGTTTGGAGGGATGTGTGGGGGCCATCATTGTGTGGAGATGCCATCATACTGTGTGTGGCGGACTATGGGTACCATTATACGGTGTTGGAGTCACTGTGGGGGTATCATACTTTACCGGGGGTACTGTAGGGCCATCATACTGTGTGTGTGGAGGTATCTTACTGTGTTTGGGTGTCACATTTGTTGGCATCATATGCACACATCCCCTCAGCAAAGCATCCCGGAAGCTAAGCATCTAGAAAAAGCAGTTAATCCATGGCAAAGAATTAACATCCATCTTATCTCTTCACACAGGTACAAATTCATACTTCTGCTTGCTGTCTCATCTGCTGCAATATATTCTAATGGTACAACTCCATACTCTGCTTGCTGTCTCATCTGCTGCAATATATTCTAATGGTACAACTCCATACTTCTGCTTGATGTCTCAATAAACTATTTGGATGACTGCAATATATTCTAATGGTACAACTCCATACTTCTGCTTGCTGTCTCATCTGCTGCAATATATTCTAGTGGTACAACTCCATACTTCTGCTTACTGTCTCATCTGCTGCAATATATTCTAATGGTACAACTCCATACTTCTGCTTACTGTCTC
The DNA here is from genome assembly GCA_033576555.1 of Oophaga sylvatica. Classification (NCBI taxonomy): domain Eukaryota; kingdom Metazoa; phylum Chordata; class Amphibia; order Anura; family Dendrobatidae; genus Oophaga; species Oophaga sylvatica. Next base: position 625,240,583 of record JARQOD010000002.1, read on the forward strand.
ATCTGCTGCAATATATTCTAATGAACTCTGCTTATTGAATATTTGCTATAATTCATCTGCAGCATTGTTCTCAGTACTCACTGTTGTATATCCATGGATGGGAGTCACTGTAGATGCTATCTTGGGAAAGGTGTTATAGCATAGAGATAGAGCCAGGACTAGGGGCTTTGATCATCTATCCACACTTGGGTGTGTAGAGCATCTGATGCAAATTTATCACAAACCAGCCCCCACAATCCCTCTCCCCTGTCCCTGCATTGTGGCCTATACATTTAGAAGGATTCTAAGGGGTGCACGCAGTGTGGGGTGCACGCATCCCCTCAGCAAAGCATCCCAGAAGCTAAGCATCTAGAAAAAGCAGTTATTCCATGGCAGTCAGGGCAGGAGACAGGTAACCCACACTTTGCTCTCCCTTTTAACCATGTGCTTTATTTCTATACTCCTGTGTTCCCTTGCCATCCACATTCACTGCCCCATCCCTCCTCCATCACGGCTCATACACATCAGTCCCTCTATACTTCCCTCTCCCATGTACAGCTCCCATGCACTTCTCACCTTCATGAAAAACCTCAGCCCATCTTGCCCAAACACATCGCACAAAAAAACTACTTACAATTCCAATAGCTACCTGCTCTTTATCTTCCTTCTTCTACTGATTTCAGGGGACATCTCCCCCAACCCCGGTCCACATCCCCCAACCTCAACCCCACCCTACCTCACATCAAAACCTTACTAACCTTATTAACATTAGTTACACTCCTGCATCTCCTTCTTTTAATTGTGCCCTCTAGAATCCACGGTCTGTATGTAACAAACTTCATTTCCTCCACAATTACTTTCTGAACACCTCTCTTATTCTGAAACTTGGATTCAGGATTCTGACACGGTCTCCCCTGCTGCCATTTCCTATGGTGGCTTACAATTCTCCCATTCCCGAGACCCACAAACAGACCTGGTGGTGGAGTTGGCATACTACATACCCCACAATGCACTTTCCAAGTCATCCCCCCCAGTTCCATCACTCTCATTCCCTTCTTTTGAGGCCCACACCATCAGGCTCTTCCGTCCCTTCTCCCTCAGAGTAGCAGTCATATATCGGCCCCCAGGCTCACCCACCCAATTCCTTGACCATTTCTTGGCCTTGCTGCCACACTTCATGTCCTCAGAACTACCAACTATCAACCTTATCCTGGGAGACTTCAACATCCCCATTAACAGCCCCACCTCCACATCTGCATCCCAGCTACTATCACTAACCACTTCTCTTGGCCACTGACAGCTCTCAACCTCTGAAACACACAAAAACGGTGAAACACACCCTTGACCTGGCCTTTGTCCGGCTCTGTTCAACCTCCTACCTAACTCATCGCTTCCCTTCTCTGACCACAACATTCTCTCCTTCATGCTCACAATTCCTTGCTCACCCCAGCACACGCCTACCTACCATACATTCAGAAATCTACAAGCCATTAACCCTCATACACTTACAGACTCCCTATACTCATCACTGTCCCCAAACTCCTCTTTTTCCTGTCCTGATCTGTCCACTACAATGACACTCTCAGAAGCACCCTTGACCAAGTAGCACCCCTCACCCTCAGAACCTCCAAGCACAGAGTAAAACAGCCCTGTTTCACATTGCAAACTCGATTTCTCCAGCGATGCTCTAGGAGTGCTGAACACTTATGGAGGAAAACTCACACACCAAAAGACTTCGTCCACTTCAAATTTATGTTAAGAACCTATAACTCTGCCCTTCACCTCTGCAAACAGACCTACTACACCACCTTGATCTCCTCACTATCCAACAACCCAAGAAACTTTTTGACACCTTTCACTCCCTCCTCAGGCCGAAAGCACAAGCCCCTATCACAGACCTTTGCGCAGATGACCTGGCCTCCCACTTTATAGAGAAAATAGATAATATCCATCAGGAAATCTGCTCTCAGCCGCTAAGTGCAGTGACTCCCATCCCTCCCTGCATTTCCCCTGGCTCACTCTCGACATTTGTTACCATCACAGAAGAAGAAGTCTCCAGGCTCCTCTCTTCTTCTCATCCGACTACATGCACTACTGACCCCATTTCCTCACATCTCCTCCAGCCTCTGTCTCCTGTCGTCACTACTCACCTAACTACAATCTTTAATCTCTCCCTCTCCTCTGGCATTTTCCCATCCTCCTTCAAACACTCCATAATTACTCCACTATTAAAGAAACCCGCCCTCGACCCATCCTGCACAAATAACTACACAGCAGTCTCCAACCTACCCTTCATCTCTAAACTCTTGGAGCATCTGGTCTACTTCCGCCTTACCCGTTACCTCTCCACTCATTCCCTCCTAAACCCTTCACAGTCCGGCTTCTGCCCCCTACATTTGACAGAAACTGCACTCATCAAAGTGGCCAATGACCTTCTGACAGCAAAACATAACGGCGACCACTCTCTGCTCATTCTTCTCGACCTCTCTGCAGCTTTCAACACTGTTGACCACCATCTACTACTCTCTAGGCTCCAGTCACTAGGCATTAAGGACACTGCCCTCTCCTGGTTCTCTTCCTGTCTTTCTGACCGCTCCTTCAGTGTTTTGTTCACTGGCTCCACTTCATCCCCTCTTCCTCTCACTGTTGGGGTACCTCAGGGCTCAGTCCTTGTCCCCCTTCTCTTATCTCTCTACATGGCCCCAATTGGACAGACCATCAGCAGATTTGGCTTTCAGTACCATCTTTATGCTGATAACACACAACTATACATGTCATCCCCTGACATTACCCCCGCTGTACTACAGAACGCCAGTGACTGTCTGTCCGCAGTCTCCAACATCATGTCCGCTCTCTATCTGAAACTTAACCTCTCCAAAACTGAACTTATTCTGCTCCCGCCGTCTACTAACCTCCCTAAATCTGACATTGCCCTCTCCGTGGGCGGCACCATAATAACACCCTGGCAGCAGGCTCGCTGTCTGGGTGTTATGTTTGACACCAATCTCTCCTTCGCCTCCCATATACAATCTCTTGCCCGCTCTTGCCGTCTACACCTAAAGAACATCTCTAGAATCCGCCCTTTTCTCACCATGGAAACAACAAAAACCCTCACTGTAGCATTGATCCACTCCCGCCTGGACTACTGCAACGCTCTATTAATTGGCCTCCCCATTACTCGACTATCCCCTCTCCAGTCCATCCTTAATGCAGCAGCCAGGGTCGCCCATCTGGCTAATCGGTACTCGGACGCGTCCGCTCTTCACCAGTCATTACACTGGCTGCCCATTCATTATAGGATCCAATTCAAAGTACTGGTTCTCACCCACAAAGCTCTCCACAGTGCAGCACCCCCCTACATCTCCTCCCTCATTTCTGTCTATCGGCCTAGCTGATCGCTGTGCTCTGCAAATGACTTTCGACTAACCTCTGCACTAATCCGTACCTCCCACTCCCGACTCCAAGACTTCTCCCGCACTGCATCAATCCTCTGGAATGCTCTACTCCAAGAAATTAGGACCATCCACAACTTGCACAGTTTTAGGCGCTCCCTCAAAACACATCTGTTCAGAGCGGCCTATCACATTCCCTAATCAAAGTCATTCTATGTGTAAGTGTGTGTGTGTGTAGCCCATTCACTATCTCCATCCATCCCTCACTCCCTCATGATGGCTGGACCATCATTGTAAATGCACCATTGTATATACACACCTGTACTTTGTATCTCCCCACCTCATTGTAGATTGTAAGCTCTCACGAGCAGGGGCAGCTTATTTTGCTTTAATTATTGTATTGTTAACGCTGTTACTTATGACTTGTGTTTGAAACTGTTAAACTGTAAAGCGCTGCGGAATATGTTGGCGCTATATAAATAAAGATTATTATTATTATTAAGGAGGGTCATGAAAGAGGTGTCTTGGAACACAAGGGTTTTAATAGGGGCAAAATTAATGGAAGGGCAGCAAGATATGCTCTTCTTTGACCTCACTGAATATTATTTTTTGGGGGGGTGGGGAAGGGGAATTAAGACTTCTGCTATGAGTTCCTATGGTTTTTATGTACGCCCCTATAAATAGATATACGGTAAATACTTTTTGCCCCAGTGGATTTCGCCATCCAAATAGACACTGTGGGTGACAATACAATAATAGACTAATACATTTTCACACATTTGAGAAATCCTTGTTATTCTGCGTTCCGTCCACCACCACACACCGGCCATCTGCACGGCAGATTTCTACATTTCCAGAGACAGGAGACAGGGTACATCAGACACATTACAGAGATGCAAGTGCTTTCTCTCTCTTGTCTTTTTTTTTTCTTCACCATACACATTTCTTCTGCGACGTGTTTGTGGTTTGGTAACACTCCCATCTCCAGCATAATTATCATCATTATCTGGATTTCACAAACATAATGTGTGGGAGATGAGCTGATTACCATTAACATTTACTTGTGTATAAATATCTCTGTAGATGGCGTCCATTCCAAGCGTGATCTCATGAGCCTCCCGTCTGTTTGTTGTCTCTTCCAGATTATTATGTAATCACTTCAATAACCTTCTTTTATGTCTTGGAGAAAACTTTGCTCCTTTGTTACCAGCAATGTAACGTGAATAGTAAACATTTCTTGGTAACTTCAGATCACTTAAAGAAGTTTTGGTGCAATAGCCTCTCTTCGGGCATCAGTGCGGGACTGAGGGTATTATCTTCTGCTCTGCCGAGGCCCCTTTGTATTTGTATGAGCCTCCTTTTTAATTTTTGCGCACATTCATGTCCCAGCGTTCTCCAGCAAAATGACGCCGGAGGTGGCACATGCTAAGATTTACTTCCGGCGGTCTCCAGCAGTATGGTACAGGAGGCAGCGCATGCTCAGATTAAACTTACGATCTCCAGCAAAATGGCGCCTCTGGCGGCACATGCTCAGATCGAGATATTGGCTCGTCATTGAGCCAAGATTCCAATCTGTCCATGCGTCATTTTGCTGGAGAACATAAGGTTAATCTGAGCATGTGCAGCCTCCGGTACCATTTTGGTGGAGGAGGCTAGAACCGTAGAACGTGAATGCGCGCAAGGGCCGGCCATGGCAATGGCGGCACTGTCTCGAAAATTAAATAAGAAGGCTGATACAAATGCAGAGGGGCCGCGGCCGAGCCGGAGACAATACTCACTGTCCCGCCCCACAGTCCCGCCCTGCTAGCATGAAAAGGCTACTCCTCCAAAACTTCAAAAGTTAATTAAACAACGACCAGGCTACAGATTTTTTCACTATAGGTAGTACCCATTAAATCAGTATATCAGGGCCATTATGGCCATACCTTTACTTTAACAGGTTAAATCGTGGCGACAGGTTCACTGTCCGCCCTAAAAAAGTTATTAAATTAGAAATTGAAAAAAAAACTTATTAACCCCTTTACCACCCAATCCTATTTGCACCTTCATGTTTTCTCGTGACATATTGTACTGCATGATAGCGGTAACATTTCTACGACATGACTTGCGTTTATTTGTGAAAAAAAATGGAAATTTGGCAAACATTTTGAAAACATTGCAATTTCCAAACTTTTAAGTTTTATGCCCTTAAATCAGAAGTTGTAAGGGCTAAAAGTGGACCAGCAAGTTCTCATTTTTTCAACAAAATTTACAAAACCATTTTTTTGGGGACCACATCACATTTGAAGTCACTTTGAGGGGTCTATATGACAGAAAATACCCAAAACTGACACCATTCTAAAAACTGCACCCCTCAGGGTGCTGAAAACCAAATTCAAGAAGTTTATTAAATCTTCAGATGCTTCATAGGAATTGATGGAATTTAGAAAGAAAAATAAACATTTAACTTTTTTTGACAAAAATTTTACTTTAGACCCAATTTTTATTATTTTCACAAGGGTAACAGGAAAAAATGGACCACACAATTTGTTGTGTAATTTCTCCTGAGCATGCTAATACCCCATATATGGGGGAAAACCACTCTTTGGGCGCATGGAAGGGCTCGGAAGGGAAGAAGCGCCATTTGACTTTTTTAATGCAAACTATGCTGGAATAATTAGTGGATCTAATGTACATTTTGGAGAGCCCCTGATGTCCGTAAACGTGGAAACCCTCAAAAGTGACACCATTTGGAAACTAGACCGGTCAAGGAATTAATCTAGATGTGTGATGAGCACTGTGAACACCCAAGTGCTTCACGGAATTTTATAACGTAGAGCCGTGAAAATAAAAAAATCACATTTTTCCCACAAAAAATTTCTTTCAGTCCCAACTTTTTTATTTTCACAAGGTAACAGGAGAAAATGGACCCAAACATTTGTTGTGTAATTTCTCTTGAGTACTCAGATAACCCCATAGGTGGTCAAAAACTACTTTTTTAGGCACATGGCAGAACTCTGAAAGGAACGAGTGATGTTTTGGAACGCAGATTTTGATGGAATAGCCTATAGGTGTCATGTCGCTTTTGGAGAGCCCCTGATATAACTAAACAGTGGAAAACCCCCACAAGTGACCCCATTTGGGAAACTAGGCCTCTCATGGAATGTATCTAGATGTGTGGTTAGCACCTTGAACCCCAGATACTTCATAGAAGTTTAAAACGTAGAGCCATGAAAATAAAAAAAATCACATTTTTCCCACAAAAGTGATCTTTTAGCCTCAAATTTTTTATTTTCTCAAGAGTAACAGGAGATAATGAACCCAAAATTTGTTAACATAATATTTGGTTTTACATTTATCCGGCGCTCTATGCTGAGCAGTTACTTTGGGGTTTCCATCTAAATCTCCTATTGATGTGATTCAGATGAAACTCCAGAAGTATCTATTCACTATAATGAGGCAGCAGAGTTACCTCTCTTCAGCGATGTCCTTATTTCAGAAATGCACAAAACTGTGGCGGACCACGTTTTTATGCACACCTAAAAAGATGGACACAGTCGGACCATAGGCCAGATGGCATCCACAGTGTCTCCAGCTGCCTCATTATAGAGAATCTTACGCCATGGTTCTGTCTGAATCACATATTGCAGAGATCTATATCGAAACCCCGATGTAAGCGCTCAGCGCAGAGTGCAGGATAAGTGTGCGCCGAGCCTTACTGCGAACTTTGAGAGGCAGAATGAACAAATCAACAGCAGGTGAAGAACAAGAGCTGGTTTTATTTATTCTTTTACGCCATTCCTCGTGCTGTATGAGTGATTAGACAACTTTATTCTTCGGGTCTAAGTGATTACAGTGATACCAGATTTATATTGGGTTTTTATGTTTGGCTGCTGTCACACACTAAAAGATGCTTTTTTTAAAAAAAACTATTTTTGCATCACCATATTTTGAGAGCTATAATTTTTCCATATTTCTGCCAACAGAGTCATGTGACAGCTTATTTTTTGAGGGACAAGTTGACGTTTTTATTGGTACCATTTTCGGACATTTGACATTTTCGATGGCTTTCTATTCAGATTTTTGGGAAGCAGAATGAACAGAAACCAGCAATTCAGGAATTGTTTTTTGGGTTTTTCTTTATGTCATTCTGCGTGTGGTAAAATTGATAAGGCAGCTTCAGTATTCGGGTCAGTAACAGAGATACCACATTTATATTCTTTTTTATAGTTTGGTGCTTTTACACAATAAAAAGTATTTTATACAAAAAATAATTATTTTTGCATCACTTTATTATGAGAGCTGTAACTATTTTTCCGCTGATGGAGCTGTATGCCGGCTTGTTTTTTGCAGGACAAGATTATATTTTCAGCAGTACCATTTTTATTTACATTAATCTTTTTGATCATCTTTTGTTTTTTGCCTCATTTTCTATTTATTTTTTTCCGGTGTTCATTAAAGAGGTTAACTAGTGGGACAGTTTTATACGTCGGATCATTTTGGACACAGCGATACCAAATATGTGTACTTTTTTTTTTCTCATAAAAATATTTATTTATGGGCACAATATACAGCTCTGGCAAAAATTAAGAGACCACCACATCAAAATCCTATCATGGGCAGCCTATTCTCCATACCTGAACCCCATTGAAAACCTCTGGAATGTGATCAAGAGGATGATGGATAGTCACAAGCCATCAAACAAAGAAGAACTGCTTACATTTTTGGCCAGAGCAGTGTGAAATACTGGTGGAAAGCATGCCAAGACGCATGAAAGCTGTTTTTAAAAATCATGGTTATTCCACAAAATATTGATTTCAGAACTCTTCCTGAGTTAAAACATTAGTATTGTTGTTTCTAAATGATTATGAACTTGTTTTCTTTACATTATTTGAAGTCTGAAAGCACTGTTTTTTTTAATTTTGACTATTTTTCTTTGTCAGAAAAAAAATACAAAATTTAGTGCTTGGAAATTCGGAGACATGTTGTCAGAAGTTTATAGACTAATAGAACAATTTACATTTTACTCAAAAATATACCTATAACGAGAAAAATCAGACAAACTGAACATTACTTTGTCCCACTATGGGACTTTTGAAATGAAGCCAAACAGAAGAAAACATTGTCTCCAGCATTGATATGAAGATAAAACTTCACCTATGTTGTAAGTCTTATTTTAAAAACAAATAGCCAGGCATACCACTATAACCTAAAGGATAAACTGGCGCATTTAGACTAAAACATTTTATTCATTGTGACTTAGGTCCTGAGAGTTCACAGCCAATTAACTCAGTTCAACTCACTGATGTCAGCGCGAGTGCCATTGGAAAAGTTGTAACGTGCTGATGCTAGCGTCACTGAGATGAACTGAGTTCATTGGTTAAGAACTCTTAGGATGTTTTGGAAGGCAACACGAGCACGAGAACTTTCTCACACTCGCAGTGACATCAGTCAGCTCATAGGAGCTCACAATGCAGCCTGCATTCTAGATATAGCAGAGCTGGACCCGTCGCAAGACAAATGGATTATTCTGCCTCTCCATTACTAAGCTGTGGGCTTGTTGTCACCAGACAATACAAAGGTGATATCAACCCCACAAATATTGACCCCATTTGCCACCGCCACAGGGCAAGTGGGAAGAGGCAGGCAAAGCACTAGAATTGGTGCATCTAATAGATCTAATCTACATTAAGCCATACTCATGTCATCACCAATTCCAATGAAGCCATGGTCTCCTGTAATAAAACAAAAATAAAAAACAACCATATTCCTCACCTATCTGTCGTTCTGTCCCACGCAGTAATCCATGTCTGGGGATAAACAGTTTTCAACCTGGACCACCGGTCCAAGACTAGCGGTGATGTCATCGAGGTTTCCGCCGGTCACAGAGGCTGCGTTTCCAGCTGGGCCCCTGAACTGCGGTGACCTCAGTGAGATCACTGCTAGCACAGTGAGAAAAAGTCTCACGGTGCAGCACTGATCTCACCAAGGTCTTCGTAGTTAAGAATCCAGCTGGGGATGCAACCTCAGTGACCAGGGGTAACCTCGATGACATCACCGCTAGTCACTGAGGCTGAGCTCGCAGTAGCTCATTCCTCAGTGGTTCTCAGCCTGGACGGTAGCATCTTGGCACCATCCAGGTTGAAAACTATTTATCCCCAGACATGGATTACAGCATGTGACAGAACAGTGGACAGATAAGAGATATGGCTGTTTTTTATTTTTGTTTTATTACAGGAGACAATGGATTCAGTGGAATGGGTGATGACGCGAGTATGGTTTAATTTAGATTCATTAAAGGAGTCTGTGTCATTCTTTCAATTTTTAAGGACTTTTTTCTAGCTGTGTGTTTATTTACAATATAAATATAGGATTAGTAATGGATAGGCATCTTATAGACGCCTGTCTGTTACTAAGCTGTGGGCTTGATGTCACATGACAATACACGTCGCATCTTGGCACCGTCCAGTGTTATGTTTTGGTAGCTGAGGAGAGCAGGCAAAAAGGCAATACACCAGAGCAGTTGGAATCTATGAGATTGCAGTACCCTGACTAACCACCACAACTAGAGGCAGCCGTGGAGCGTTCCTACGTTGGTCCTAGACGCCTCGTCACAGCCTGAGAAACTAACTACACCTAAAGACAGAAACAGGAAAGCTATCTGCCCCGGAGCAGAACCCCAAAGATAATAGAAAGCCCCCAAACATGTAATGGCGGTTAGACAAGAGGAAATACTGACACAGAAAGAAAATAGTATGAGCAAACGCTGGGGCCCAAACTATCTAAATAGAAAAGGATAGGAAGGGTACTTACTGCAATCCCAGAAAACCCTGAAAAGCACCAACTCTACTAATTTCAAAATCACCTGAGATCACACGACCTCTACCACCTAAATTAGTTCTCTGGTGTAACAAAATCAAAACAGCAGCCACTGAAAAAAACTGGAAAAAGCAAAAGAACAAAACTCAGTGGCTGAACTAAACTGAGAGGGCAGAAGCCCCCGGAGGGGACCCTGAAGGCCCCCAAAGAAGTGCAGTACAAAATGCAAAAATATAGCACAAACACAAAAGAAGCAAAAGTCTTATCTGTAAGCAGGAGATGCAGACACGACACAGCAGGCTACAAGGGAAACTGGAATGAAGGATTCAGACCAGAACAATTGATCACCGGCAACCCTGATGGGAAAATGACTCCCTTATATAAGACCAGTCAGTAACACCTGATTCCCAGTCCTCACAATCTTCACTAGCACCGCTTGTAACCACCAGAGGGAGCCTCTGCTCAGAACTCATCTCAAACCCATTCACAACAGTACCCCCCCCTTGAGGAGGGGTCACCGAACCCTCATTTGAGCAACCAGGTCGGTCAGGATGAGTTCTATGATACACACGGATAAGTCTCCTAGCATGGATGTCCGAAGCAAACACCCAAGAATTGTCTTCCTGACCATAACCTCTCCATTTAACCAAATACTGGAGTTTCCGTCTAGAAAAACGAGAATCCAATATTTTCTCAACCACATACTCCAGATTGCCCTCAACCAAAACAGGGTCAGGAGGCACAGCAGCAGGAACCACTGGCTCAACAAACCTCTTCAACAAGGACTTGTGGAACACGTTATGGATCTTAAATGTCCCTGGAAGAAGCAAACGAAAAGAAACAGGATTAATAATCTCCATGATCTTATAAGGTCCAATGAACCTAGGCTTAAATTTAGGAGATGATACTCTCATAGGAATATTCTTTGAGGACAACCAGACCAAGTCCCCCACTTTAAACCGAGGACCATCAGTCCTATGCCGGTTAGCAAACCGCTGGGCCTTCTCCTGAGAGAGGGACAACCTCTCTACTACCTGGTCCCAAATCTGTTGCATACGCTCCACAACAGAGTCAACACCTGGACAGACAGAAGCCTCCGTCTGTCCTGAAGAAAATCGAGGGTGAAACCCAGAATTACAGAAAAACGGAGACATCAAAGTGGCAGAGCTAGCCCTATTATTAAGAGCAAACTCAGCCAAAGGCAAAAAAGAGACCCAGTCATCCTGATCAGCAGACACAAAGCATCTTAGATAAGTCTCCAATGTCTGGTTTGTTCTCTCAGTTTGACCATTGGTCTGAGGATGAAATGCCGAAGAGAAAGACAATTGAACACCCAGTTTAGAACAAAAAGTCCTCCAAAATCTGGAAACAAACTGGACTCCTCTGTCAGACACAATGTTCTCAGGAATGCCGTGTAAACGAACCACGTGCTGAAGGAACAACGGCACCAATTCAGAGGAGGAAGGCAACTTAGGTAATGGCACAAGATGTATCATTTTGGAAAACCTATCACAAATTACCCAGATGGTGGTCATTCTCTGAGAAACAGGAAGATCGGAAATGAAATCCATAGAGATATGGGTCCATGGTCTCTTGGGCACAGGCAATGGCATCAACAAACCACTAGAGCGAGAGCAAGGCTTGGAGCGAGAGCAAGTCCCGCAGGACTGCACAAATTCCCTGACATCACGAGACAAGGTAGGCCACCAAAAGGACCGACTAACCAAGTCTCTGGTACCAAAAATTCCGGATGCCCAGCCAATGCGGAACAATGAATCTCAGACATCACACTCTTTTTTCCATTGGTCCGGGACAAACAATTTTCCAACAGGGCAGCGCTCGGGCCTATCCTCCTGACACCCCTCCAGAGCAAGTCTCAAATTGGGTGAGATGGCGGAAAGAACTACACCCTCTTTCAAAATAACAGAAGGATCAGATAACTCAGGAGAGTCCGCAAAGAAACTCCTCGAGAGGGCATCCGCCTTAACATTCTTAGTGCCAGGAAGAAAGGAAACCACAAAATTAAAACGTGTGAAAAACAAGGCCCACCTGGCCTGTCTAGGATTGAGTCGCTTGGCAGATTCCAGATAGACCAGATTTTTATGGTCCGTAAGGACCACCACCTGATGTTTGGCTCCCTCCAGCCAATGTCTCCACTCTTCAAAAGCCCACTTCATGGCCAACAACTCCCGATTACCCACGTCATAATTACGTTCAGTAGGAGAAAATTTTCGAGAGAAAAAGGCACAAGGGTTACTTTTAGAGGTCTCTGGATCTTTTTGGGACAAAACGGCACCTGCCCCAATTTCAGAGGCATCAACCTCCACCTGAAATGGCAGAGAAACATCAGGCTGCCGTAGAACAGGAGCAGAAGTGAATCTCTGCTTAAGTTCCTGAAATGCAGAGACTGCCTCAGGAGCCAATTCACCACATCAGAAACCTTTCTGGTCAAATCAGTTAATGGTTTAAACAATAACCGAGAAATTACCAATAAATTTACGATAAAAATTGGCAAAACCCAAAAATCTCTGAAGAGCCTTTAATGAAGTAGGTTGGACCCAATCACAGATGGCCTGAACCTTGACCGGGTCCATTTCAATAACAGATGGGGACAAAATGAATCCCAGAAATGAGATCCTCTGTACGCCAAAAAGACACTTTGATCCCTTCACATACAGAGCATTCTCTCTCAAAATCTGGAATACAGTTCGAACATGTTTCACATGAGAGTCCCAGTCATTAGAAAAAATCAAGATATCATCCAAATAAACAATCAGAAATTTATCCACAAAATCCCTGAAAATGTCATTCATGAAGGACTGGAAGACGGAAGGAGCATTAGTGAGCCCAAAGGGCATCACTAGGTACTCAAAATGCCCTTCAGGGGTATTGAATGCCGTCTTCCATTCATCCCCGTGCTTAATGCGAATAAGGTTATACGCCCCCCTGAGGTCAAGCTTGGTAAACCAAGTAGCGTTTTTCACCCTGGAAAACAGGTCAGAAATCAAGGGTAACGGGTATTGATATTTCACAGTAATATTGTTCAAGAGACGATAATCAATACACGGCCTTAATGAACCATCTTTTTTTTGGCCACAAAGAAAAAACCGGCACCTAAGGGTGAAGAGGATGGTCTGATATGACCCTTCTCCAATGATCCTGATATAAGACGCATAGCGTCATGTTCAGGTACAGACAAGTTAAAAAGGCAAACCTTTAGGGAATTTACTACCCGGCACTAATTCAATAGCGCAGTCATAGCCCTATGGGGAGGAAGGAGCAGATTATTTCGCTAAACAATCAGAAAAATCAAACAAAAAGTAAAGGAAAAATCCTGAGCCTGGGGGGAGGCAGAAAAAACAGGATGTTGGTATTAACACATGGCAGCCCCAACTGGTTACAGACACAGATTTCCAATCCAAAACAGTTATATAAAGACTTTAACCAAGGGAAACCCAGCACATAAAGTCATGCAGAATTATAAGAACCAAAAATTTGCAGCACTCTGTATCAGGTTCAACCCTCATTATCAACCTGAGTAGAAAACTGGGGTTTATTCCGCCAAGGGGTAGAATCGTCCCCAGTAGGGGTAATAGCCTTCTGTAGGTATCAGGGAAACCCAACGTTTAGCAAAATCATAACCATCAGGTAAAAAAAAATAGCATGCTCCAGAATTCAACGAAAGCCTGAGCAGAAAATGAGACAGAGAGCATATCAGAGTGACAATTAATAAAAACTAGTCTAAACCCACTACCAAGACAACTGAGCGTGCAAAACGTCTTCCCCGCTTAGGGCAGACTAAAAAATACATGAGAGGCATCACCACAGTAAACATACCCATTGAGCTTTCGAAACTCATGACGCTGTGCCCAGAAACCACTCTATCACACTGCATGGGTTCAGAAGCTGGTTCCCCAAGGCAACAACCATTCCAGCATACTTCCCCTCCACGCAAACTCTGTCAATTTGATCGCAAATGACATAGAAACATTGAGCCCCAGAGGGGACAGGGAATCCCACCATAAACATCCCTTACATTATCTTGACAGACCTTCCGGAAAAGGGCCGCCAAAGCTCGTCTTCCATTTGGTCGAAACTGCCCACCTACGGAATCTTGACAGTAATTAGCTCAGCGTCATCAAAGCCCTGATTTAATGCCAACAAGTTTTTCAGCTTGATCAGTGACATTAGGCTCATCGTACAATAACCCCAAAGCCTGAAAAAAAAGCATCAACATCACTCAAAACAGGATCCCCAGGTATCAGGAAAAAGCCAATCGGGAGGATCGCGCCAGGGAGAGAGATGATAAATTTGAACCTGCTGCGCTGCGTTTCCTGAGGACTTAGATTTTAAGGCAAAAAACAATATACAATTATTTTTGAAATTCTGAAACTTAGCTCGATCCCCCCCCAAAAACAAATTGGCATGGGAATCCTAGGTTCCAACAACAGGCAACCTAGCAAGATATGCAGCAATACTCTGAACCTCAGTGGCAAGCTGATCCACACGGCCAGACAAAACCGGCAAACTCCATTGGGAGAAAAGATCCTCCCCAGCACCCAGAGATACAGAGGGAAAAAAAAAAAAAAAAAAAAAAGCAAAAAACAGAAAAATATCTCTGACAAAATCTGACAACCTTTTTTTCTATTTCACAATATTTTTCCCTTCTGTGAGTACCATAAAAATTTTCAATTTTTTAGGCCGGTGATACTGTTTATTTTCGGTAGCTGAGGAGAGCAGGCAAAAAGGCAATACACCAGAGCAGTTGGAATCTATGAGATTGCAGTACCCTGACTAACCACCACAACTAGAGGCAAGCCGTGGAGCGTTCCTACGTTGGTCCCAAAACGCCTCGTCACAGCCCAGAAACTAACTACACCATAAAGAACAGAAACAGGAAACGTATCTGCCCCGGAGCAGAACCCCAAAGAAAAAATAGAAAGCCCCCAAACATTTTAATGGCGGTTAGACAAGAGAAATACTGACACAGAAAGAAAATAGTATGACAAACGCTGTGGGCCCAAACTATCTAAATAGAAAAGGATAGGAAGGGTAACTTACTGCAATCCCAGAAAACCCTGAAAAGCACCAAACTCTACTAATTTCAAAATCACCTGAGATCACACGACCTCTACCCACCTAAATTAGTTCTCTGGTGTGAAACAAAATCAAAACAGCAGCCACTGAAAAAACGGATAAAAGCAAAGAACAAAACTCAGTGGCTGAACTAAACTGAGGGGGGCAGAAGCCCCCGGGGGGACCCTGAAGGCCCCCAAAGAGTGCAGTACAAAATGCAAAAATATAGCACAAACACAAAAGAAGCAAAACGTTTTTACTGTAAGCAGAGATGCAGACACGAACAGCAGCTACAAGGAAACTGGAATGAAGGATTCAGACCAGAACAATTGATCACCGGAACCTGATGGGAAAATGACTCCCTTATTTTAAGACCAGTCCCGTAACACCTGATCCCAGTCCTCACATTCTCACTAGCACCGCTTAACCACCAGAGGGAGTCCTCTGCCTCAGAACTCATCTCAAAACCATTCACAACATCCAGTGAAACTGTTTATCCAGAGACAGATTTTGGCATGTGACAGAACGATGGACAGGTGAGAGTGGGTTTTTTTATTTTTGCTTTATTACAGGACACCATGTGCTTCAGTGGAATGGGTGATAACTGAGTATGGTTTTTATTTTAGATTCATTAAAGGATCTGTGTCATTCTTTTCAATTAAAGGACTTTATTCTGGCTAGTGTTTATTTACAATGTAACTATAGGAAATTTGTAAGGATAGGCATTTTATAGGCGATCTTTCCCTTACTAAGCCATGGGTTGATGTCCCGAACAATACAATACGAGAAAATGATACCAAGTATTCTGCTCAAATTGTGATTGAATCAGAGATTGATCAGAGTGTGATCAGAGTGTCATCTGATTTTCTCATAGTGGAGAAATGAAAAAAAAAAATTCTCAACATTTCCATTCTGAGAGTCCATGAAAATGGACTGTACTAGGGTGTTATTGAGCATGTCCGATTTTTTCACGAATCCATTAATATGCATTTCTGATTTTGAGCTGATATCGGATCAAATTGGACATGTCTCAATATTTTCCGCTGATCACAGGTCCCCCGAAAAAAATTGGAAGTGTGAATGGCCCCATTTGACTACAACAGGTGATAACCACGATAGCACTTGTATGGGAAAATCGACGTTGAATAAGGCCTAACTGAAAGTCTAATTCACCATGATCCTAACGGTCCCTCTTTACTGACTGGTTGAGTCCACTGCCAAGAGAATATTTTTATGAACGAAGAGGGCCTCAAAGTATTGGGTACAATTTAAGCCCAGTATGCAAATAAAGCTCACGTGACCTCGACCCCTCGGAAATGGAGGGAATCCAAATAGTGAAAGTGCCAAAACATTTAAGAGGGGAATGCCCCTTTAAAGTATCTTCGTTCTCCCATCAAGAGATCAATTATTTCGAATGACATTCAGGGTCACCGAGGATCAACTAAATTAATAGATCATATGCCAAACTGGTAATATTTTTTTGGTTAGTGAATAATGCCTTTCGAAACATACTACTACGTCTGTATTATACACAATAAACATACATAATATATGAGAAAAGTCTGTGTTTAAATTAATAAAGTCCGCCGTCTGTGTCCCAGGCTGCTGTAAATCAACTAAGCATTAATAGATGGCCTTTGGGAAAGGTTAGGCTTGTTGATCCGTTATAATGTCTACCCCTTAATCCTCTATAAATAGAGAGCGGAACGTGGGATAGGAAACATTACAATATCCAATATAGTCAACTATTCTGGGATCGGAATGGATTTCCAAAGTATGGGTGAAAATGGGTTGAGAGACTCTGCAAAGATACACGGGGTGCAGGAGATCCCTACTGACAAGTCCACTCAATCATATCCGTTATGTGTGGGTTAGATTCGGGCTATACCCATGTATATACATGACATCTTTTTCAGGTAGGGTTTTCTCCTTATGGAGGTGACATACCACTCTGGCGTGTGGATATGGAGCTTATTCGCCGTGCAAATGTCACTGTGTCGCTGCAAGATTTGTCCTGCACACCCGACTTCTCACTGCTGAGTATACTGGTGTGGGGTTTTTCCGCATAGGGAGTTAATTCTACCTCTCTCTGTGTGGACAGACCAGCCTCGCCACTCAATAAAGTTCTGTAATTAATTCCTTCAAATACTGCCTGCTGCTAGGAAGTGTCGGTGAAAACATACCATGCAGACCACAGAGCGGGTCGTTGTTTGTGAAGGCTGTATGAAAGAGTACCTGGTGTAGGTCGTTTTCCCCCTCGCTTTATCGTTTATCTCCGAACCCGTTGGTGTCCCCTCTGTCTCCTGTGGTATGACTTTTGTAGCAAGGTGGATTTTAGTTACCCCTTGTACTTTCTCTCGTTCGTCTGTTACTGTGTCTAGGCATATACCTACCAGTCCCCGGTGTGTGATCAGGGTCCTTCTCAGGACTAGATCACTGAGGTTCAGGGATCCTCAGGAGGTAGGGATTACGCTGGCGGCTGGACCCTCTGTACCATCAACAGTACCTCCCGGTAGAGGGATTAGTCAGGACCCCAGCTTAGGGTCAGCATAGACCCCAGTCCTCCTGTATGCGTCACAGCCGATCATTGTTGAGGTGGACGCTTTCCAAGGTAGGGGTGGGAGCAGTATTGTCACAAGGGTTTGTCCCCTGGTAAATGGCATCAGTGCGCCTTCTTCTCTAAAAAATTGTTGTCCGCTGAGAGGAATTATGATGTCGGCAATAGGGAACTCTTGGCTATTAAGTTAGCTTTTGAGGAGTGGCGTCATTTTTTGGAGGGGCAGTCCACCCGGGCACCGTCATTAACCGATCACAAAAACCTGCTAATTTAGAGTCCGCTAAAACGTCTGAATCCCAGACAAGCTAGGTGGTCGTTGTTTTTTTTCCAGGTTTTAATTTTGTCGTCACATATCGTCCTGGCTCAAAAAAATGTTAAGGCGATGCCTTATCTCGCTGTTTCCCAGGGGCTGGGAATACGGAGGACCCGGTTCCGGTCCTTCAGGAGGGGTGGTGATGTCGGCAGTATGCTCTGAGCTTGAGGAGGAGGTATTGGAGGCTCAGGGGGACGCCCCTGAGGACCTCCAGGGAGACTGTTTGTTCCAAATCAGTTGCGACAAAAGGTGATCGAGGCACACCATAATTCAGCTTTGGCAGGACACCCCGGAGTAAAGCAACTGAGGATCTCCTCTCGCGCCGGTTTTGGTGGCCTAACTTACATAGGGAGGTGGTAACTTTTGTCGCGTCCTGCGAGTTTGTGCGTGCTCTAAGACCCACATACCCGTCCGTCTGGGGGCCTCTTACCTTTGAAGATCCCGGAGCGTCCGTGGACTCATCTGTCTATGGACTTCATTACGGACCTCCGCCATCTTCGGTAAAACAATCATACTCGTTGTAGTGGACAGGTTCAGCAAGATGGCAATTTTTATCGCTCTTCCTGCTCTTCCTAATGCTAAAACTCTTGCGCAGGTGTTTATTGGGGAGATTGTAAGGCTTCATGGGGTACCCTCCGATGTGGTGTCGGATCGGGGGTCTCAGTTTGTGTCCAAATTCTGGAAGGCATTTTGTACACGGCGGGGGATGCAGTTGTCATTTTCATCGGCTTTTCACCCGCAGACCAATGGTCAGACTGAGCGTCTGAACCAGAGCTTGGAGACATATCTCCGATGTTTTGTGTCAGAGAACCAGGAGGACTGGGCTTCTTTCTTGCCTCTGGCGGAGTTTGCTCTAAATAATAGGCAGAGCGAGTCCACTGGTAAGTCCCCGTTTTTTGGGGCATATGGTTTTCACCCCCAGTTTTGTACTTTCAATAGGGGGGGCTCTTCTGGGGTTCCTGAGGAGGAACGATTTTCGTCGTCACTTGCTTCAGTGTGGAGAGGAGTGCTGAATAATCTGAGTAATATGGGGAACCGATACAAACGTATGGCTGATAGGAGGAGAGTGTCTGGTCCGGACCTAAGTGTGAACGATCTGGTATGGTTGTCTACCAAGAATATAAAACTTAAGGTTCCCTCCTGGAAACTGGGTCCCAGGTTCATCGGGCCATACAAGATCAGTTCTATAATTAATCCGGTTGCATTCCGTCTTGACCTCCCTCCTACATTTAAAATTCATAATGTGTTTCACAGATCGTTGCTTAAGAGGTATGTGGCGCCGGTGATACCTTCACCTTTACCTCCTCCTCCTGTGGTGGTCAATGGTAACTTGGAGTTCCAGGTGTCGAGAGTCATCGATTCACGTCTGAATCGCAGGTCCCTTCAGTATCTTGTTCATTGGAGGGGGTATGGTCCTGAGGAGAGGACGTGGATTCCTGCGTAGGATATTAACGCAGACCGATTAATTCGGGCCTTCCACACTACTCACCCAGATAAACCCGGCCCTGAGGGTCCGGAGGCCCCTCGTAGAAGGGGGGGTACTGTCACGGGTGTGTCGCTGCAAAGATCGTCGCAATTGCACACCCTGACTTCTCACAGCTGAGTTTCTGGTGCTGGGTGTTTTTTGGCAGTGAGGGAGTTAATTCTACCTCTCTCTGTGCTGGACAAGACCAGCCTTGCTCAGCTGCAATTAATGTTGCTGTAATTAGATTCCTTCAAATACCTGCCTGTCTGCTTGGGAAGTGTCGGTGAAAGCATTCATGCAGACCAGCAGAGCGGATCGTTGTATTGTGAAGGCTGAATGAAAGAGTACCTGGTGTGGTCGTTTTCCCCTCCTCGCTTTATCGTTTATCTCCGTACCCGTTGGTGTCCCCTCTGTCTCCTGTGGTATGACTTTTGTATGCAAGGTGGATTTTAGTTTACCCCTTGTACTGTCTCGTTCGTCTGTTACTGTGTCTAGGCATATACCTACCAGTCCCCGGTGTGTGATCAGGGTCCTTCTCAGGACTAGATCACTGAGGTTCAGGGATCCTCAGGAGGTAGGGATTACGCTGGCGGCCTGAACCTCTGTACCATCAACAGTACCTCCAGGTAGAGGGATTAGTCAGGACCCCAGCTTAGGGTCAGCATAGACCCCAGTCCTCCTGTATGCAGTAACAGCGTGACAGCAATGCTCCTCTGGGAAATTTTAATATGCAAATTGCCTCTTCAAACAAAGAGGACTTGTACTCTGTAGCGCCACCTATTGGAAGCAGCGATCCTACAAGTCACAATCAACCCTTTAACGAGTCTTGTAATATGACTTAGGATAAAAGCCAAATCAGAATCTCCATTTGCAGACACGGTGTTTCGGACTATTGGTCCTCGTCAGTGCAAAGTAGGAGAGATCTGATTTGGCTAGATGAGAGGCTCTGGACTGGGGTCTAGGGGGTAAGGTTTCTCCTTATGGAGAGTGACATACCAGCTCTGGCGTGTCGAGGTAAATCAGATCTCTCCTACTTTGCACTGACGAGGACCAATAGTCCGAAACACCGTGTCTGCAAATGGAGATTCTGATTTGGCTTTTATCCTAAGTCATATTACAAGACTCGTTAAAGGGTTGATTGTGACTTGTAGGATCGCTGCTTCCAATAGGTGGCGCTACAGAGTACAAGTCCTCTTTGTTTGAAGAGGCAATTTGCATATTATTACTTTTTCAGGTAGGCAGTTTTACAAGAGGAAGAAAAAAATTTGCTGAAGCTTCTTTTTTTTGCATTTATTTATCCGGTATTTTCCTGAGTCATTTTTCAACATTTTTTGAAAAGGCTAAGAGAGGACTTAATAGCTGTCTACAAATATCTGAAGAGCTGTCACAGTGTAGAGGGATCATCCTCATTCTCATTTGCACATGGAAACACGAGAAGTAATGGAATGAAAGGGAGAAGATACAGATTAGATATTAGAAAAAACTTTTTGACAGTGAGGTTGATGAATGAGTGAAACAGGCTGCCACGAGAGTTCTCCTTCAATGGAAGTCTTCAAACAGAGGCTGGACAGACATCTGTCTGAGATGGTTTAGTGAATCCTGAATTGAGCAGGGGGTTGGACATGATGACCCTGGAGGTCCCTTCCAACTCTAACATTCTAGGATTCTATATGTTTCAGCAAATTTAGCAGGAGATTTGATCAGGATTCATGTTGTCTCTGAGTCGCCCGCCAGGGTCTGTGGGGTACTCGGCACCGAGCCCGTTCACTTCTATGGGGGATGTCACGGCGACACAGCTCGGTCCGTGGCCCTGGGTGCTCACTGAAAAGGGGGATATTTACAGGGGATTAAAGTGTTTGTAGAAATGTTGTGACGCTACCTGTGGTGCCTGGTCAGGGTGACCAGCGCTGCTATGCAGATCTGCTAAAGGGTTGGTGTTGGGCAGCAAGGTGTTAAGCCTTCCACAGGCAAGGCTGGGGTCCTTCAGGGTAAACGAGGTGTAGGGGTGCGGGATGGAGGAGAGGAGTTCAGCAGCAGTAGTAATAAGGTAGACACACACAAAAGTCTCTTTCTGTACCTTTACTGATGGAATGGCAGGCACGTCCCGGGGTGCTGGCAGGGTGAAGGATGCACGTCCCGTTCTTCCCACTGAGTAGGTGTAGGGCCTCCTTACTCCTGTAATGTGAGTCTCCGACCTGTATGAAACGAGGCCTAACTCTGTCTTCAACTTTACACCCGGCTGATTTTGTATAGGGCTTTCTATTGGAAGGACACAGTCTCTAATGGCTGTTCCTGCCAGACTCCTGTCTTCCTAACCCAGCCACGTATCAACACCTATGGGCTCCTGCGACTTGTAGTCCCGCAGGGTCTCCGATATCTCCTGCTAGGCTTGAAGGATCCAGCAAGCTCGGACCCGGCGTCCAGTTATTCAGAGTAGAGGTAAGCTATCAATGCTGTTTCCACCTCTGTCACTCTCTTCTTACTCCACTCGCCTTTCGTCCTACTCGACCCTCACATAAGCACGCTAGCAGATGGTGGACTGCTTCTTCTCCTTTCTTCAGCGCTCTCAAAGCATCGGCACATTTGCTCACTGAACTGCACTCGGTTGACTCAGTTCTGACTAGGCTAGAGTGGCTATCTTTCTACTTGTACTAGCCTCCACAAGTTTGAACTAAGCTTGGAGCTGCAGATTTCAGGTTCTTTCAACAACTGCTGTTCTCAGACTGATCTACTCTCTCTGTAGACTCAGACTAGACTGCTCTGTGAGCTCTCTGAGGTGACTACTGACTGCAGCCCTCAGACTAACCCAACTTCAACTAATCTGCTTTCTGTCGCTTCACCATCCTTATAAACTCTAAAAAGGCTCCCTCTGGTGGCTCTAGGGATTGGTGAAGGTGTGTGTATGCATATTGGGTCCTCTAGTGGTCATTACCTTCGGTGCATCCCTCTGGGAAATGAGATTCCAGGCGCAGCTGGGCTCTACATCTCAATGCTGAAAAACACAGACAGATTCATATCCATCCATGTAATACCATCAGAGAGGCATCTGATTGTCTCCACATTTATTCTGCAGCAGAACAACAACCCCCAAAATCCTGACAATGTCATTAAGAACTATTTGCAGGATAAAGAAGAACAAAAAGTCCTGGAAGTGATGGTCCGGCCCCCACAGAGCCCTGATCTCACATCATCCAGTCTGCCTGGGATCACATGAAAAGACAGAGGATCTGTGGTTAGTCCTCCAAGATATTTGGAACAACCAGTTCCTTCCAAAACTGTGTGAAGAATTGATGTTGTGTGGAAGACAAAACACCCTCTCCAAATAATGATGTGATTTAGATTTCTCTTTTGTGTATTCACTTCACTTTGCATTTTAATTAATAAAAATTAGCACCTCTGTTTTTTAAATCATTCTTGTTTTGTAACATTTTTCGACACCTGCCTAAAACTTTTGCATGGTACTGCATTGTATTTCTGTGGAGCTGACGAGACGGGGTGACTTTCAGATACTTCTGGCGTTATCATGGGCAAACAATAGAATGTGATGGATACAATTGAAGCATTCCAATCAACATAAGATTGCAGAGAAGGTCTTGCTGGCTGCCCCATCAATATTAGAATATCTGTGGATCTCCAAGATCCTGGTCAATATCTACTATCTATGAGCGGCTGTAGATGTAGGATTGCTCGGTGAGACCCTCAGTCTGGCTGTCACTGTATACTCTGCTTAACAAACTGTTTCACAGCCAAGTCTTATGACAGAGGGAATGTTCTCAAGTGGCACGTTATTGATTTCTCTATTAACTGCTATTGCCTCATAATTGGCATGAGAAGTGGCATTAGCCGAGTGATTACTGTCAACAATAGCGAGTACAGACAGACGAGCTATTTCCTGGCCCGCATGAACCAGACAGATATCGGGCCTCGGCACAGCTGTTAATATTCTTGAGTCTGCTGTAGGATTTGGTATTTGGAGAAGTAGAGGATCAATAACCTTTATAAAGAGGAGTTCTCCTAAATCGTCAGCGATCCCTGGTCGTAAAGCACTACACCAGGCATTCTCATGGCACCCATTTTCAGTTTAACATGTTCCCCCAGGTAATATGGTGCTGCAAAACTCTACATTAACAGTAGCGAGGCACTATCGCAATAAATGGGCTTGTCTACTTTTGGCGTGCCGATTATTGCATACCTGGTCGCTAAAAAAGCAAGAGTTAGCAAAAACCTCATCTAAATGTAAACATTTAGGGGTAACCTTAGTCATTTTGGGGGTCTTTGGAAATTACAGAATTTTGCAATGTAGCTGCTAATAAGTATGTTAAAAGGAATCTGTCAGCATGTTTTTGCTATGTAATCTGAAGACAGCAGGAGAAACACAGAATTCAGGGATGTTTCACTTGTCAAAGTGCCTGCTGTTGTTTAGTAACCAAGAAGAATTTATCACTAAGAGATTAACATTTCCAGGCTAGTCCAGTAACGCCCCCTCCTTTGATAAGCAGCTCACTGTCTATGGACTCTGTGCATGGAGAGCATGGTGTGGGCGGGGTTAGCATTCTCAGCTTTGCTTCATTCAAAATGTAAAATGTCTGATTATGTGAGAACAACTGCACCAAGTAATTGAAATGATGCGTCGTTGGAATCAGCTTCTCTTTGCCTACATCAGGCTGCTCTCGATAAGGTAGCAAAAACCTGCTGACAGATTCCCTTTAAATCACATGCATTCTTTAATGTAAAAGCTGTAGAAAAGCCTGGTCTTCCTGCCTTCATTGACTACAACAACTTAAAACAACTTTGGGTATACAAACCAGTCTAACATGCCCAGGAACTATATCACTTTTATTTTGCTTTTTTCAAGTAAGCAGATTCCCTTCATCCTCATCCTGTCAGCACTATAGGAGTTGGAATTTTCTTTGTCTCATTTCCCTGCTTGCACCACTCCTGCCTTTGCACAATAAATTGCTTTCCCTGATCTGAGATATCTTCTCTCTGTAATGCTTAAAAGCAGACATGAGATCAGGAGGAAACAGAGACCTGCCTCCACTTCCTGTAGAGAGACAATAATTTACCTCCGCTTCCTGTAGAGAGAACAAGACCCATCTTCGTTTCATGTAGAGAGACAAAGACATATCTCCACATCCTGTAGATGGACAAAGACTTGCCCCTTCCTGTAGTGAGACAAAGACTGGTCCCACTTCCTGTAAAGAGAAAAACAAACCCCTACTTCCTGAAGAAAGACAAAGACAAACCCCCATTTCCTGTAGAGACACAAAGACCTGCACCCACTTTCTCTAGAGAGACAAAGACTCACCCACACTTCCTGTAGATGGGCAAAGACATGGTCATTTCCCCTGGAGAGACAAAGACCTGCCCTACTTTCTGTAGAGAGACAAAGATTCACCCCGTTTCTTGTTGAGAGACACTTTCTGTAATCCATGTCAAACTTTTAGCTGTTAGAGACAGATTATACTTGGCAATAGGCAGTGGGCAGCAAGTAACAAAAAGTGAATACACTTAGTGAATGGCATTTAGGAGAGATGTTTTGGGCTAATGCAAAAAAAATTTATAAGTAATATGATTTTTTCAGATTTTCGATTTAGCACATTGTCTATCAGATGATATCAAGGTTCAGTGACCTCTTAAATTATACTGAAGGCTAAACTACTACGTAGGTTCCCGCTATGAAAAAGTTATGTACATCCCATAGAACTATAAGCAATTGGGTATTACCGTGTAAAAAATAGAAAAGTTAGCGTGCTATGTTATATTTGTCTAAAGTGTTCATTAATATTTGCTATCTGCAGCAGGACGATAAGGGCTATGTCAACACAGTTTTTTTGAGTCGTTCAAAAACAGCTAGTTTTTCAAAAGGGAAACCGCTTCAGGAAATGTTCCTTTTTTGGATGAGTTCTTTTTATCACTGAAGACGTTTTGTGGGGTTTTTTTTCCGGATGCGTTTTTTTGCAGCATTTTTGTGTTATGTGCACATACATTTTCAAGAAGTTTTTGAAGCAGAAACTCTCCACATCTCAAAACTTAACAAAAACGTTGAGTGACTGTTCACACGTCTTTTTCAGGCGGAAACCGCCTAAAAACGACTTGCTGTGCTTATGTTCAAGCTTTTGAAGGTGTTTTTACTACTTCACGCTTCTAAAAATGCCAAGCGGTTAAAAGAAGTAACATGTCCATTCTCCTGGCTTTTTTTTTTAGACCATTTTCCTTAGTTTTTGCTTTAAAAAATGTTAGTGGTTTCTTCATTTTTCAATGGAGTGATAAAAAATGGGAAATGACAGTAACAAATACTTCACAAAACCAATAGGAAAACCCTTTTAAAAAAATACTGATAGCTAAAACGATAAAAAAAAACACTTAGAAAACACCGGTAAAAAAACAACACAAAAGACAATTCAGAAAAAAAAAACTCCAGAGTTTCCTGAAACATTTTCTGCTTGAAAAACTCGTCAGGTTTGCCTTAATTTAAAAAAACGGGTGCACATAGCCTCTCTATTCGCAGTTTCTGCTCCAAAACCTCTGCAAAAAGACTCCGTGTGCATGTACCTTTAGATTGGATAGTAAATAGTTTGGAGCGGATTCTATCAGAATTGACAATGAACTTTTTTTTCCACCTGGATTTAAAAAAAACAACTCTTCATTCTGCCCAATCTCTATTATTATATGGTCTTATGGAATGATTTAGCTTAGACAAAAGAGTCCTGCACTTTTTCAGAAAGTTTTGTGACTTCAAGAATGAGTTTTCATTACACCCTTGGGGTAATTTTGGCCGGGCAATCCTGGGAATTGTCATCTTCTCCATGTATAGAACCTGGATGTCACCGATGGAGCCGAGGGGTCTTAGAGACAGCTTTTACCCATGTCTAGATTCATAATCTTTGCTTATTTTAAGACCTTTGGTACTTTCCATAGCAAAGTGGGGGCTGTAATATAAGAAAACTCATGGACAAGAGAGGCAGTGTTTTTATAATTTTCTAAAAAAAAATAATAATTTCAAACTTTTAAAACTGTAAATTTGAAATTTTTCTAAAAATTTTTTAAGATTTGATTTCGAACAATCTCGTAAAAAGCGATTAGACAAATCTGATTCCAAAATCTGTGCCGCATATGTTCGCTGCTTGTGCATGGGATGGCGGCTTATCTCCATTCATTTTAACGGTGCCATGTTTTTCTAATCCTGGACAAACCTTATACATTTTGGAAAGTTTGGATTTATAAATATAAAACCATTAGTTGCAAATGTTTGTAAGACTAAAAATGTTCGAAAACTCGGTCAACCTCAAACCAATTATTTTCATTAAAAATCAACTTTTTTTTACAGCAAGGCGCCACTTTGTGAGTGTACGAGGCACATAAGTGAAAAAAAAAATACAAATATTACTTTTCATAAAAACAAATTATCACCACTTAAAATGTATAATTAAGGTAAGAAAGGTAACAAAAATAACACAAATTAGTGCTGATTGAGTCGTCTCCATTACCTTTCTTTCTGAAGTGGCACTAATTGATGGAGGGTTATTGGTGCTGTGTGAATACCCTCTACTGGTGGCAGGCTGTAATGATGCTCATGCTATGGGAGAATTAATATAAGGCTGATGGATTTTTATTTTTTAGTTAATTAGCGCTTGATAATAATATTTAATGATGAATGAATGTGAAAAATTACGTAAAACAACGTATGATAAAGCTTAGTAAAACAGGTAACTGCTTAATTTTACAATAAAAATTCAGACGAAATTATTTTAATAAACTCCATTACTTACCCCACACTCCGACACTTAGATCAGAATCTGACATGTCACCGATTTTTTTTCCTCGGATTACTCGGTCCAAAAAAAAAATGTGCAAAGCCCCACAGAATAACATGGGTACGAGGGATATCTGTGAAAACCATGGGTAGCACTCTTCCCATATAATAAGATTTGTGCATGAGCCCTATAAATGGAAAAGAACAAATCTCCTAAAATTAGTTTTGGACATATTCGCTAAAATCATTCAGCAAATTTGGGCTGAATTGAATGTACACTAATTTCCTTCAAAAACCATTTACTATGCTGCAAGGCACACTTGTCAAACTCTGGCCCGCGGGTGAAATCAGGCCTGCAGGGTGAGTATATTTGGCTTCACACATTCAACTATATAGACATCCGGGATGCTGACACAATTGAAAGCAATGATGGAGAAGGCCTCCCTCTGCCATCATTATCCCTTTGTGCCTGTCATTACAAATCTCCAGGGCTGGCGTTAGGGACAGGCAGACTAGGCATCTGCCTAGGGCACACGCTCCCACAGGGTCCCCAGCCAGAGGCGTGCCACTAATAGCAGCACACCACGTGGCCACTAATAGGGCACACCATGCAGCCACTAATTCTCTAATTGTGGCACACCACTCGGCCGCTAATAGCGGCACACCACGCCACTGCTATGGGGCCCATGAGTCAGGGGGGCCCGCACCAGCGCCACACCCCCCCCACATTCAACTGTATCGGCATCATAGATACTGAGGTAAAATACTGACCAAGCAGTGAACCTGTGAACATGGCCTAAGTGTTATTATTTTACTGGGGGAAAACATAGAGATGTCAGAGTAGTGGACAACCCTTTAAAGGACAGTTTAATAGAATTTCCATTAGACTATCAGTGTATTGAAATATTTGGGAAAGCACAAGTATGAGAAGGACAACTTGTCCTGATCAGTTTCAAGCGCAGGAGCCCACAACCATACACCTTCGCTGGACTCCGCCGCCTCTGTTCCCCATTGGTCTCTACATTGACACATCAAAAATGGCTAAAAAAGTCTTCTCAGAAGGGTTAATTTAAGCTATTTTCAGGATGAAACCTGGAAAAATGAATGGGAGCCTGAGGTTTACTATAGGGCAACAGATAATACCACACCAATATTCCAGAATGCACTGAGACCTACCGAAAGGCATTGTCTGGTTTGTGGAACTGATTTTCAAGTATCCTGTTAGGGAATTCTGAGAATTAGAATGTCCACTTTTCAGTACCCTCATCGATTAGCCATAATTGAGACACTACAAAGTATTGTGGCTTTTCCTCGTGGTAAGACACGTCCAGAGGTATTTGTCAACAGTCCCAAATTTGCTGGGACAGTCCTAAATTTTTGAATAAAATTCCAGAATATTCAGAGCAGTCACAGATCAAAAAAGGGGAACATGTTTTTTGTAAATCGCACCCAAAAATGGGCACTTTAGTTTAGTTTGACAGCGGTCTTGGGTAGAGTTGAGGAAGTTATTGGGTGAAACTGGAGATGCGGTGCCAGCTCAGGACTGCCGCTGCTGCTGATTCTTTGGCTCTGCTGTCATCACGTAGACAGAGCAGCGGCTTATCTTCTGCTCTGCTCTATTGATGGGGCATAATTGCCAACGTCATGCTGATTGACAACCGACTCCCTGCTGTCAATCAGCATGACGTCAGCAGTGATGCCCCATCAACAAAGCAGCCTGGAAGAGAAAGAGCTGCTCTGTTGACGTGAAGCAGCTTCACTGTTGACGGTGATTGCTCTGAGCCGGCTCTCGGTAGAACAGGCTCGTAGTTAGCAACTACCTACCTGTTAGTTCTTTTGCCCAGAGTAAAAAAAAAATAAAAATTAGTCCAGGATACCGCTTTAAGCCGTCTCAGTGGTTTATATTTGAGGTAACATGTAATGACCAAGAAGATCATTCTCCATGTATCTATATTAGTGCACATTTCTGTGGCTTCTGAAAAGTTCCCAGAAGTAGTTTCAAACATTTCAAAAACTTATTTGTAACAGAAATAAACTTAATGTGGAAACGTCCGAAGTTCTTACTGATAATGAATGTCCTCTCACAGCTCTTTGTGGGTTGTGTGGATTTGCAGATACTTTTATAAATATGGTGTGGGTACGAAATGGAAAACTGAAAATGTGATTAAAAAAAAACAAACAAGAAAGTAAGAAAAATAATTAGAATTCAAATCATTTTTTAACACTTTAAGTCCATCCTATCGGTAGAAGATTGTACTAAGCTTTGACTTCAACCAGGTCCAATCCATCTTCCTTCCTAACCCCCAAATTTTTCACACAGGGATCCAGAAAGCTATAATCAGTGATTTCTATAACAAATGTTTTCCGCTTCTGCAGGTAGATCTGCAGCAGCAAAACCGCAAAATCTGCTCAATTCTGTCCTGAGTTCTCCTGCAGATTTTCTTACTGATTTTCCACCGAAAATCCAACCCATGTGCAATTAAGGTCATCGATATTGTATTGATGGGAGTCTGACACCCACTGAGGATAGTTTGTCTATATTATATGCCCAGACAACCCTTTTAATTTAAGCAACCACAGGTTTAAATGCTTTGAGTCCTTTCAACGCACTGTGTAGATTATGGGTCCTGAAACGCGTTGAAATACGGGGTCGACGTTCCTAAAATCCTATAACCGACTTATCTTTAGAGATCAGTTAAACATGAAATTCGGTACCATAAGCGACTGTGCAGGAAAATCAAACTAAAACAGAAATAATTTTTGGATCTATTCTCATGGTGTACAATAATAAATTATATTGTGGTACCGTGTTAGCCAGAAAAATCGATGTGAATACTTTTCCATCCAATTATGACAAGAGCATTCTTAAGGTGATACCTTTATTGGCTAACCAGAAAATTATATGTTCGCTAGCTTTCAGAGCTCAAGGCTCCTTCTTCAGGCAAGATTACATTTGGAATAATAAGAAAGACACATTAGATGCTTACTATAGTAGGAAATTTGTTCAAGACCTGGGAGGTGTGATGCCTTCAAAAGATAAGCAAAGGAAATCAAATTAGCATTTTCTTACAAATGGAGAGCTAGTGGGAATGTGTTATTGGCTATCTGGAGTCCTTCTGGTGAAGGTGTGAACTGTGTCTATGTAATGAGTCATAAAACCGGGTGTTAAGTTGAGTCCTAGTGTCAAAGTATTGAACATCCTAATAAGTTTGAATTCCCATATTTTTCTCTCCCTGTCATCCTTAAAATGACCTTTAAGTATTAAGACTTTTAAGTCTGTCATACAATGTCCAGTTCCAGAGAAATGTTTTCCCACAGGCGTGTCCATTTCATTCCTGATCGTATGTCTGTGTAGGAAGATCCTACCAAACAATACACTGAGGAACTAACACGTATCATCAATGGATTTGATTCTACTTCATCCTCACTACTGGAACTAGTACCAGGCAATCCCAAAACAGGTACCTTCTACATGTTGCCTAAAATACACAAAGAAGGTAATCCTGGGAGGCCCATCATCTCTGGTATTGGGACTTTAACTGAGAATATCTCCGGCTGGGTGGAGAACATTCTAAAACCCTTGGTGAGGAGCACACCCAGCTATATCCAGGACACCACGGATATTCTTTGCAAATTGTCAGCGCTGGGCCCACTTCCAAGGGACACGATACTAGCCACCATGGATGTAGAGTCTCTCTATTCCAACATTCCTCATGAGGATGGAATCACAGCATGTAAATATTTCCTTCAAAAGAACAATCTGGCCACAGAACCAACACTGCAATTCATCAGGTTTGTGCTTCATCACAACCACAAATTGAAAGACATATTCCCAGAACTACCACTCCACTCCTACAAACAGCCCCCTAACTTAAGGAATCTCCTTGTCAGAAGTGTCCTTTCGTCACCATCAGTGACTGGCACATTCCCATGTAACAACAAAAAATGCAAAACTTGTACCCACATATTACCAACAAATACAGTCCGTGTACCAAACACAAATCAGGACTATAAGGTCATGGGTTCCTTTTCATGTACATCCTCCAATGTGGTGTACATGATACAATGTACAAGGTGCCCTGGAGCTATCTATATTGGGGAAACCATGCAAAAACTACAAACAAGGATGAATCTACACAGACATACGATCAGGAATGAAATGGACACGCCTGTGGGAAAACATTTCTCTGGAACTGGATATTGTATGACAGACTTAAAAGTCTTAATACTAAAATGTCATTTTAAGGATGACAGGGAGAGAAAAATATGGGAATTCAAACTTATTAGGATGTTCAATACTTTGACACTAGGACTCAACTTAACACCCGGTTTTATGACTCATTACATAGACACAGTTCACACCTTCACCAGAAGGACTCCAGATAGCTAATAACACATCCCCACTAGCTCTCCATTTGTAAGAAAATGCTAATTTGATTTCCTTTGCTTATCTTTTGAAGGCATCACACCTCCCAGGTCTTGAACAAATTTCCTACTATAGTAAGCATCTAATGTGTCTTTCTTATTATTCCAAATGTAATCTTGCCTGAAGAAGGAGCCTTGAGCTCTGAAAGCTAGCGAACATATAATTTTCTGGTTAGCCAATAAAGGTATCACCTTAAGAATGCTCTTGTCATAATTGGATGGAAAAGTATTCACATGGATCTATTCTATAACTGGGATGATCAGAATAAAAAAAATCGAGGCTGCTTGTTTTTAAAAACAGCCCCACATTTGCCCATGGCTCATGTGTGATATGGCATCTCAATGCCATCATACTATGAGGAGACAAGCTGCAATTCCCAACGTAACCTATGGAGAGATGAAGCGCTATTTCTGGGAGAAAGCAGCCATGTTTTTCTAACCCTGGACAACCCTTTTAAGTATTAAAAAAAAAACACACAACTACTACCCGAACAGTGCAAAATATAGAAATCCAATCAAATACAGCAAAACTACTTTAATCTACCATCTTGCATTGTTTTTTTAGAATTCTACAATGAAAATTCCACATTTGGATGTTTTTTTTTAATTTGGCCAAGCTGGCACTTGTGGTACGTTATAGAGTTATTCCTAGAGGTGAGTTAATCAGTTTCAGGCAAATTGCATCTTCTTTGAATTTTGCCCCCCCCAAAAAAATATGTCCTCTATTTTGCCAGATTGTAGAGCGCTGGGAAGGTTTTAAAACAATCATATACTCACCTCTCCTCTGTCGTCCCCTTACCTGTCCTAATGCTGCTGGCCTCTAATCAACTCTTCTAACTTCATGCAGGTCTTCCTGCCACTTCCATCTGGGTCTTCCATTCTCTAAGCTCTACGTTGTCAGGTGGGTTACAATGCACCATCAAAGACGTGCCTCTAATCCCATGTGAGCAAATGTAGCGCAATATGCCCATTATTGACGATTATTGTGCTCCACATGACGTTTTGGGGTCTAGTGAAGGAAAAACTCGTTCAAAAGTGGCCATGTTGACTCAAGACAAAAGAAAGAAGATGTAAGACACAACATAGAAGAGCAGATTGGGGAACCAGTAACGGGGACAGATATGGGGAGGACTAAAGAGAGGTAAGTATAAGAGTTTTTGGAGGTTGTCTTAAATCCCTTTCCATCCACTTTAAAAAACAAATTATTTAAAATTTTCCTCTGTGAATTGAACAAACCTGCCCAAATCTGGAAGATTTGCTCAATTCTAGTTATTTCCAACGCTAACAGTTATCATCTAGCCAAAGGAGTCCCATCGATCCCAAGATCGGAGCTCAAAAATACCCTGTCGGTGTGAGCATCTCGACTCCATCAATTTAGGCGCATATCCTATGGGCATTGAATTCCTATTCCCTACAGCGCTGTTACATGCAGTGTGCCATATGCAATCTGTCTGAAGAAGGTCCTTTCGACTGAAACGTCACCATTTTTGGATTACTTTGCTAATAAATCTGATATTATTTTTATGCAACTCGATGAGTGCCGGATTCTTTCTTCACCCATTCATTTTGTAGGAGATGAGTGATGACCATCACCATCCACATGATGTTTTGGGGTCTAGTGAAAGGAAAACTCGTTCATAAGTGGCCGTGTCAAGATAGAAGAAAGAAGATGGAAGACAGAAGATAGAAGAGACGATCAGAAAGCCAGTGACAGCAGGACAGGTAAGGGAAGGCAAAAGAGAGGTAACTATAAGTGGGTTTTGTTATTTTTACTCTTACTTTTTTACTGATGTGATTCGAAATTGTCCTCTGTTGATTGAACAAATCTGCCTGAATCAAAATTTGGGAGATTCGCTCAACTCTAGTTATTCCCAATGCTAAAAGTTATCACCTAAGCAAAGGAGTCCCACTAATCCCGACAACGGAGCTCGGAAATGCCCTGTTGGAATGTGCACCACGACTCCATTCTTTATGAGATGACGGCGACAAATGTCCAGTAGATGTTCCGATGAGGAATTTCCATGTTTGAGTGCACTGTTTTTTGGGATCGGTGGAGGTCTCAGGTATTGGACATCCACTGATCCACAGGTTATTACTTAGAATTTGGATTGAGGGTAACTTTTTATCTTAGAAACATTACTTTTCAAACTTTGCCAAAGGAAAGGGATAATTGTACAACACAGATGAAAGCGTTATTTAGCACTCCAAATATCTGCCACTCGTGTTCACCATTAACGGACGCCAACCGACAAGAAGTGATCACCTCTCACCATCAGTCACTTGACCCTGCAGCCTATCAGTCG
The DNA here is from genome assembly GCA_033576555.1 of Oophaga sylvatica. NCBI lineage: Eukaryota > Metazoa > Chordata > Amphibia > Anura > Dendrobatidae > Oophaga > Oophaga sylvatica. The sequence goes on from JARQOD010000002.1 coordinate 625,274,647, forward strand.
TCTCAGCAGTCAGGTGACGGAATGGACGCAACATCATTACTTCCCGTCACAGTAAGCGATGGAGTGTTGGGTGATTGGAGTGGTGATGATTCCATCTTCATTTTATTATTATTTTTTTTCATTTTATTTCATTTTTTTTTAATATCCGTGCAATAATACGGAAAATGTAATAATTATTTGATTATCGGAATTTTTCCTGGACGTTGCTGAACCCCATCAGAAGGTTAATGCCTGTCATATCACAAAATCTGTGTAAATTTAATACGAGCCAAAGAGAGGAGAGAAAAGATGCTTACATTTTCAGTTCCAGAGAGATAATTAAAATGTCATCAATTGACTGGCACTGCAGAGCTCGTCTTAATTACATTTCATGAGCATATTGAGCAGAGCATCAGAGGAAGACCACAATCCTGAGCATCAGACGTATCGCATAACAGCCTCGTCCGAAGATGTAGACGGATCTATGAACTGGGCTTTTGACTCTGTCTTGCGTCCAGCCATGGTTGGAACTATCAAACTCAAGGAATGAGTTTTTGGTGCACTATGACACACAGATAAGATTAGAATATATGAGGTTGGATTTCATGTCTAACGGAAACCGCCATGTCTGTTATTGCAAAACACAGGTTTCGAAGGAACTCAAAAAGCCAAACCAGAATCTCAATTTGCAGACGTGTTTCAGGATGTTGCCCCTCCTCGGTGCAAAGCATGAGATCTGATTTGGCTGTATGAGAGGCCTCTGAATGGGGTCGAAGGAGAAACATTTATCCTAATGGAGAGTGGCATGCCTGACATGCCCTGAGGAGGGGCAACACTCAGAAACACGTGCCTACAAATGGAGATTCTGGTTTGGCTTTTAATCTAAGTTATGTGGCGAGTTAAAAGGTCGATATTGTCTTTTAGGATTTCTACTTCCGATATGTGACACTAGAGTTCGAGTTCTCTTCCTCTCTGAAGACACAATCTTCTTAGTCCAACATAGCGTACTGATTAGATGAGTGAATCAATTTTAGGCAAATCGAATTTGCCAGAATTTGACTTCTACAAATTCAGCAAAATAGTGGATTCAAAAAGGGCTGTGAATGGGTGTAAAAATATTTAAAGAACTAATACTCACTTTTCGCAAAAATTTCACCTTGTACATGCAGCTACCGCTTGGAGGTTGCGGTACGGTTTTCATTCACAGGCCGACGATCTTCTTCGCGCCATGGGACTCATCGGATCTAACACCCACAAGACCTTCTGACATTATGACATTGCACCCAACACATACAAAGCCTAGGAAGCGCCGGAGGTACCAAAGATTCAAAGGAAGCATTGCCATGAAAAAGACTGGAGGGGAGCTGTGTGATCAAGTTGATACCTGGGAAAAGTTGAAAATACCATTTTAAATATATTTTTCATCCCACATTTACTATTAGAGATGAACAGGTTGATTTACAGTACCATTGTCTAGCTGCCACATCAGGAGTCAATTGCTGCAGGATGGGAGACCTATTGTGTCTAGGTTCGAACCCTTGAGCCTGCCTGTGTTTTGTGCTCGGCTTCCCTATCCACTGAGCCACAGCAGTTACAGCTTTTCTTCATGTGTTTAGTGTTTATTGTCTGGTATACTTGCTGTGGTCTTTTTAGGTTGACAGGCATTTTCGTTTATTCATTTGTCTGCCCAATCACCTTTCGGGTGTGGCTATATATACTTTCCCCTACTGGTGCTTCCTGCTGGTGATATTCTCATCTGGATGTTCAGCCATACTGTAGTTGTTTATGCCAGTCAGTGAAAGACCAGCTAGGGTTTATCTCTCTGCAGATTATGCTTTTCACCCTGCACCTATCTTCTGTTTCTTGTACAGGAGGTAGGTGGCATACTCTCTAGCAGTACATACAGTTAGGTCCATATATATTTGGACAGAGACAACATTTATTTAATTTTGGTTCTAGACATTACCACAATGAATTGTAAACAAAACAATTCAGATGCAGTTGAAGTTCAGACTTTCAGCTTTCATTTGAGGGTATCCACATTAAAATTGGATGAAGGGTTTAGGAGTTTCAGCTCCTTAACATGTGCCACCCTGTTTTTAAAGGGACCAAAAGTAATTGGACAGATTAAATAATTGTAAATAAAATGTTCATTTCTAGTACTTGGTTGAAAACCCTTTGTTGGCAATGACTGCCTGAAGTCTTGAACTCATGGACATCACCAGACGCTGTGTTTCCTCCTTTTTGATGCTCGGCCAGGCCTTCACTGCGGTGGTTTTCAGTTGCTGTTTGTTTGTGGCCTTTCTGTCTGAAGTTTAGTCTTTAACAAGTGAAATGCATGTTCAATTGGGTTGAGATCAGGTGACTGACTTGGCCATTCAAGAATATTCCACTTTGTTGCTTTAATAAACTCCTGGGTTGCTTTGGCTTTATGTTTTGGGTCATTGTCCATCTGTAGTATAAAAACGACGACCAATCAGTTTGGCTGCATTTGGCTGGATCTGAGCACACAGTATGGCTCTGAATACCTCAGAAGTCATTAAGCTGCTTATGTCCAGTGTTACATCATCAATAAACACTAGTGACCCAGTGCCACTGGCAGCCATGCATGCCCAAGTCATCACACCGTGTTTTACAGATGATGTGGTATGCTTTGGATCATGAGCTGTACCAACCTTCGCCATACTTTTCTCTTTCCATCGTTCTGGTAGAGGTTGATCTTGGTTTCATCTGTCCAAAGAATGTTCTTCCAGAACTGTGCTGGCTTTCTTAGATGGTTTTTTAGCAAAGTCCAGCCTAGCCTTTTTATTCTTGATTCTTATGAGTGGCTTGCACCATGCAGTGAACCATCTGTACTTACTTTCATGCAGTCTTCTCTTTATGGTAGATTTGGATATTGATACGCCTACCTCCTGGAGAGTGTTGTTCACTTGGTTGGCTGTTGTGAAGGGGTTTCTCTTCACCATGGAGAGTATTCTGCGATCATCCACCACTGTTGTCTTCCATGGGCGCCCAGGTCTTTTTGCATTGATGAGTTCACCAGTGCTTTCTTTCTTTCTCAGGATGTACCAAACTGTAGATTTTGCCACTCCTAATGTTGTAGCAATTTCTCAGATGAGTTTTTTCTGTTTTTGCAGCTTAAGGATGGCTTGTTTCACCTGCATGGAGACCTCCTTTGACTGCATGTCTTTTTCACAGCAAAACCTTCCAAATGCAAACACCACACCTCAAATCAACTCCAGCCCTTTTATCTGCTTAATTGAGAATGACATAACGAAGGGATTGCCCACACCTGTCCATGAAATAGTCTTGGAGTCAATTGTCCAATTACTTTTGGTCCCTTTAAAAACAGGGTGGCACATGTTAAGGAGCTGAAACTCCTAAACCCTTCATCCAATTTTAATGTGGATACCCTCAAATGAAAGCTGATAGTCTGAACTTCAACTGCATCTGATTTGTTTTGTTTAAAATTCATTGTGGTAATGTCTAGAACCAAAATTAAATAAATGTTGTCTCTGTCCAAATGTATATGGAGCTAACTCTATCTTATCTTTTCATTTTGTATTTCATGGTTTGTTTTAACTCACTCTGGGATCTCTTTTCCATCACAGCACTGCTTCCCTTCTGTAGTTAAATTGCACTCTGCTCTGCCTACCAGTTCCTTAGGAGGTACGTGAAGTGCTTGATGGGTGTTCAGGCACAATAGGTACAAGCTGCCATCGTTTAGTCAGTTGTTTGTACTATTCCAGCCCGCGTAGGAACTGCTAGGGACTGCAGGGTTAACCTCTTGTATGTACAGTAACTGGCTGGGTCAGTTGCAGTTTCTTAGTGTTTTACCTATTTTCCCATGTGAGTTGTAATACAATCACATCATCCGTGAACCACCATCTACCTGCCGGCATGTCAGGCTCCTCTTTTGATTAGCAAGTCTGAAGCCATGTTATATATGTGTCATACCACAAAGATGATGTCCTACCAGACCTACAATTCAGAAGAGGCTTGTAGGATTCCGGCAAGAATGATGTGGCACTCAGGGCTGCTGTTGTGGCCATGGGATCAGGGTTCTACAAACAGGTTTGCCGATCTCTATTTATTATCATCTGAGCTCGGATGACATCCCAGAAAATAAGAAAATTTTGTACCAAATCAAATTTCCTGTCCAAATTCCAGAGAATTGCCAAATTCCAATTTTTGCATTTTTGGTCATCATTAACACTGACTAATGGACCCACCTCCTCCGGGATGAAGCTACAGAGGGTGCAGAGCTGCAAGTCTTGGTGCATGAAGAGGCCAGTGTTATAAAGAGCACACGGTAACACACATTTCATGGAGACCCCGCAGCTTCAGGTGACACCTCTGCCCCCTCTAATACAGGATCCAGCATCTTATGAGGTTAAATCCCTTTTTCTTACAAGTTTTGCCGGCCACTTTATATAAAATAAAAACTTGAGCTTGTGGTCAGCGGTTGGATGCAGACTCCGTCGTTTCGCTCGCTGACCACAGGTTCTTATTGATCACTTTTAAATTGGATTATTGTTGGGGGGTTAAAAGCGCCTGAACAGCAGAAAGTGGTTGTGGTAAGTGGCAAACAGGAGATTGATGGCGGAATAAGCAAAGAAAGTGACAAGATATGAGACTGAATTGATCACTGTCATCGGCCTGGTGGTCAACTGTCTGCCCTTTGCTGCCCAAACGAAGCATCAGAATAATGTTTAGACAAACCTATTTGATTTCTGTAGTAATGGGTATGTCAACCAAATTACAGTCCTCACAAAGGTCAAAGGGAGATCATTTTTCAGGCTCTCAGAGGTATTAATGTATTACATTTAAGTCAGGGCTCGTCGTTTCCTGCTCCCAGCCGGCCGGGAGATGAGAAATGACTGCAGGAGTTTTGTATATAAGCTGATTTTTTTTATTCTCGCAGCTGAATATTAACCAGGATGGGGTATTGTGGATGACTGCTCAGTAGTGTTGAGCATTCCGATACCGCAAGTATCGGGTTTATCGGCCGATATTCGCGTTATCGGAATTCCGATACTTAATTCCGATACTTTTTCAATATCGTATACCGGAATCGGAAGTTCCCATAATTCTTTGAGAGGCAATGTGATTTTAGTCAGCCAATGAGGAATCCTAAGAAGTGTGGGCACATCCTGTACTGCTGCGGTCATCTTAACTAATGGCATGGCTGTGATTGGCTGCTGAAATGATGTCAGAATGCACTATAAAAGGCGCCGCCGCCATTTTAGCGTCACTGTGCTGTGAATTCAGATAGGGACAGAACGCTACTCTGCTGACTCTGAGGTACAGTTAGAGATTGCGATTTAGTGTACTGTGCTGTAGGCAGGCTATCACCAACCGCTGTGTAAAGCTTCCTTTTGCCTGCAGTGTTGTTTTAACAGCTCTGTGCAAGGTGTGTGTGAGTGCAGGTGACGCTGCAGTTTGCTCTGCATCCAACGCTGTCTGTAGGCATCTGCACATGTCACTCACAGACTCTTTTTTTTTCTTCAGTGTAATTCTTGCAGCTCCATGCAATTTAACTATTAGTGTGACGCGCTTCCATCCGTATCCAATACATTGGTTGCAAACACTATAGAAGTAGACAAAGGAGTAGCCTTTCACAGATTGTGGACAGTTGTGTTTCAGTGTTCACTTCAGTCTGTGTTTTTTATTTTTGGAGTGCATATCACGCTCCAGTTACTTGTTCAAGCACTGCTGCTTGTACTCTGCTGAGCGTGTCTCAGTGGCTCATCCTTTTCATTTTTCTCCAATTGGTGCTTCTCCATTATATTTGAAAAAAATCTAATCTATTAGTGTGACGCGCTTCCATCCGTATCCAATACATTGGTTGCAAACACTATAGAAGTAGACAAAGGAGTAGCCTTTCACAGATTGTGGACAGTTGTGTTTCAGTGTTCACTTCAGTCTGTGTTTTTTATTTTTGGAGTGCATATCACGCTCCAGTTACTTGTTCAAGCACTGCTGCTTGTACTCTGCTGAGCGTGTCTCAGTGGCTCATCCTTTTCATTTATCTCCAATTGGTTCTGCTACATTCCATTTAAAATAAATCTAATCTATTAGTGTGACGCGCTTCCATCCGTATACAATACATTGGTTGCAAACACTATAGAAGTAGACAAAGGAGTAGCCTTTCACAGATTGTGGACAGTTGTGTTTCAGTGTTCACTTCAGTCTGTGTTTTTTTTTTTTTGAGTGCACATCACGCTCCAGTTACTTGTTCAAGCACTGCTGCTTGTACTCTGCTGAGCGTGTCTCAGTGGCTCATCCTTTTCATTTTTCTCCAATTGGTGCTTCTCCATTATATTTGAAAAAAATCTAATCTATTAGTGTGACGCGCTTCCATCCGTATCCAATACATTGGTTGCAAACACTATAGAAGTAGACAAAGTAGTAGCCTTTCACAGATTGTGGACAGTTGTGTTTCAGTGTTCACTTCAGTCTGTGTTTTTTATTTTTGGAGTGCATATCACGCTCCAGTTACTTGTTCAAGCACTGCTGCTTGTACTCTGCTGAGCGTGTCTCAGTGGCTCATCCTTTTCATTTTTCTCCAATTGGTGCTTCTCCATTATATTTGAAAAAATCTAATCTATTAGTGTGACGCGCTTCCATCCGTATCCAATACATTGGTTGCAAACACTATAGAAGTAGACAAAGGAGTAGCCTTTCACAGATTGTGAATAGTTGTGTTTCAGTGTTCACTTCAGTCTGTGTTTTTTTTTTTTTGAGTGCACATCACGCTCCAGTTACTTGTTCAAGCACTGCTGCTTGTACTCTGCTGAGCGTGTCTCAGTGGCTCATCCTTTTCATTTTTCTCCAATTGGTGCTTCTCCATTATATTTGAAAAAAATCTAATCTATTAGTGTGACGCGCTTCCATCCGTATCCAATACATTGGTTGCAAACACTATAGAAGTAGACAAAGTAGTAGCCTTTCACAGATTGTGGACAGTTGTGTTTCAGTGTTCACTTCAGTCTGTGTTTTTTATTTTTGGAGTGCATATCACGCTCCAGTTACTTGTTCAAGCACTGCTGCTTGTACTCTGCTGAGCGTGTCTCAGTGGCTCATCCTTTTCATTTTTCTCCAATTGGTGCTTCTCCATTATATTTGAAAAAAATCTAATCTATTAGTGTGACGCGCTTCCATCCGTATCCATAACATTGGTTGCAAACACTATAGAAGTAGACAAAGGAGTAGCCTTTCACAGATTGTGAATAGTTGTGTTTCAGTGTTCACTGCAGTCTGTGAGGTATTTTTTTTTTTATTTTTTTTAAATGCAGATCACGCTCCATTTACTTCTTCAACCACCGCTGCGTGTACTCTGCTGAGTGTCTGTCACTGGCTCATCCTTGTCATTTTTCTAAAATTGGTGCTGCTTTATTCTATTTAAAATAATTCAAATCTATTACAGTGACGTGCTTCCATCCGTATACAATACATTGGTTGCAAACAATATAGAAGTACACAAACGGGCCTTTCACAGCTACTGAACATGGGTTTTTAATTTTTAACTAAAATATGTATTTTTTCAAATGACACAAATATAAGTAATGTTGAAGAGGAATAGTCATACATCCATTGTTTGCACAATATTACAGGTGTACATCATGTCCCTTAATCAACAATGTATTATTATATTTACTTGTATGCTTTTATTTAAAAGCCAAGAACACAGAAGGATAACCTTCGCACTGCAGCTGTTGTCAAAGTTCAACCCACATTATGCACTTCCAACATTGCAGCATTTGAGGCATGATGTGAGTTGGATTTGTCAAAGTTATGGAGTGAGAAGGTTCACCATCAGTACCCTATAGCATAAGTATGCTTTTGTGTTAGCATTTGTGTTAGACATGTGGATATCTGCCATAATATGTCACAATTATTTAGTTACAGATTTGTTACCAACACTAATGGTTTTAAATTTGACGTTTCACTTGTTTACAGCTTAGAAATAAGGGTGTAGCCTGATATCTATGTGTAGCACTAGCCACTTTAACATGTCATGTTTTTTTCAACATGTGTAGCTAGGTAGCAGTAATTTTTGCCGGACACACAGCAGGGGAACAGCAGGCGTTACTGAACCCCACTATCACTATAGCTTGTGTATTGGTCTGTGGACACGACACTTCTGAGCAGCAACTGGCAGTGTTGTAGCCCAGGGAGTATAGCTCAGGTGGTAGAAAGATGAACATAACAGGAGACATGGAAAACGTTGCCAACCAGTTAGTTAATCTGAAACCGGACAGGCAAATTCAGGCGAGATCCATGCCTAGTTCATTTTCAGAAAAGTAAGCCGTTCTACATTATCGGAGGATAGTCGCATGCAACGGTCTGTTAGTACACCACCTGCAGCAGTAAAGACGCGCTCCGATAATACACTGGCAGCAGGGCAAGCCAGCACCTCCAATGCATACTGGCTAAGCTCTGGCCATGTATCCAGCTTAGAGACACAAAACTTGAATGGGGAAGAGCCATCTGGGAGTACACTGAGAGGGCAAGACATGTAGTCTGTCACCATCTTACGGAAATGTTGCCTCCTGCTGACTGGAGCCGTCTCGGATGGTGTAGACATTGGTGGCGCTGCCACAAAACTTCGACACATTTGGAACATACTGTTCTTGCCCTGTGCAGAGGCGCTGCTTGTGCTCCCTCTTGTTGCAGAGCTGTCTCCACTGCCTCGACGCACAGAGCTGCTTTGTAAAGCGTAGCAGCAGCAGTGCTCTCGGCTGGAATGGAGAACATTATGGATTGCACCAGTGTGTCTTGGTACTTCCGCATTTTACGCTCCCGGTTCAACGGTGTGATGAGGCTTTGTAAGTTGTCCCGGTAGCGAGGGTCTAGGAGTGTGTACACCCAATAATCAGACGTGGTGTGAATGTGTTCGATGCGGCGGTCGTTTCTCAGCCACTGCAGCATGAAATCAACCATGTGCTGCAGACTCCCAACTGGCCAAGAAACGTTGTCCCCTGCAAGAGGCGTCATCTCTGCCTGCTGTGCATCACCCCACCTTGGTCTACATACTGACTAGAGCATTGTCTACCTCCCTCTGGAGCGATGTTTCCTCCTCCATTGACTCCTCCTCATCCTCCTCACAAAGTCCTTCAAATACATATAAATTTACAAAATTTAAAAACTCAAAATTTAAAAACTTTGTATCATAATTCTGTAACATCAGTTTATGGAAAACACAATAGCATTACAAAAGGATAGACAAAAAATGTACATTATGTGCTTTGTTAAATACATTAAAAGTTTGTAATGGTTATGAAAAATAGACAGCGACTCTGGAGGTTCAATTTTTTGATTACAGCATGGTACTTTGAAAGTCCTCCAGCCCTTTGTGAGGAACCACGTTGCGCTGACTGTCCAGAAGGTGATGGAATTTGTGACTCCTCATCCTCCACCTCTTCCAAAACCTCATGCGTTAGTGCTTGCAGTGTTTTTGAAGCAGGCAGATAAGGGGGACAGTCAGGCTGACTAGTGCATCATCTGCACTCGCCATCCGCGTTGACTCATCAAACGCACGCAAAACGTGGCAGATATCCTTCATAGAGTTTATTCGCCACTCATTACACTGGCAGTGGCTGCCCATTCATTATAGGATCCAATTCTAATTACTGGTTCTCACCAGCAAGCTTCCACAGCGCAGCACCCCCTACATCTCCTCCCTTATTTATATTTATCGGCCTAACGACTGCTGCACTCTGCAAACGACCTTCGACTAACCTCTGCACTATCCGTACCTCCCACTCCCAACTCCAAGACTTCTCCCGCGCTGCGCCAATCCTCTGGAATGCTCTACCCAAGAAATTAGGACTATCCGCAATTTGGATGGTTTCAGGCGCTCCTCAAAACACATTGGTTTTACAGTGGCCTATCACATTCACTAATCAAATCATTCTATGTGTAATTCTTTTGTGAAGCCCATTCACAACCCTCCACCCCTCACCCCTTAAAATTTTGGCTGGACCTCATTGTAAAAAACCATTGATATAAAACACCTTAACTTTGTATCTCCCCCACCTCATTGTAGATTGAAAGCTTTCCCACAGGGGCGGCGATTTTGTTTTAATTACTGTTTTTTAAAATTTTTACAAATGACTTGTGTTTTGAAAACTGTTAAACTGTAAAACACTGGGGGAAAATTTTATGGCGCTTTATAAAAAAATAATATTATTATTCTTTTATAAAGGCCCATCAGTAGGGTGAAGTGTAACGGCGCAAATTTGCGAGTTGACTGCCCTATGCAGTTTATACTCCATTACTTTGGCGCTGCCACACAACCGCTCCAACAAAATGTAACGAGGAATTCCCCCTGGGGGAAACTCACAAATGATGCGATGTTCAAAGGTGAAATCTGCGTTGCAGAGCTGAAAACAGCGATCTGGCCATGCTGGGAACTTCGCAAATGAGCGCACTCTAGGCGGCCTTGTGCAGCAGGCATCAAGATCCAATAGTTCCCCAAAAAACTCTGCACGACCAATTGAGCACATATGACAGACATTGGTATGTGAGTGGAGGTTCCAAGGCCAGAGCTGACACCAAAAATTTCGGCCTTGTCACACACACCAAGCCGGCCTGAAGATTCCTTCCCAAAAACCACACGCGCTCCCCTTTTGTTTTAAATGGCATTACAGAGCTCCTGCGTTTGGCTAAGATTCCCCATGGAAATTAATTTCAGGACCGGCCTTTTGACATTTGGACATGGCTGTGCTCATATCGGTCGCAAACGGGTAAACGTTCCGGCCATGTGGGGGTTAACCGGACGGCCCGCAGCGTATTCTGAGGAACGGAGTAGGAGGAGGAATAAAAGTGTACAGACTTGATTCCTGCAATCCTTGGAGTTGGCAAACACTTACAGCCCCCTCGCAAAAACATTACCCGGCTGCACAAAAATGACCCAATGGGCAGTGGAGGGAAAGGTTTGTCCCTGGCCAGGGTTTTAAAAAACCCTCTTGTTATTTTTGTTTCATTTTTTGCTGGTCACATCCCTTTTTTTCCCTTTTAAAGTCTGGCTCCGCCCTTCTGGCTTTGCCTTTTACTTTATTGTATTACTACTGTTTAAACTAGCCCGGGTGCTTAGGTTCCTAAACTGGAGTTTTGCTTGATGTTAAAGGGTCACAAAGTTTTATTTTCTGTTAATTACCATGCTACAATTTATGTTAGGAGGTGTCCACCTTTTCTCCCATCCCCCAGATCTTGTAGGGTTACTCCCTCGCAACATAGGTCTTCGCACACTAATGGGGACTTAGCGGGTTTGGTCCGCGGATCAGGTTCCCCTTAAAAACATCGAAAGGGGTTCCCTTAGTTTTATTGGGAGGGACAGAATTCCCTTCTTTCCTTACTGGTTGAGCAGATCAAAACCATGGGGATGGCCACCATCGGTGGTCAGGTGGACCTTGCTACTGAGGGCTTTTAGTAGCGCATGTTTAATTTTCCCTCAACATGCTTTTGCAGACCAGGACGGCTTGCCTGCGAAATAAATCGGCTGGCACATTTGTATTGTGGGACTGACAATGATATTCATTACGGAAACGGTCTTCCACCAGCCCTGAATCACAGATTTCAAGGGACAGGGATTTTGCAAATGCCCGCATTCAAGCCTGTCTCGTGCATTTTGCGGAGTATGGCCGTCTTTTATCCCATCTTGCACCGAGGCTTTTTGTGCCCGGGGGGGTGAGGATGACAGGGAACTTTCTGCTGTGGTGGAAAAACGTTTGTCTCGGACAACAGTGGGCCCAGTTCTTCCATGGCGATCCTGTGAGAAGCGAACCACTGTTGTGAGCCGATGAAGAGGCTTCAACACAACCTGAAGATGTAGGTTTGCTGTGTTGGCCTACATCCGTTTTGTCTTTGTAACCCCAAAAAATGTGCTTTGGGCCGCACATGTTTCCACATATTGTGGTATTGAGGTGACTGACACTTTTGCTATTTTTAATTTTGATTACACAGCTTTGCATTTCACATAGCAAATAACATGTGCAAGTGGTTTTGAAAAAAGGGGCCACGCAGTGCAATCCTGGAAACGCACTTTTTGACTTTTGGAAGACAAAATGTCCAACAGGTGCCAAACTGGAGGCTACAGCAACCGGGGTTCTGCGCCTAACTTCCCTCCGTTTGTTACCGTTGGGCAAAAGGTCTTCCTCTATCTTCCTTCTATCACAAAACCCTTTCTCTAGGCCCTCCCAGCTTTCAACCAAAGTACTGGTTTTTCAGCCACAAAGCTATCCCAGTGCAGCACCCCTCCTACATCTCCTCCCTCATTTCTAACTATCGGCCTAACCGACTGCTGCGCTCTGCAAACGACTTTCGACTAACCTCTGCACTAATACGTACCTCCCACTCCCGACTCCAAGACTTCTCCTGCTCTACGCCAATCCTCTGGAATGCTGTACCCCAAGAAATTAGGACTATCCACAATTTGCATGGTTTCAGGCGCTCCCTCAAAACACATTTGTTCAGAGCGGCCTATCACATTCACTAATCAAAGTCATTCTATGTATTCTGTGTAAGTGTGTGTGTGTCTCTAGGCCATTCACTATCTCCATCCCTCAGTCCCTTAAGATGGCTGGAACATCATTGTAAATGCACCATTGTATATAAACACCTATACTTTGTATCTCCCCTATCTCATTGTACATTGTAAGCTGTCACGAGCAGGGGCGACTTATTTAGCTTAAATTATTGTATTGTTAACGTTGTTACTTATGACTTGTGTTCTGAAACTGCTAAACTGTAAAGCGCTGCGGAATATGATGGCGCTATATAAATAAATATTATTATTATTCCTCTGAGCTGCTCCCACCACCTTCCTGTTCCTCATGCCATGTTGGGTCTTGGACCTCATCATCTCCACTACCCTCTTCCAACACCTGCTGTTGGGTGGTCTGGCCAGCACCATGCTCAACAGAAACTGGCACCTGGGTCTCATCATCATCAGATGCGTTCTGCGGTGTGCTGACCATCGGCACTGTCTCACCCGCCTCTTCAGATTCAGAGAGACACAGCTGTTGCGCATCACTGCATACTCCCTCTTCACATTACAGAATGCTGCTTGGCTGGGCCCCTGTTTGCAAGCCAATAGATTCTGAGAACAGAAGCAGACACTCAGCTGGCTCCTGTACAGAACTCTCTGACTGCCTGGGCAATTTGCCAGGCGGTGAAGAGACAGATGGTTGCCCAACAGTGCTGTGGTCCTGAGAGGAGGTGGAAGCAATTGAAGTCGATGCATTGGCTGACATCCAAACAACAACGGCTTCAATTTGTTCTTCCCGCAGCAGGGGGTACTCCGAGCTCCTACAAAAGTGCGCATAAAGGAACGCTCACGGGGAAAACTGGTGGATGCTGTGTCACTGGGGGCCGCAGCAGCCACAGAATCCCCACGTCCTCTCCCTGAAGAAACTCCACGACCATGTGCCTTACTCCCTGCCTTCTTCATCTTGGTAGATTGATAAAGAAAGTCTGAAAAGTTATAAGGTCTAAGTGTGGTTATTCCGCAGAGACTGCAGTGAACACTGCACACAACTGTTCACTACCCAATGCGTCTCAGCAGGAAGGCAGTCTGTGCGTCAAAACAAAGGCACAAGCATACATCCATGTACCCTGTTTATAAAGCTATATAAAAAAAATTATGTAGTAGTGACGCACACTTTATTGAGGTACAGTATTACATCGCCATTCACCATCTGTGGCTATGCAGTCTCATCTATATATACCTTATCTATCTGTTGTCATGCTTCCAAGTCGACAGTCAGCCATAAATACCAATTTTCACTATGCACTATGCACTTTTTAAAGGTTATGTTTGTTAATAAAAATGATTATTGCCACATATTATGAGTATTACATGATGGAAATTGTATAATTTAGTATAAACTGTTTAGTGACATTATTCAGCAAATGTAACATTTTAGTAATGTCACAGATAACTTGTAATGCTGATGATGTTTTGAAGTCAGACATTCATTGTCTATACAATAAAAATGGTGTACATACTGTTACTTATCCATCATTAATGGATTCAGATATGTACTTGTATGCTTTTATGTACAACCGTATAGCAGATTCCTTAACTAATTTATTTTGTGGTTTGCATTGCTGTTCAACATGTTAATGTATGTGTTTATGTTTGTCAATTCTTTATTTATCTAGATATTAGTTTAAATGAAATCATCATCTTATGGTAGTAAAGGTTATCTTTCTCTTGTTTGAAGTATAGACATTTAAAATTGACAGGTAACAAGGAAATTACTTGATCTAGTATTTAAACATCCTCCTTGACCCTGGGCTCCAACACCGCCAGTTGTTGCTCGGAAGTGCTGTTAGCACAGTCAACACTTGCTCCTGTGTTACTGGGGTTCAGTAACGTCAGCTGGTCCTCGGTTTTTGCCATTGGCTCTTTTCCTTCTGCTGCCCCTCCGGGTTCCAGTACCGTCAGCTGGTTCTCCGCAGTGCCTTTGGCCTAGGTGCCTCCATCTCGGTATCCGAGTTCCAGCAACGTCTGCTGGTCCTTGGTAGTGCTTTGGAGCACAGGTACCTCCTGCTTAGTAACCGTGTCCCAGTAACGTCAGCTGGTCCTCGGTTGTGCCATTGGCTCTTTTCCTTCTGCTGCCCCTCCGGTTCCAGTACCGTCAGCTGGTTCTCCACAGTGCCTTTGGCCTAGGTGCCTCCATCTCGGTATCCGAGTTCCAGCAACGTCTGCTGGTCCTTGGTAGTGCTTTGGAGCACAGGTACCTCCTGCTTAGTAACCGTGTCCCAGTAACATCAGCTGGTACAAGATTGTGCTACAAATACAAGATACGGAACAAGAGACACAAGAACAATAAGCAGAAGATCTAAAAGCAGAAGAACATGAAGTATAAGACCAAAATGAAGAGCAAAATATATGCTCTAAATTCTAAGCAGAAGAAGACTAAGCAGTGTATGGGGTGAGTCCGTTCCTCCTCGTGGTGCCCCTGGAAAATGCCTGCTGCTGCAGGCTAAACTGAACACGGACAAATACTGTTGTAATTTAAATCTTTTGTGACAGCAAGAACGGAAGGATGAAAAATTCATACTTTGACAGATTACAAGTACAGGATTCTCTATCACAAATAAGAATATGATGAAGAAGATGAAGCAGAATATGAATAAGAATAATAGTTTAATAAGAAGAATATGAGTAATGTTAACAAAGATGAATAGCAAGAAGTTTAAGAAGAAGATAAAGAAGGTGAAGATGAAGAATAATTTGATGAAAAAGATGATGCTGCAGAAGATTATGAAGGAGAAAGTGTGTGAAAAGTTAAAAAGGTGAAGATGAAGAGCATGGAAGTTGTGTAATATACATATTTTCCAAAATAGAAAAAACGTTAACAACATTGTCAATTTCTTCGTCAATCCGAACATCTTTAAAAAAAAAAATATTTTATGCTATTCCATTTGATTGGGTTAAACATCTATGCCTTTAATGTCTCCTCAACCTTCCCCAATACATTCTACATTACTCTTTCTTGTTTTCCTTCATGTACAATTAACCAACAAGGCAAGAATGGGGTTTTTTTAATTTCGATATTTTGTTCCCATAGACTTACATGGGACTTCCGGTATCGGTATCGGGTATCGCCGATATTTTAATGTTATCGGCGATACCATTCCGATTCCGATACTTTTGGATATCGGAAAGTATCGCTCAACTCTACTGCTCAGACCACTTAGAGGCCCCCGACCACTGCCCAATAACAAAACATATTGCTCCACATTAGAAATGTAAAGGCCAAAATGGCCACCTAATAATATAATAATATACACCCAAGTAGTGAACCCTGCAATGTTATCATTAATGAGATCCTTCTGTCTGACAGGAGGAGTTATAGGAGGGTATTTATTACTGACCATAATTATTCACAATCACTTATATACCCTTTTATATATGTAGCGACTATATACTAAATATGGAAGAAGTCGTCATGGTGGTCTGAGTCAAATGGAGAAGAAAAGAGTAGAGACATTACCTAAGATTCTGGATTTATCTGCACTGGTTACAGCTATAAGGTCTTTTAGCGCCTCTGTATAACTAGTATCTACCACTATATGGCCACTGTGTGGGGGTAATAATAGTGTTACATAGGACTGCAGGTGACATCTACTACATTATCTATACTCAGATAATTAGAAATGTGTGATCTGTAGTGTTACATAGGACTGCAGGTGACATCACTACGTTACCTGTACTCAAGATTATCACTGTGTTATATGTGGTGTTATATAGGACTGCAAGTGACATCAACTCCATTATCTATACTCAGAGAGTTATCACTGTGTTATCTGTGGTTTTACATAGGACTGCAAGTGACATCAACTCCATTATCTGTACTGAGAGTTATTAAAGTGTTATTTGTGGTGTTACATAGGACTGCAGGTGACATTTACTACATTATTTTTACTCAGAGAGTTATCATTTTGTTACCTGTTCTGTTATATAGGACTGCAGGTAATGTCTACTACATTATCTGTATTCATTATCTGTATTCAGAGAGTTATCACTGTGTTATCTGTGGTGTTACATAGGACTGCAAGTGACATCTTCTACATTATCTGTACACATAGAGTTATCACTTTGTTACCTGTGGTGTTACATAGGACTGCATGTGACATCCACTACATTATCTGTACTCAGAGAGAGTTATCATTTTGTTACCTGTGGTGTTACATAGGACTGCAAGTAGCGTCTACTACATTATCTGCACTCAGAGAATTATCACTGTGTCATCTGTGGTGTTACATAGGACTGCAGGTAACATCTACTACATTTGTAGAAAGGGTAATGTGCCTTTATTTTTGGTTTTGGTTACTTTTATCTCATGGGTGAGGAAGGGGCGTTTAAATAGACGTGGTTTGAAAAGTGGGTTTGGTTTGACCCAAATATGTAGCTGCAACATACCAGATTGCTGAGTGTCCCTGACGCCAAATTTCACAAGCTGGCAAGTATGAGCTAGTCTAGAGCAGTGGTATAACAAAAGTCCAATGGGCCCCGCTGCAAAATTTGGACCTGCTGACCTCCCTCTGCATATTGGTAAGATGTATGGGCTCTTGTAACATTCTACATCCGATAGGGAAGTGCATGTTGCTCCTTCTCCCCAATTATATAGTAAACCCCCCATCCGGTTCCATTGTCCTCCACACTGGGCCCCATCCAGGTGTATATGTCGCCCATCTTATGCTACTTCCACAGTCGTAGCCGAAAGTGTTGGCACCCATGAAATTGTTCCAGAAAATGAAGTATTTCTCCCAGAAAATTATACCAATTACACATCTTTTGTTATACACATGTTTATTTTCTTTGTGTTTTTGGAAAAACACAAAAAAGCATAAAAAAAGGCAAATTGGACGTAATTTTACAGAAAATTCCAAAAATAATCCAGACAAAATTGTTGGTGTATCGCCCGCCACGGCCGTGCGGATACTCGGTACCGGGCCGCATCTTAAATTGGCAGTGTCACGGCAGCAATGACCCGGTCCGTGGCCCTGGGCGTCCAATAAAAGGGATAGTGAAAAAAAAGGGATAATAAAGTTTGTAGTAAAATGTTCATGATGCCATCCATGGTATTCGGTCAGGGGATCGACGCTGCAGTGCAGATCCTCTGGGATGATGATAGGACAGCAAAGGTGGTTAAGTTCTCCACGGGTAGAGCTGTATCCCAGGGCAGTTAGGATGTTAAATGGTGAGTGTGGTGCAGAGCAGGTGGCGCAGGGATGATTCAGAGGACACAGCAGGGTGCAGTTTCCAACGTTTTACTCACAGTTCACTTGTGCACAGATGCCTGTGTGGAGCCCAGCTGCGACTGGATCCATATCTTCCAGAAGGGTGCACTGAAAGAAGATACCACTAGAGGTCATTATTCACCTTCACACACGTTCATTTATCCCCAAAGACCATCAGAGGGAGCTGTGTAAGACATATAAAAAGAGCTTAACACAGGAAGCTGGGGCTCAGTTCAGTGCAGCCATCTCAGTGGGCTCAGTCTGCTCAGTTAGCTCAGTCAGCTCAGTCTGCAGCAAGAGAAGTGCAGAGCTGAGGTTACAGAGGCTGCAGAGCTATTCAGTTCAGAGCAAGTGGAGTCCAGTAAAGAGTGGACAGAGATCACTCCAGCCTAGTCAGAGCTGAATCTAGGAGTGCAACTCAGTGAGAAGCGTGCCGACGCTTAGAGAGCGGTGAAGAGGCAACCCACCAACTGCCAGTGTGTGATCGTGTGAGGATCCAGGTAGGCCGAAGGCGAGTGGAAACTTAATGAGACAGTGGAGCCTTAATAGCTCACCTCAGCAAGTATTACCGGACACCGGGGTCCGAACCTATAGGGAACTCCACGACCCATTAGGAGAACACCGGAGTTCCTGGAGGACTACAAGTCCCAGGAGTACCACAGAGCTGATACGTAACAGGATCAGGAGAACGGAGTCCGGCCTGATCAGCCATAAAAGACCCTGTCCTTTCAGAGAGAAGGTCCAATCACAAAGTCAGCCAGGTATAAGACGGAGACTAAGCTAGGCCCAGCTACACGCAGGCCAAGACTTCATTACAAAAAGGCAGAGAACAGGAGGCCACACACCTACCAGTGGAGGAATCTGGATGTGCACCCTTCACCCTACAGCGCTCCGGGAAGTGCCTGCAACATCTTCAGCAAAGGTACCAAAGTGACTTATGTGTGTGTCTCCCTTATTACCCCTGACTGCCGGGTCCCCGTCTGTCCTGCATCCCTACACATCCATCTGCCCTGGAGGAGAATTCAGCCTTACTTGTGGAAGGCTTAACATCTAGCTGCACAATATTAACCCTTCAGTGGATCTGCATAGCAGAGCTGGTCATCCTGACCAGGTACCACAAGTGGCGTCACGAATCCCCATATCATTATTCAAGTCACCTGTAAATATCCCACATTTCAGTGAGCGCCCAGGGCAACGGACCTAGCTGTGCTACCCGTGACATTCCCCATAGATATCAACGGGCTCAGTGCCGAGTACCCCAAAGCCCTGGCTGTGTGACTCATCTGTTCTGGCGTCACGAACAGGATTTCATGCCCTGCAGCAACGGAGTAACTTGTGCCCGTTGCCACCGGGTACTGTGTGCCTCACTAAAAGACTGTGTTTTGTATGTGGTGAAGATTTCCCGCCATTTGCCCGCCATTGCCCGCCATTTACAGCGCCACGGCGCGAAAACTAGTGGGCGTACCTGCAAAAGCGCGCTGAGTCCTGGACACGCCCCCAACGCTGACGCGGCGGCAGGTCCTGTGAAGAGCTTCAGTGAACGCTCTGACATCAGAGCGCCGGCGACGCAGGTCCTTCTACATCGCTGTGCCCTGCGGAGCTGCAGCCTTCAGAGAAGGTAGGCCACGCTTAACTAGGGGGGCGCAGACATGTCGCAGCCGCAAGCTGACAGCGCGGCCGAGGGCGACCGCCCCAATGACTTACCCACCGGCGCTGCCGCACAGGCTGGAAATGCTGGCCCCTCACCTGGTCCTGTGGCCCCGATAGTACCGCTAACGCTGCCATACATGCCTGGAGCGAAGTGGCTCCCTCAGTACAGCGGCAAGCCAGACACCCTGCCAGGGTTCAAGCGAAAAATATGCAGCATAATGGACATGTACCCTATGACAGAAAAGCAGAGAGCTGCAGTGGTAGTGGGACAATTGACTGGTGCTGCAGAGAGAGAGGTAGAGACTTGGACAGCTGCAGACCAGGAATCAGTGCTTGCAATTTTCTTAAAGCTACAGACTATCTTTGAGGACCGCACTGAAACAGATCTCCGAATGAGGTTTTACCAATGCTCCCAGAAACCAGATGACAGCATTAGGGACTATGCCTGCCGACTACAGGGGGCCCTGCGAGCACTTAAACAGGTTAACCCCATAAGTGTCACCAAAGAGAATAAAATGTTAAAAGAACAATTTGTACGGGGACTGAGGTCCCAAGCGGAAAGCAGGACTGTGCACTGGTGGTCCTTGGATCATCCTGATGCTACCTTTGATGCCCTTAAAGATATGGCTATAAAAGGACTGCGACCCCTGGAAACACCCGAGATGGCAACCCAGTGTCACCCGAGTGAAGCCACTCAAAAGCCAGCAGCATCCACCTTTTCACCGCTGGTTGCGGAAGCCAAAACGCAGGTGGCGCCCCCTACTGAGCTGGACTGTCTGCGCTCAGAAGTGCGCCAGCTGACCAAAAACCTGGCCACTGTAATGAGTGCCCTGCAACTGCGAAAGGAGGAGGAAGGAAGGATCCAGCTAGCTGACTGCCCAGAGGATGTCCCTTGGATGAGCCGGAGGAGAAGGAGGACGTCGCCCCACCGGAGGAGGACAACGCCACCCCCAGGAAGGACCCGCGACCAGCATCATCCTCGCCGAGAGATCATCTGCTACCGCTGCCACAGAGAAGGTCACCCAGCACGTTGGTGTCCTTTAAACGAGCAACTCCTGGGTCCGAGGGCTAACACCCAGGAATAGACTCCTCAGGCCCCTCAGACTGGAACCGCAGGTTTGTGGGAGGAAGACCCTACCTGTCCATCATACTGGACGGGATCGCAATCCCTGCCCTGCTGGACACTGGATCTCAGGTAACCGTCATACCTGATGTTCTCTACAATAGATACTGGTCCAGTGACGGTCTCCAACCCCCAAACCCTGACTTTGCCGTATACGCCTCTAATGGCCTCCCTCTTGACTTACTGGGGGCTAAAAACGTAGACGTAAAAGTGGGGAGAGTGGAGCTAAAAGATCAGGGACTTCTTGTAGTGAAGACTGTTAATGAGGAAAATGGGTTGAATGTGGTTTTAGGCACTAACATTATTAGTAACTGTTTGGAGGAGGTTGTGTTTTTACTCCAACAGCTCGCCGAAGTTGCCAGACCAAGGCAAAAGGGAGTGATCCGGAAGGAGATCCGGACCCTGATGTGCCAGCAGCAAGTGAAACTGACCGGTGGTGAGATTGGTAATGTACGGGTAACAGACCCGAATCCCATTGTGATACCCCCAATGAGTGAAATGCTTATTTGGTGTAGAGCAGCAATAGGTCTGAGAGGACAGAACTACCAAGCAGTAGTAGAGCCCCATTGTTCAGAGCATAGACCTACACTCTTGACTGCCAGAGGGGTAGTAGATGTACATAATGGGAGGGTGCCAGTGCGTCTTCTCAACTGGGGAGAGGATGAAGTCAAATTACCACATTATGCCACTGTTGCTAAGTTACATGCTTTGGATAATAACTCCATTCACACGACGGAGCCCTTAACCTCCGCACAACCAGTGGAGGATAACGGTCCGACCACCCAGGTGGAGGATTGGTGTCAGCAGCTCCATGTCGGGACAGACACCACTCCAGCCCACCAGAAACAAGGAGTATATCGAGTAGTTCAGGAGTATGCACAGGTATTCAGCAAACACCCACTCGACTTTGGGAAAATTAAAGGGGTTCAACATCACATCCCCACAGGCAATCATCCTCCCATTAAAGAACGGTACAGGCCTATACCTCCAGCACACTACCAGAAAGCCAAGGAAATGTTGCGCGACATGAAGGAAGCAGGGGTGATAAGGGATAGTTGTAGTCCCTGGGCAGCACCTCTAGTCCTAGTCAGGAAAAAGGATGGAAGCATGAGAATGTGTGTAGATTACAGACAAGTAAATCGCATTACACATAAAGATGCATACCCTTTACCACGCATTGAGGAATCCTTAACTGCACTAAAGACTGCTAATTACTTTTCCACCCTTGACCTCACTAGTGGGTACTGGCAAGTAGCTGTGGCTGAGGAGGATCGGGAGACGACGGCTTTCACCACCCCGATGGGACTCTGTGAGTTCGACAGAATGCCGTTTGGACTCAGCAGTGCCCCTGGAACGTTCCAGAGAGTGATGGAGAGCTGCCTGGGACATCTCAACTTTGAAACTGTGTTGCTGTACCTGGACAACGTAATTGTGTACTCCAAGACGTATGAAGATCAATTGAAGCACCTGGCGGAGGTATTTGAGTCACTGTCCAAGTATGGGATGAAACTGAAGCCTTCAAAGTGCCATCTGCTCAAACAGAAGGTACAGTATCTGGGACATATTGTCAGCTCAGAAGGAGAAGCGCCAGACCCTGAGAAGATCACCGCCATCCAGAAATGGCCGGAGCCGAAAAATCTCAAGGAGGTGCGACAGTTCCTGGGACTGACAGGATACTACCGGAGGTTTGTGAAGGATTACACCAAGAAAGCAGCGCCTCTGCAAGACCTCCTGGTGGGACAGTCCCTCAAGAGCAGAAATTCTCCATTCCATTGAGGTAAAGAACAGGCTGAGGCATTCAAGGAAATGAAGGAGATCCTGACAGGTGATGAGATCCTAGCTTACCCTGACTACAGCCAGCCGTTCCTGCTGTATACTGATGCCAACAATGAAGGATTGGGAGCTGTCCTCAGTCAGAAGCAAAATAGCCTGGAGAAAGTCTTCGCCTATGCAAGCAGGAAGCTCCGCCCGACCGAGAGGAACCCAGAGAACTATAGCAGCTTCAAGTTGGAGTTCCTGGCACTGGTCTGGGCTATCACGGAGAGGTTTAAGCACTACCTAGCCTCCAGCAAGTTCACTGCCTACACCGATAATAACCCTTTGACGCATCTTGAAACAGCTAAGCTGGGAGCCATGGAACAACGCTGGATGGCTCGGCTGTCAAACTACCAATTCACAATCAAGTACCGAGCGTGCTGCAAGAATGCCAACGCTGATGCTCTATCCAGGATGCCTCATGAATCGGACACAGAAGAAGAAGTGGATGATCTGGAAGAGATTGAACTACCTGCCTTTCACAGGAATGGGATGATCCACGAGCAACAAGCCTGCAGGAGGCAGCGTGGTAAGACGTTAAATCCTTTACCTCACCACAGCTGGAAAGAGACTCAGGACAGCGATCCACTGGTCAGCCGAATCAAGGAGCTGATAACTCAAGAAGGTTCCTCCTTGGAGAAGGACGCGCCTCTACAAGCAAATCAGCTGTGGAATGAAAGAAGCCGGCTGTTCATCTACCGTGAGAAGCTGTGCCGGAGGTACGTCAACCCAAGGACCCATGAGATGGTATGGCAGATAGTAGTCCCCAGAGCAGATATCCAGATGGTGTTAGAAGCCTACCACGATCAAGCGGGACACTTTGGCTGGAAGAAGCTGGAGACCCTGTTGAAGTGTCGTTTCTACTGGGTGGGAATGCGCAGCTCCATCGAGAGGTGGTGCCAGAACTGTGGACCCTGTGGCCTCAGAAGAAAGGACTACAACAGTCAAAAGGCACCCCTGCAACCCATCAAGACGACTCATCCCTTGGAGATCGTGGCCCTGGACCATGTCAAGTTGTCACCCAGCCGGTCAGGATACTCCTATGCCCTGACTATGGTGGATCACTACTCCAGGTTCCTGGTGGTCGCCCCTGTCAAAGATCTGACGGCAGAGACAGCAGCAAAGAGTTCCAAGCATATTTCTGCAGACCACACGGATATCCTGAGCAGGTGCTAACTGACCAAGGCCCAGCCTTCAAGGCCGAATTGTTCAAAGAGTTCTGTCACTTGTACGGGTGTAAGAAGATAAGAACCACACCGTACCACCCTCAAACTAATGGTCTCTGTGAGAAGATGAATCACATCGTCATTGACCTGCTGAAGACTGTACCACTTGAAGAGAGAAATCGGTGGCCAGACCTACTACCTGACCTGGTAGATCTGTACAATCACATACCTGTGAGTTCCACCAATTGCACCCCAGCTTATCTCATGCGGGCCAGACCAGGAAAGCTGCCCATGGATCTGGAGCTTGGTGTTGTAGAACCAGAAGCAGATGTGACTACTGAAGACTGGGACACAAACAGACAGGAACAGTACAGAAAAGTACAAGCCTGCGTTGAAGATAGTCTCAATCGAGTAAGGGGTAAACAAGAAGATCGCTACAACAAAAGTGCGCCACCTGAACCTTTCGCACCTGGTCAAGTCGTGCTGAAAAGAAAGAGGAGGATACACAAACTCGACGATCAATGGGAAAGAGAGCCCTACATCGTACAGAATTCAAGGTTTGACAACAAGAAAACGTGCATAATTAGCAAGGATGGAGGAAGAACAACTACCACTGTATCCAGAGACCACCTAAAGTTGTGTCCGGATCCATTAAAGCTTCAAGAGGAAGAACCTGTTGTCAATCAGGAAGAGCGTGATGAAGCAGTCATACATACAGACTTAGGAGATTTCCCCACGGATTGGCCCAGAATTGGAGAAGCCGTAATCATTCCCGTGCTTCAATTCTATCAACCACAAGGAGAACCTCTACATCCATTTGCACCAGTTGTTGCAGTAGAATCAGTTCCAGAAGAACCTGCTTCAGCAGAACCCCAAGAAGCAGCACCCCAAGAAGCGGAACCCAAGAAGTTGAATCTCAGGAAGAAGGATCCCTGCAGAAGTCGAGCCAGTTCACCCAGCTCACAGTGTGCTTGCCAGTCCAGTAGAGAGATTAAGGCAATTCTATAATTCACTCTCACGCAGAACAAACAGGGAAACTGCTACCTCACAGGTCACTGCACCACGCAGGTCAGAACGTAGCACAAAAGGACACATCCCTGCTAGGTTTAGAGATTAGTTCAACCCTTGGCAAATGTAAATAATTGTTTTAGAGTCACTGTACATAAATGTATATATTTTTGCTTAAAATATGCTTTATTATACCGTTATTTATTAATATGTTTTCCTTTTGATATTGAAACAAGTGAATGGACATTATTTTTACTTGTTTTCTCTACCCCTTTTTGAGCATCCTTTTCCAAAAGAGACTGGGACTTTTATGGTTGCTCAATTCCTCAATCCCTCATTGTGCTAATGTACATAGTTGTTCATTTACCGTTATGCAACAGTTCAAGAGTGCCTTACCTCCTGTAAAGGAAGAGTTTTTGTATTTCAGCCCGGAGTGCTGAGTTCTACTAGGGGGGAATGTGGAGCCCAGCTGCGACTGGATCCATATCTTCCAGAAGGGTGCACTGAAAGAAGATACCACTAGAGGTCATTATTCACCTTCACACACGTTCATTTATCCCCAAAGACCATCAGAGGGAGCTGTGTAAGACATATAAAAAGAGCTTAACACAGGAAGCTGGGGCTCAGTTCAGTGCAGCCATCTCAGTGGGCTCAGTCTGCTCAGTTAGCTCAGTCAGCTCAGTCTGCAGCAAGAGAAGTGCAGAGCTGAGGTTACAGAGGCTGCAGAGCTATTCAGTTCAGAGCAAGTGGAGTCCAGTAAAGAGTGGACAGAGATCACTCCAGCCTAGTCAGAGCTGAATCTAGGAGTGCAACTCAGTGAGAAGCGTGCCGACGCTTAGAGAGCGGTGAAGAGGCAACCCACCAACTGCCAGTGTGTGATCGTGTGAGGATCCAGGTAGGCCGAAGGCGAGTGGAAACTTAATGAGACAGTGGAGCCTTAATAGCTCACCTCAGCAAGTATTACCGGACACCGGGGTCCGAGCCTATAGGGAACTCCACGACCCATTAGGAGAACACCGGCGTTACTGGAGGACTACAAGTCCCAGGAGTACCACAGAGCTGATACGTAACAGGATCAGGAGAACGGAGTCCGGCCTGATCAGCCATAAAAGACCCTGTCCTTTCAGAGAGAAGGTCCAATCACAAAGTCAGCCAGGTATAAGACGGAGACTAAGCTAGGCCCAGCTACACGCAGGTCAAGACTTCATTACAAAAAGGCAGAGAACAGGAGGCCACACACCTACCAGTGGAGGAATCTGGATGTGCACCCTTCACCCTACAGCGCTTCGGGAAGTGCCTGCAACATCTTCAGTAAAGGTACCAAAGTGACTTATGTGTGTGTCTCCCTTATTACCCCTGACTGCTGGGTCCCCGTCTGTCCTGCATCCCTACACATCCATCTGCCCTGGAGGAGAATTCAGCCTTACTTGTGGAAGGCTTAACATCTAGCTGCACAATATTAACCCTTCAGTGGATCTGCATAGCAGCGCTGGTCATCCTGACCAGGTACCACAAGTGGCGTCACGAATCCCCATATCATTATTCAAGTCACCTGTAAATATCCCACATTTCAGTGAGCGCCCAGGGCAACGGACCGAGCTGTGCTACTCGTGACATTCCCCATAGATATCAACGGGCTCGGTGCCGAGTACCCCAAAGCCCTGGCTGTGCGACTCATCTGCTTGGTGCCGAATTCTCCAGGTGAGGGGTCCAGCAAACTCCCAGGTAGATCAGGATACACCTTTCCAGGACTCCCTTCAGTATGTTCCTCCCCTGGCCGTCTCACTTTGCTGGCTTCCTGCCTCCAGCCCAGCACCTTCACAATCAGTGTCCCAAGCCAGCAGCCATGGACCTTGTCGGGCTGTAAGGAGGGTCAAGGATTAACCCTTTAAATGTTTATGCTGCTATGTATATAATTGTCATTTATCTTACTGCAACGTATTTATGTCGATTGCATAGCCTGTATGTATATGTTTAATGGCTTTTGGTTTGTATTTCAGTATAGATTTAGGTAAGGCAGTGCATCCTTTCGGAACATTAGATGAGGGCACTTGTAGTATAGAGTTTATAGACTGGGTAAGTGTAGTTTTGTAAAGGGCCACTAGATGGGGGTATACTAGTGGGTCTTGGTAGGTATAGCTGTAGGAAGTTTCTAGATGTAGGAGGAGCTGCTGTGGGTTAAGTTAGTGTAGATGACAGGAACAGCTCAGAAATGGTGGCACGCTCAAAGTGTCCACAAGGGCTCTGTGCCCTGGACACCATAGCAGCTACACAACGTTGTGAGAAAAGCCGAGAAGTCTGGGCACAGTCAGATGGGTGCTGTATGAGGATGGAGCACCCGGAGAAGCTACAATTCACGGCAGCAGCAGGAAGGGAGAAGGAGACATGGTCCAAGAGTCGTGCAGGGCGCAGAATATTTATGATGTGGCAGATCCTCAATAGGTCTGAAGCTGGCAAGTCCAAGGCGAAGCAGATGAGCGGGATCCCCTATGTGCTGAGGTCCTACAGTAGTGAAGCTGCAGTACCGCCTAAGGTGCTATTACCCTGTAATGCATGTGAGGGTGAAGAAAGTAAGAAAGGAGGAATGCTGTGTGGACTGTGATGTAACTGATGTGTCCAAGTCCATTGAAGAAGAGAGTAAAATCGTTGATGTAGCATCAGAACCGATATCTGTGTCCGTTATTTCAACCCTGAGCACTGGAACCAAGTGTGCAGGAGCTGGGTAGCACCGCAGTGGAAGCCCTGACCGTGGACCAGCATCCCGAACAGGTACGCCAGTAGAAGCTGATGATTTGTCTGTGGATGGAGGTCAGGACACCAGAGCCCCGGTGTCCTGGGCTACGACTACTGTCCTGGCCCCATACCACAGGGCAACATCTTCTGAGTTCCCTTGCTCCTATACGCCTGCCTTTTCGGCAAATAATTATGGATGTGGCTGAGGCATGTACAGATACCTCAGCCTCCGGCTTGATAGCTGAGTCTTGCAGTCCTCCACTAGTCTTGGGGGCTGGTTCCCCTGCTGTGACCTGGTCCCTCCACTACTGGATTTGGGTCTCATGTGTGACTTCAGCACTCTCCGTGTCCATAGGACACATTCTGTCCTCCCGGGAGCTTCCTTCAGCCTCCCCTCACAATTTTCTCTCTCTGCAGCCTCTCTGCTGCACTCCTTCTCCTTTGATCTCCTCAGACCAACTCTCTGTTCTTCCGAGCTCCCTCTGACAGGGAGCTCCTTGTCAGCACGTCTGCTCACTTTTATTTTCTCCTCACAACTCTCTGCTCTTCCTGCTTCTCTAAGCTTCTCCCCTTTTCCTACCTTCTCCACCCACACCCCAACACCATTTCCTACCCAGCCTGAGATGAGGCCCTCCTCCCTTGGGGTACGCCCAGGTGCCCTGACTGAACTAGTGCGTGTTGGGTGCGAGTGTTAGAGTCCTTGGTATTGCTCCCTTCTTACCTGAGAGTGGGATACCACACCTCTGGATGAGGTGCAGTACCTCTGTGGTGACTGGACCCTCAGGGACGCCACATTGGCACCTTTCCAAAATTGTGAGTAAATAACTTTGTTTCAAGCTTGTGATGCTCATTTAGATTAAGTAACAGATGTGGGCAATATGAAAATCACATATGAAGCCAGATAAAAAGGGGAGAAGTTGACTCAATCTTTGCATGTGTGTCTGTGTGTGCCACACTAAGCATGGAGCGCAGAAAGAGGAGAAGAGAACTGTCTGAGGACTTGAGAACCAAAATTGTTGAAAAATATCAATAATCTCAAGATTACAAGTGTATCTCCAGAGATCTTGATGATCTTTTGTCCACGGTGACAACATAATCAAGAAGTTTACAACACATGGCACTGTAGCTAATCTCCTTTGACGTGGACGGCAGAGAAAAATGATGAAAAGTTACGCAGGATATTCTGGATGGTGGATAAGCAACTCTAATCAAGTTCCAAAGAAATTCAAGCTATCCTGCAGGCTCTGGATGCAATACTGTCAGAGAAAACTATCTGTCGACATTTGAATGAAATGAAAAGCTATGACAGGAGACCCAGGAGGTCCCCACTGCTGACACAGGGACATAAAAAAAGCTAGACTGCAGTTTGCCAAAATGTATGTGAATAAACCAAAATTCTGCTGGGAAAGCGTCTTGTGGACAGATGAGACTAAGATAGAGCTTTTTAGTAAAGCACATCATTCTACTGCAGCGAAAAGGAAAATCCAGCATCCACAGGAAATACGGTAAGTATGTTAAAACATTATTTTATTGGTGACCATTAAAAACAAGGAGTAAAAATAAAAAAAGACATACAGAATGGAAAATAGGACACGGATCTTTGTGTTTTGAGCAACTGATCTTAGTCCAGCACTTGGTGAGCCGATAGAACTACTTTTTTATCTTCAACATCATTCTATTATTTACTGAAAATGGAATTAGGCCTGCAAAGAAAAGAACACAGTACCTACAGTCAAATATGGTGGAGGTTCAAAGATGTTTTGGGGTTGTTTTGCTGCCTCTGGCACTGGGTCTCTTAACTATATGCAAGGCACCATGAAATCTGAAGATTACACAATGTAGTGCCTAGTGTCAGAAAGCTGGGTTTGCCTCCTAGGTCATGGGTCTTCCAGCAGGACAATGACCCCAATCGTACTTCGAGAAACACCCAGACATGGAGGTCTAGGGCAGGGAGGTGAATAGTCTGACCTAGATGACATGGGGAATTCAGGAGGGACCCAAGGAAACTGTTAAAGGGAGCTACCAGTACAGACTTCCCAAGGGGTATAGGGCACATGGGCAAAATTAGTGGCGGCAAACTCAATAAAACAAGTCAATATAACAATATGGAAATCCAGAATCACCCAATCATTTTATCCAAAAAGAGTTCATATTCATGACAAAAGAGGGAAATAAAATATACTTTCATGAACAGTTACATTTTTGTCCTATGAAAAGTTGACTTTCCACCAGCATCTGATTGATTATGCAATTTCATTTGTCTTTTTACTTTCCTCTGAGGATAAAATCACTTTATAGCGGGCGATGCGGGCGGCTTGTCACAATTCAGGCCAATGCACTGAACGAGTGTTGTTCCTAATTATGAAAAACTGTTTATCACTTTGCCTCGATGTTTAGTTAAAAGCTCCAATATGCTAATTAAATTTCGAGTCTGCCAATTATGGATAAATGGGTCTAAATTCAATAAAGGCAGGAGCTGAACGCTACACATCATGTCATCTGGGGAGAATTTTCAGATATCGACGCTTGTTTGTTAGATTTAAAATATTAGCTATTTATTTTCAATAATTTTTTTTCAAAGAGCCATTTTTGTTTCTATGCTTAGAATTTTGTAGTATAGTAGTAACAGATATAAAAATAAAGAAAAAGTTCCCAACCATCATGGCTCTAAAGGTGATAACACTGCATGAACAGGTTTCCATTCCTAACTCCAAACTTTTTTTTTATTAATGAAATTGATCTAACATCACATGTCTGTCAGTGGCAAAAATATGTGAACCTTTAGAATTAGCAAAGAATTCTGAAGGTATAATTACAGTCTGGTGTTTTTAATCAATGGGATGTCAATCAGGTGAAAGTGGGCGACCTGTTTTATTTAAAGAATAGGAATTTATGAAAGTTCACAGCACATGTTTGTGGAAGTGGTCCATAGCACAAACAAAAGAGATTTTTTGAAGAACACAGGAGAGGAGTTATTGATGCTCATGAGGCTGAAAAAAGGCTACAAAAGCAAATGTTCCTTTTTTTCTGGTGTATTTCCATGCACCCCTTACCACCCAAAAAAGGTATTTGGTTCATGGTTTCTTCTTTTTTTTGTCCTCCTCCACTATATCAACAAGATCACCATGCAGCCCTCATTCCAAATTTGTAGAGGGTCATCAGGCGGACCTCACTCATCATTTTTAGAGGGTCATCTTGTTGCCCTTGCTCAAAATGTTTAGGGGTCATCATGCGACCCACGCTCTTAATTTTTCCAGGGTATGTATTATGCCCTCCTTCATAATTTTTACAAGATGTGTTTGAGGCCTACCTCTACAATTCTCTTACATACAGTGGGTATGGAAAGTATTCAGACCCCTTTCAATTTTTCACTTTTTGTTTTATTGCAGCCATTTGGTAAATTCAAAAAGTTCATTTTTTTCTCATTAATGTACACTCTGCGCCACATCTTAACGGAAAAAAAACAGAAATGTAGAAATTTTTGCAAATGTATTAAAAAAGAAAAAACAAAATATCACATGGTCATAAGCATTCAGACCCTTTGTTCAGACACTCATATTTAAGTCACATGCTGTCCATTTCCTTGTGATCCTCCTTGAGATGGTTCTACTCCTTCATTGGAGTCCAGCTGTGTTTAGTTAAACTGATAGGACTTGATTTGGAAAGGCAACACCTGTCTATATAAGACCTCACAGCTCACAGTGCATGTCACACCAAATGAGAATCATGAGGTCAAAGGAACTGGCCAAGGAGCTCAGAGATAGAATTGTGGCAAGGCACAGATCTGGCCAAGGTTACAAAAGAATTTCTGCAGTACTCAAGGTTCCTAAGAGCACAGTGGCCTCCATAATTCTTAAATGGAAGAAGTTTGGGACCTCCAGAAGTCTTCCTAGACCTGGCTGTCCAGCCCAACTGAGCAATCGTGGGAGAAGAACATTAGTGAGAGAGGTAAAGAAGAACCCCAAGATCATTGTGGCTGAGCTCCACAGATGTGTGTCGACCCGCCACCACAATTGTGGGTTACCAGGGCAATGGGGTACTCAGAGCCGAGCCCGTAGAAGTCTATGGGGATTGTCACAGGTAGCTGTGGCTCGGTCTGTGGCCCTGGCGGTCTGGCGTATGTTGGGGATATATTTACAGGGGATAGATTTATGTACAGTTCGTGACGCCACCTGTAGTATTCTGGTAATTTGTACCAGCGCTGCTGTAGATCTCTGAGGGGATGGTGATGCAGCTAGATGTCGGGTCCCCTACAGGTGGGACTCTTCCTCAGGTCGGTAGTTAGGTAGGGATTGTGCAGGCATGCAATAATAACTCAGTCTCACACGGTCAGCGTCTTTCCATACCTTTACTTGTAAGATGGTAAGGCAGGTCCCAGGGAGGCTGATGGGGTTGGTGGAGGATGAGCTTTGAGGCAACAGCTAAGCAAGTTAGGGGCCTCCTTTACTGTCCAATGAAGATGAGTACGACCAGCCTGAAGCGTAGTCCCCTCTATGATTCCAGCTTTCCAAAGCTGTTCTTCCCAGTCAGTTTAGTGTTAGGAGCCTTTCTATGAGGGAGCTGAATTCTTATTTTGTCCTGCAGAGACTCAAAGTCTTCACTTCCCCTGACCCCAGTTACGTACTGACTATAAGGGGCTTGTTTGCCGCGACCTAGGGTCCGGTAAATCTCTGGTTTTCTCTTCACTATGCTTGTAGCTAATAGTGATCCTTCGGTCCCCAGTAACCGGTAGCAATGTGCAGGACTCTTCCAAGCCAAACGCACTTTTCCAATAATCTTCCTTCCACTTTGCCCTTCGATTTGCTCGACTCTTAATAGATAGTTCAGTCTTTCTTCCAGTGGGGCACAGCTCTGACTAGACTAAGGTGAATTAGACCACCTGTACCAGCCTCCACGTTCTGAACTGAAGACAGGCTCAAACTGGACACGTCTACTCTGTCCAAGGACAGGAAACTGACTGACTAGAAATCACTCCCTTCCACACCCCTGCTGGGTGTGTCAGAAGTGTATATGATGTCATGAAGAGACCTTAACTGTTACCTCTCCACTCATCCTCCTGGTATTGTGTACCAGGGCTACACATTCCCCCATGGTAAACGACAGCACTCCCGGGCTGTAAAATACAAAAGAGACATTTTTGTTTATGCATGAAAACATTAACAATAACATTAATTCGTCCCATCCGGGAGGTGAGGATATCTTGAACGTTGCGAACAATAACATATAGAAAAATACAAATATTAAATAGCATTCAATAAATATACAGTATTCTTGTGAAGGACCCGCACCAAACCTTCAACGTGGGTCCTGGGTGGGCTGCAGGACATCCAATTGCAGACCTCACTCAGTGCCACACCACACGGGTTTTTGGTTCAGAGGTAAGTCAAGGTTTCATGTGAAACCATTAAAAAGAAAGGCACAAAGTGCAACTATTTACAGGATACAGTTTTTGGGCTGGCTCAGTCCTCAGCCTCTGAGTCCATTGTTAAACGAAGACATAATAGGGAAAACACATATATATATATAGACTTTTTACAATGTTCACATAAATTCGTTATAAACTACTGCTGATATCTAATGGGTAATTTCCCTTTTGTGATTCTCTCTGATCTACGTGGTGTAGTTTCAGGTATATCAAGTTGCGATCTGTCTGCACTGCGTAACGGCAAACTATAGAACTGCCTTAATCTTTCTATGGATCTGGCAAGCGTACTGATGGCTGGGCGGTGTGAGTCAGCTTCACCAGGGGATCCCATAGTATGGGGCGCTGCTTCAGATGATCCATCTTGAGGTTCCACAGGTTGAGGTGTTGCTGGGATGGGTAACTCCTGAGCGGGCTCAACTGGCACCACAGGCACAACTGGAGGTAGAACTTCCTCTTGTGGCTGATAAAACTGCAACACTGGAATTATCACAGCATCTCCCAGTCTAGGCCAATCCGCAGGAAAATCTCCCAGATCGGTGTGTAGGACCTCTTCCTTTCTTTCTCCTTGATTGAGGACAGGGTTCTTTTCACAACGCTTTAAGTGTTCTGGACACAACTTCAAATGATCTCTGGACACAGTGATTGTTGTTCTTCCTCCGTCTTTACTGACGACACAAACTTTTCTGTTGTCATATTTAGAATCTTGTATGACGTAGGGTTCTTGCTCCCACTGATTATCCAATTTGTGCATCTTCCTTTTTCTTTTTAATACTACCTCTCCAGGCATCAAAGGCTTGGCAGGAGCATTTCGGTTGTAAACATCTTCCTGTTTCTCCCGTGCCTTATTGAGACTTTCCTCCACACAGATTTGTACTCTTCTGTACTGCTCTTGCCGATTAACGTCCCAGTTTTCCACGGCATCGTCTGCCTCCGGTTCTACCACTCCAAGTTCTAAATCCATTGGTAGTTTTCCGGGCCTTGCTCGCATAAGATAGGCTGGAGTGCAGTTAGTTGAGCTTACAGGTATATGATTATACAAATCAACCAAATCAGGTAGTAAATCCGGCCATCGATTCCTGTCTTCCAACGGTATGGATCTCAACAAGTCAAGGACAATATGGTTCATCTTTTCACAAAGACCGTTGGTTTGAGGGTGGTATGGTGTTGTTCTAATTTTCTTGCACCCATACATGTGGCAGAATTCCTTGAATAGATCAGCTTCAAAAGCAGGTCCCTGATCGGTTAAGACTTGCTCGGGATACCCATGCGGTCTGCAGAAGCTTGCTTGAAAGGTCTTCGCGGCCGTCACTGCGGTCTGGTCCTTCACTGGAACAACCACCAGGAATCTGGAGTAATGGTCCACCATGGTCAAGGCGTATGAGTATCCAGATCTACTCGGCGACAATTTGACGTGGTCCAGGGCCACAATCTCCAGGGGACGAGTCGTCCGGATAGGTTGCAGGGGGGCCTTCTGACTTCCGTAGTCCTTTCTTCTGAGACCACAGGGTCCACAGTTCCGACACCACCTCTCGATGGAGCTGCGCATCCCTACCCAGTAGAACCGGCATCTCAACAGGGTCTCCAGCTTTCTCCAGCCAAAGTGTCCTGCTTGATCGTGGTATGCTTCCAACACCATTGGGACGTCTGCCTTGGGGACCACGATTTGCCAGACCATTTCATGGGTTCTGGGGTTGACGTATCTCCTGCACAACTTCTCACGGTATAGGAACAACCTGCTTTTCTCGTTCCACAGGAGCTTGGCTGACATAGGTGCATCCTTTTCCAAGGAGGAACCTTCCTGTTTTAACAACTCCTTGATGCGGCTGACCACTGGATCACTGTCCTGAGTCTCTTTCCAGCTGTGATGGGGTAAAGGATTTAATGTTGCACCATACTGCTTTCTGTGAACTCGATGCTCGTGGACTACCCCATTTCGATGGAACGCGGGTAGCTCAATTTCTTCCAGGTCATCCGATTCTTCTTCCGTATCAGAGTCATGCGGCATTCGGGACAACGCATCAGCATTAGCATTCTTTCGACCTGCCCGGTACTTGATAGTAAACTGGTAATTGGACAACCGAGCCATCCATCGCTGCTCCATGGCACCCAGCTTGGCGGTTTCCAGGTGCGTTAACGGGTTGTTGTCTGTGTACGCCGTGAACTTATTGGAGGCCAGATAGTGCTTAAATCTTTCAGTAATGGCCCAGACCAGCGCCAGAAACTCCAGCTTGAAGCTGCTATAATTTTCCGGATTCCTTTCAGTTGGCCTGAGTTTTCTGCTAGCATAAGCGATGACTTTTTCTTGGCCATTCTGCTTCTGACTGAGAACTGCTCCCAACCCTTCATTACTGGCGTCGGTGTACAACAGGAACGGTTGGCTGTAATCAGGATAGGTTAAGATCTCATCACCTGTCAGGATCTCTTTCATCTTTTGGAATGCTTCAGCCTGTTCTTTACCCAATTAAAGGGAGGGTTTCTGCTCTTTAAAGATTGTCCTACCAGGAGGTCCTGTAAAGGAGCTGCCTTCTTCGTGTAATCTTTCACGAATCTCCTGTAGTAACCCGTTAGTCCCAGGAACTGTCGCACTTCCTTAAGGTTCTTCGGCTCCGGCCACTTCTGGATGGCAGTGACTTTCTCTGGGTCCGGCGCTACTCCTTCCGAACTGACGATGTGCCCCAAGTATTGTACCTTCTGCTTGAGTAGATGGCATTTTGAGGGTTTTAATTTCATCCCGTACCTGGACAGGGACTCGAATACTTCTGCCAGGTGCTTCAGATGGTCCTCATATGTCTTGGAATACACGATAACGTCGTCTAGGTATAGCAGCACGGTTTCAAAATTGAGATGTCCCAGACAGTTTTCCATCACTCTCTGAAATGTTCCTGGGGCACTACTGAGCCCAAACGGCATTCTGTCGAACTCACAGAGCCCCATTGGGGTGGTGAAAGCCGTTTTCTCACGATCCTCCTCAGCCACAGCCACTTGCCAGTAACCACTAGTCAGATCAAGGGTAGAAAAGTAGTTAGCCGTTTTCAGAGCAGCTAATGATTCCTCTATACGTGGTAACGGGTATGCATCCTTGTGTGTTATGCGGTTCACCTGCCTGTAATCCACACACATTCTCATACTACCATCTTTCTTTTTAACCAGAACTAGAGGGGCTGCCCAGGGGCTACAACTATCCCTTATCACCCCGGCTTTCTTCATATCATTCAACATTTCTTTAGCCTTCTGATAATGAGCTGGAGGTATGGGCCTATACCGCTCTTTGATGGGAGGATGACTGCCAGTAGGGATATGATGTTGTACTCCCTTAATTGTCCCAAAATCAAGTGGATTTTTGCTAAACACTTGGGCGTACTCTTGCACCACCCGTAATACCCCTTGCTTCTGGTGAGCGGGAGTGGTGTCCGTCCCAACATGGAGTTGCTGACACCACTCCGCCACCTGAGTTGCTGGGTCATTGTCCTCCTCTATTTGACAGGAGTCTAAGGACTCAGCCGGGAGAATAGAATTATTATCAACAGCATGAAGTTTAGCAATGGTTGCATAACGGGGTAAATTTACCTCATCATCTCCCCAATTGAGAAGCCGTACCGGTACTCTTCCATTCACCACTTCTACTACTCCTCTAGCAGTCATAAGTGTAGGTCTATGTTCTGAATGGTGGGGTTCTACTACAGCTTGGTAATTCTGTCCTCTCAGACCTATGGCTGCCCTGCACCAAATGATCATTTCACTCATTGGGGGTATCACAATAGGATCTGAGTCAGTGACCCGTACATTACCAATTTCGCCGTCGGTAAGCTTCGCTTGCTGCTGACACACCAGGGCCCGGATCTCTCTTTGGATTACTCCTCTCTGCCTTGGTCGGGCAATCTCAGCGAGCTGTTGGAGTAAGAATACAACTTCTCCCAAACAATTACCGATAATGTTAGTACCCAAAATGATATTTAAACCGTTCTCCTCATTTACAGTCTTTACTACCAGAAGCCCTTGGTCTTTCAACTCCTCTCTGCCCACCTTTACATCTACACATTTTGTTCCGAGTACTTCTACAGGAAGACCATTCGAAGCATACACAGTAAAGTCAAGGCTCGGAGGTTTAAGACTGTCCATTGACCAGTACTTGGTATATAGAGCATCAGGTATTAGGGTCACCTGGGACCCAGTGTCTAACAATGCTGGAACAGCAATACCATCTAGAATAATAGACAGGTAGGGTCGCCCGCCCACATACCTGCGGTTCCAGTCTAGGGGGCCTGACGGGTATTCTCCTGGGTGTTGGCCCTTGGACCCAGGTTCTGCCCGTTTAAAGGACACTGTGTAGACAGATGACCTTTCCGGTTGCAGCGGTAACAGATGATCTCTCGACGAGAAGGGTGTTGATCAGAGGTTGCTCCTGGGGGTGGCGTTGTCCTCCTCCGGGGGGGCGACGTCTTCTTTCTTCTCCGGTGCATCCACGGGACGTCTTCTGGGCAGTCAGCTAACAAGATCTTTCCTTCCTCCTCTTTCCGCAGCTGTAGGGCACTCATTACAGCAGCCAGATTTTTAGTCAGCTGGCGCACCTCTGAGCGCAGACAGTCCAATTCACTAGGAGGTGTCACCTGCGTTTTGGTTTCTGCCACTAGCGGGGAACAGGGGGTTACTGCCGGTTCCAGAGTGACTTCACCCTGATGATGTTGGGTGGCCACCTCAGGTTTGCCCAGGGGCCGCAGCCCTTTTATTGCCATGTCCTTTAGGGCATCAAAGGTAGCATCCGGATGATCTAAGGACCACCAATTTACAGTTCTGCGTTCCTCTGGGGATCTCAATCCCTGTATAAATTGTTCTTTCAGCATTCTATTCTCGTCGATAGCATTTAAATTGTTAATTTGCTTGAGGGCTCTCAGGGCTCCCTGTAGTCGGCAAGCATAGTCCCGGATGCTGTCACCTGGCTGTTGTGAACAGTGATAGAAGGCCATCCGGAGATCCGTTTCTGTGCGGTCTTCAAATATGGCATGAAGCTTCAGGAAGATCGCAGGCACCGACTCCTGATCAACGGTATCCCAAGTCTCCACTTCCCTCTCAGCAGCGCCAGTTAGCTGCCCTATTAGCACAGCAGCTTTTTGTCTCTCAGGCATAGAGTACATTTCTAAGATGCTGCATAACTTCCGCTTGAAGCCTGCTAATGTGCCTGGCTCACCGCTGTATTGGGGAAGCCATTTCGCCCCAGGCATATATGGGAGCGTTAGTGGCATGATCGGGACTACCGGACTGGGTGCAGGGCCTGCGCCCCCATCTGGCGCTACAATACCAGACGGTGCGGGATTGGGGACTCCGGCCGGGGCCGCACTGTCAGCCGGTTGTTGTGACATCTTAGCGCCCCCTTGGTTAAACGGAGCCTACCGGTTTCAGATGCTGCTACTTCACAGGCACCGCAGTGGGAACAGGACCTTCGTCGCAGGCGCTCTGATGTCAGAGCTTTCACTTCCTGTCGCAGGACCTGCAGCTCTATTTTGCGATGCAATTTGCGATGCGGATTGCAATGCAGATTGTGATGCAGTTTGCTATGCGGATTGTGATGCAGATTGCTATGCAGTTTGCGATGCGGTTTGCGATGCGGTTTGCTATGCAGTTCGCGATGCGGTTTGCAAAGCAGATTGCTATGCAGTTTGCGATGCGGTTTGCGACGCAGATTGCTATGCAGTTTGGGGTGCAGGTTGGGGGCGTGTCCAAGACTTTGCGCGCTTTTTCAGGTCCGCCCACCTTCTTCTCCAGCGCCTGAGGGCGCGAATATGGCGGCAAAATGGCGGATTTTAGCGCCAAACAATAGCAACAGTCTTTTTCATCAAAACACTCCACAGGCACACAGGGCTCGCAATGCTGCAAGTTTCGGATCCTGTTCGTGACGCCAAGTTTTTGTGTCGACCCGCCACCACAATTGTGGGTTACCAGGGCAATGGGGTACTCAGAGCCGAGCCCGTAGAAGTCTATGGGGATTGTCACAGGTAGCTGTGGCTCGGTCTGTGGCCCTGGCGGTCTGGCGTATGTTGGGGATATATTTACAGGGGATAGATTTATGTACAGTTCGTGACGCCACCTGTAGTATTCTGGTAATTTGTACCAGCGCTGCTGTAGATCTCTGAGGGGATGGTGATGCAGCTAGATGTCGGGTCCCCTACAGGTGGGACTCTTCCCTCAGGTCGGTAGTTAGGTAGGGATTGTGCAGGCATGCAATAATAACTCAGTCTCACACGGTCAGCGTCTTTCCATACCTTTACTTGTAAGATGGTAAGGCAGGTCCCAGGGAGGCTGATGGGGTTGGTGGAGGATGAGCTTTGAGGCAACAGCTAAGCAAGTTAGGGGCCTCCTTTACTGTCCAATGAAGATGAGTACGACCAGCCTGAAGCGTAGTCCCCTCTATGATTCCAGCTTTCCAAAGCTGTTCTTCCCAGTCAGTTTAGTGTTAGGAGCCTTTCTATGAGGGAGCTGAATTCTTATTTTGTCCTGCAGAGACTCAAAGTCTTCACTTCCCCTGACCCCAGTTACGTACTGACTATAAGGGGCTTGTTTGCCGCGACCTAGGGTCCGGTAAATCTCTGGTTTTCTCTTCACTATGCTTGTAGCTAATAGTGATCCTTCGGTCCCCAGTAACCGGTAGCAATGTGCAGGACTCTTCCAAGCCAAACGCACTTTTCCAATAATCTTCCTTCCACTTTGCCCTTCGATTTGCTCGACTCTTAATAGATAGTTCAGTCTTTCTTCCAGTGGGGCACAGCTCTGACTAGACTAAGGTGAATTAGACCACCTGTACCAGCCTCCACGTTCTGAACTGAAGACAGGCTCAAACTGGACACGTCTACTCTGTCCAAGGACAGGAAACTGACTGACTAGAAATCACTCCCTTCCACACCCCCGCTGGGTGTGTCAGAAGTGTACATGATGTCATGAAGAGACCTTAACTGTTACCTCTCCACTCATCCTCCTGGTATTGTGTACCAGGGCTACACAGATGCAGTAGGGAGGAGGGAGAAAGTCAATTATCACTTTATGGCTGAGAGGCTGGACGGAAGCCTCTCCTCAGTGCAAGACATAAGATTCTCTGTTCTGATGAAATGAAGATAGACCTTTTTGGTGATAATTCTAAGCGGTATGTGTGGAGAAAACCGGCCACTGCTCATCACCTGCCCAATACAATCCCAACAGTGAAACATGGTGGTGGCAGCATCATGCTATGGGGATGTTTTTCAGTTGCAGGGACAGGACGACAGGTTGAAGGAAACATGAATGCTGCCAAGTACAAATATATTCTGGAGGAAAACCTCTTCCAGAGTGCTCTGGACTTCACACTTGGCCAAAGGTTCACCTTCCAACAAGTCAATTACCTTAAGCACACAGCTAAAATAACAAAGGAGTGGCTTCAGAACAACTCTGTGACCATTCTTGACTGACCCAGCCAGAGCCCTGACCTAAACCCAATTGAGCATCTCTGGAGAGACCTGAAAATGGCTGTCCACCAACGTTCACCATCCAGGCTGACAGAACTGGAGAGGATCTGCAAGGAAGAATGGCAGAGGATCCCCAAATCCAGGGGTGAAAAACTTGTTGCATCATTCCCAAGAAGACTCATGGCGGTACTAGCTCAAAAGGTGCTTCTACTCAATACTGAGCAAAGGGTCTGAATACTTATGACCATGTGATATTTCAGTTTTTCTTTTTTAATAAATTTGCAAAAATTTATACATTTCTGTTTTTTTTCAGTCAAGATGGGGTGCAGAGTGTACATTAATGAGAGAAAAATGAATTTTTTTTGAATTTACTAAATGGCTGCAATGAAACAAAGAGTGGAAAATTTGAAGGGGTCTGAATACTTTCTGTACTACCTGTATATAGGTATCCCCCCTAGAGGCATATGTTTTTCAGCCCTTGTACGTCCCTCCTTCTAATTTTTGGCAGCCTTTACACTTAGTGCATTGGCTTTAGAATTCTAGGAGTTCCACTACCTAACAATTGTACAGAATGTGTATGAGGCCTCCTCTATGTCTAACACAGGGTGTATTGGAGTCCCTCTTCCTTCTAATTTATGGCAGTTCTTGTATTTGGATTGCCCGCCAGGGCAGTGGGGTACTTAGTACGGGGCCGCTTCTTAAAGGGGAAGTGTCACAGCGGCAGTGACCCGGTCCGTGGTCCTGGGCATCCAATAAAAGGGGAATATTTACAGGGGATAATAGAGTTTGTAATAAGGTGTTCATGACGCCACCTGTGGTTTCTGGTCAGAGTTGAACAGCGCTGCAGTGCAGATCCTCTTGGACTGATGGTCATGCAACAGAGCTGGTAAAGCTCCCCGCAGGTGGAGCTAAGTCCCAGGGCAGATGTAAATATAAGGTGGATGATAAAGATGTAGTATTTAGCAAGGGATGTAGCAGTGTTGAGTGGGTGTTGCAGGAAGAACTTGAGAGGACACAGTCAGATGCAGTTTCCAAAGCTTTACTCACAGTTCAACAGGCAAAGTGTCCAGAGCTCAGGTTACAGATGGTGTTGGAGTCTGTCAGCCTGAAAGCAATTTGGAATCTCCTCATTCAGGTGGGATGTGAGGTCTCCTTTCTAGCGCTATTCTCTGAGGTTCTTGCTGTTGTAAACTCTGTTCAAGTTCCTCTCTCTTTGTTACTTTTAAGTAGAACTCTGCTCACATAACAGGCAGCTGTAGTCTGCTTCAGGGATCGCTCCTATCTGGCGTCTCCGGCTCACACGTGCTGCTGTGTAATCGAGTCTCAGCTGGGGCAGAGAACCTGCTGTCTCCTGCCCTCCGGATTCTGCTGCTGGGACTTTAGTTACCCATTCAGCCTCGGACTCTGGGGTCCGGTTTCTGGCGCTCAGGACTAGGGATGAGCTCAGCTTTAGCTCCAGTCCTCCAGCTTGTCTCCCACACATCCTTCCTCAACTCTCCTCAGACACTAACTAACTCCTCTCCCAGCCAGAATATTCCAGAGTAGCTCCCCTGAAATCAGGTGTTAGAACTCCCCCTTCTGGTCTGGAGTAGGAAAAGTGTTGTATGCTGTGTGTTGCCTGTTAAGGGGATCCTTCCTTGCTTTCAGGCATGACATCACTCCCCCCTGGAGGGAGGCAAAGTCACTGTGGCAACCGAACTCCTGGGGTGCCACACATTGTCCACATAGGCTTTGTGAGTTTCAGAGTGTCTCCTTCATAAATTGAACAGGATGTGTCTGACCATGTCACACACCACATGCCTTGATAAGGTAGCAAAATGTTAAAATTACATTTACCGGTGACTATCGGTGGGTGTAGTTTTATTCACCCCTCTACTTTGTAATCGACTGTAGTCATAGGTGATGGAAAAATACGGTGAGACATAGCTTGGCTATTAAGGGGTGGAGGAGACGTCTTTTTTTCTCTTGTCATTTTTTTTGCCTTATATACAAGTTATTATACAGGAAAGAATGTTTCCTAACATTTTTTTTCCTGTAAAATCCATTTTATCTTCAGTTTTATATGCTTTATTTAACAGTCCGTAAAAGTGGTGTAATACTTGACAACATTGTTCCCAGCAGAGAACTGGGAGTCAGAGATGCATCCAGGCGTCTTCCACATGCTGTTCCCATTACATTTCAGTGCTGTTTCCATCTATTTCAGCAATTTTCCTGCCCCGAGCCCTCCTGTTAGGGTCTTCCAGAAAAATGTTCAAGTTTCCCATTGACTTACATTATACTCGGTACTCGAGATGAGCCCATCTGAACATCAGACCTGCTCGAATCGAGGGCTGAGCACTTAGCATTTTAGTGCTCGATCATCACTACTCCCCAACCTTCCTGTTAGGGTCTTCTGGAAAAATGCTTGAGTTTCCCATTGACTTCCTCTATTCTCGGTACTTGAGTCGAGCCCGTCCGAGCGTCTGACCTGCTTGATTTGATTCGAGTACCGAGCATTCAAGCATTTTAGTGCTTGATCATCACTAGTGGTCAACCAAAAAAGATCACTCCGAGAGCAAGGTGTGTAATAATATGTGAAGTCACAATGGAACCCAAGGTAACCGCTAGGCAACTAAAGGCCTCTCTCATATTAGCTAATATTAATAGGTAAAACCAAAAAGAAAAAATAGAATGGCATTAAGAAACAGTCTACTTACTGGTGGAGTGGGTGGACTCTGAGTCAGCGACACTTTGCTGGGTGAAATCACGGAAGTGAAGGTGCTTGCTTGAAAAAGCACACATATGGTAATTCAAAAAAAAAAAAAAAAAAAGCAGCACACTCCGTTCACCGTATCATAAAAACCTAAGTCCTTTATTTAACAAAAAAAAGTTCACATGGACAAGGTTTGTGAGGGCAGGACAAATGCAGGCATGCAGACAAAAGAACAGGACTACGGCCGTTTCGCGTTTAACATGCTTCCACGGGTCCAGATGGAAGACATTGAGCAACAATGTAGTAAAACCCCTGCTCTCCAAAATGAAAATTTCTGACTTTCTGCAGTTTGCTAAAGATCATCTGGATATGTCAAAAGCCTATAGGAACAATGTTTTGTGAACAATGAAACCAAAATAGAGATTTTTGGTTTGCATGAGAGTATTATGTTTGGAAAATAAAAAACACTGCACTTTAGCATAAAAACGTCATACTATCCGTGAAACATGGTGGTGATATCATGATTTGGGCTGGTTTTGCTGCATCCAAGCCAGGACAGCTGACATCATTGATGAAAAATGAATTCTGAAATATAGGAGCAAATTCAAAAGGAAAATGTCGGGACATGAGGTGAATCTCAAGATAAGCACTCAAAGCACACAAGTCATTCTACAAAAGAATGGTTAAAGAAGAAACAAGATAACGTTTTTGGAATGGCCAAGTCACCATCCTGACCTTAGTCCTGTAGAAATGTGGTCTAAGGACCTGAAGCGAGAAGTTAATGGGAGAAAAAAAAAACCTGAGCCGATGTGCAGGACTAATCAATTAGGAAGCAGGAGATGACAGGAGGAAACCTGAGCACGGTATAAAATCTGATGGCACAGTATGGAGCTATTATTAGGATACTGTATGACATCAGTATTTTAGCATTTCAGATCTTTTAAATGATGTTGTGGTATTACATTTTACATGGGAGGAATTATGAGGTTACTGTATGGCAGCATTATTTAGTCATTATGGTGCTCTGTAATTTAGGCAATGTGGTGGTATTACATTTGGACGTTATATGGAGGCATTATTAGGTTACAGTATGGCATCATTGTTTAGGCATTATAGAGATCTGTCCTTTAGATGATGTGGCGGTATTAC
Organism: Oophaga sylvatica; assembly: GCA_033576555.1. NCBI lineage: Eukaryota > Metazoa > Chordata > Amphibia > Anura > Dendrobatidae > Oophaga > Oophaga sylvatica. Next base: position 625,318,577 of record JARQOD010000002.1, read on the forward strand.
ATTTTTACATCGTATGGAGGTATTATTAGGAGACTATATGGCATCATTATTTAGGTATTATAGAAAGCTGTACTTTACATGATGTGGTGGTATTACATATTTACATCACACGGAGGCATTTTTAGGTCACTGTATTGTTCAGGCATTACAGAGCGCTGTACTTTCGATGATGTGGCGGTATTACATTTTTTACATTATTGGTATTATTTGGAAAACATTTCGAGCCGGGGTCTCTGCAGAGCTTTGCCCTCATGGAGAGATTTTGAACATCATGACACAAACAAACTGGGTTTGAGGTGTCTTATTTTATAGAATCTGTTTTAGGAAATGTTCTAGAAAGAGAAATCTTTCCATAGAAAACTATAATTATGATGCAACTGGGCCTCCTTAACTTTAGGTAAATGATATTTAATGAGATGTGTAGGGGGGTACAGAGCCGGTGGCTGTTGGCCGTAACTGAGTTCCCTTTGCCCTGAAACCCCACTCCTAAGCAGGAATGAGTACGATATGCTGTGGGATTCTTTCTGTACTCCCTGGAAGTTCGGGAGTCCTGGTTACCTGCCGGTCCATGGGGCTGGATTCAGCTGCACACATGACAGGAGACCTTAGATCTGGTTCAACAGGTTTGATTTCACTGTGCAATTCAGATACGTGCGGTTACGGCACACAGAGACAGAATCCCCTCCGGATGATGTTCCCTTTGTTCAGTCATTGACTCTGTTCCTCCCAACCTGTCGACGCCTCAACAGCTCCTGCTGATACCAGGGACCTTCCATCTGGCGTAACAACTTCCCTGAGACCCAACATCTTTCCCTCTCGCTGGGACCCTACTGACATCTTCCTCACAAGGGAAACAGAGACACGGCACTCAATGCCTCTTCTGGGCCCTAGGCCCAAGACTGCCCTGGGATCTGCACAAGACTTAAGATATGTCCTCATACTGTTTGTAGACTTGCCAGTGACAGGACGCTTTCTCTGCTGCTGGATGACTGCCTTGAAACCTGTCAAACACTGTCTCTGTTGACCACTTCCTCTGACTCTTTCCACTAGCACCTGACGCTCCACCTGACTGACTAGAAGAAGGAAGTGCTTCCCCTTCTTATCTGACTTCACCCCTCCCAAAATGTGGGTTAATCCCAAATGTTATCTGTATACTACCCTGATTGATGCAAACCTATGCATTGTAATGGCTCCCCTTGTGGACAGACAATCCCCAGGAACGGCCTTGAGGCCGATCCTCCTGGAAAACCGAGACACAAACCAGCCTCAAGGATAAAATGCAAATGCTTTATAAAACACATCACCATAAAAACATTCACATTAACTTTTCCTGACTCAGCGTCTTCTTCTACCCCCCTACAGAGACATTAAAGATTTGGGGAATTTTTTTTTGTTTGTTTATTTATTTTTTTTATGTGATTGTGAAGGGGTTAAAAGACAAAAGTTTGTTGAAAGCATTAAAATCTGAAGAAAATAAAAGCGTCCAGACTAAAGTGTGGAAACTTTCTGGCACAGTAAGGGAAAGTGTCAGGGGTGAGAGGAACAGGTTCGCTCAATCTTATCCTCTGAGCCTCTAATTAGCCGGGTTACTGGGAATCACGTTAGTGCTGGAATCAAGGAAACCGAATGACTGATTACTCCTCGCTCTGATGGAACGCAGCGCAGGAAAATACAAGAGGAGGTGAGAAAAAGGAGCGTTAACCTGTTGTGGTCTGCAACCTCCCAATGCAGCCCCTGACAAACGCTCTGACTTATCTTAACGTGGAAGTTGAGTCAAAATCATCTTATAACGGAGCTCAAACTACTTTGGCACGACACAGAGATTTCGGTTACTGAAAATATAAAACAAAGTATGTGTCCTATATGCTATCAGAATTCTTTAAGTTGTGTCAAATTGTCTCCCGAGTCCTAAAGTTCTAAAGATCAAACCCCTTTGGCACTATCCAGAGCCTTTTTTGTTATTGGAAATCTAACACAACATACGGTCTCTATATTTTGTCTGTAATTTCAGTGTCATGTCAAAGAGGCTTGATCTGTCTATAAAGCCTCAAAATTTTGAAATGTATTTCCCTTTGGTACCACTTAGGGGTTTCTATTAATGCAAATGTGACACATCAAATCTTCTCTATATAGTGTCAGAAATCTCTAAGCCATGTCAAAGGGCCTTGATCTTTCTATACAGCCTCAAAATTCTGAAACTACAACCCTTTTCACACTACCCACCGAACTTTGTTATTTGGGTACAACATATGTGGTCAATATAGTGTCAGAAATCTCTAAGTCATCTTCAAGGGTCTTGATCTCTCTGTAGAACCCTAAAATATTGTGATCTAAACCCTTTAGCACTAATAGATACCAGAAATGTGGCAATACATACAGCAGATGAAAGAAGTATTGAACACGTCACCAATTTTCTAAGAAGATATACTGGTGATGGTGCTATTGACATGAAATTCTCACTAGATATCAGTAACAACCCATCCAAACCACACAGCCTGAGAAATCAAACCATAGATGTCCAAAAATTATGTGTAATAATGAGAAATGAGACAGGGAAAAAGTATTGAATACATGAAATAGAGCTGCAAAAAGCTTTGGAAAGTCCCGACACCAGCTGAAATCTATCAGTAACTTAGTGAAAAATAATATCAGCTGGTTCAACTGATGGTTTCTCATTACCAAAATGGCACATAAGAAACATCTCCTGATTGGTAAAATCAGTGAGCTGTCTCAAGACCTTTGCAACCTTATTGTTACAAAACATAGTGATGGCATTGGTTGCAGAAGAATATCTAAGCTACTGTAGGTTCGAGTGAGCACTGTTGGGGCCATAGTGTGGAAGTGGAAAGAACACAATTTCACCATAAACCGGCCACGAGCAGGTGCTCCCCACAAGATTTCAGACAGAGGAGTGAAAAGAATTATCAGAAGAGTTGTCCAAGAGCCAAGGATCACCTGTGGAGAGCTAGAGAAAGACCTGGAATCAGCAGATACAATTAACTATAATTAATGCACTCAACCTAGATGGCTTGTATGCATGCTCACCATGCAAGCCTCCATTGCTGAACTAAAAGCATGTTAAAGCATGTTAAAAGTTTGCTCACCAACATTTAGACAAGCCTGTGAAATACTGACAGAATATAGACTGGTCAGGTTAGACCAAAATTGAACTCTTTGGTTGCCATAATACACACTATGTTTGGAGGCCAAAAGGCACTGGATATTAACCCAAAAACACGATATGGACAGTGAAGTTTGGAAGTGGAAACATCATGGTATGGGACATTATTGATAAAAATCTTCTGCCGTCTAACAGGATGATGAAGAGTAAACGAGGGTGGACATTTCAGCAAGACAATGATCCCAAACACACAGCCAAAGAAACGCTCAAATGGTTTCAGAGAAAATAAAGCTGCTAGAATGGCCCAGACAATCACAAATCCAATAGAAAATGTATGAAAGGAACTAAAACTCAGGTTCACAGAAGGAGCCCACGGGACCTTCAGGATGTAAAGAGTGATTGTGGGGAAGAATGGTTCAAAATCACACCTGAGCAATGCCTGCGACTAGTTTCTCCATACAGGAGGCGTCTTGAAGCTGTCATCACCAACAAAGGGTTTTATACGAAGTATTAATTAAATCTCAGTAAGCGTGTTCAATACTTCTTCCCTGTGTCATTTCTCATTATTGCACATCATTTATTTACATCTATTATTTGATTTCTTTACCTGTTTGGATTGGACGGGTTGTTATTGTTACCAACATCTGGTGATATAGGAAAGATGTGTATCTTCGTACCGTGTTAGCCAGTAGATAGAAAAATATTTAGACTTGAGAGTCCTCAGTGATTGATACCTTTTAATGGCTAACTGAAAAGATGGTAACAAATTGCAAGCTTTCGAGACTACTCAGGTCTCTTCATCAGGCATAGACTAATACAACATCTGAAGAATCACATAAGGAATCTGCCTCCCTGACCTTTTAGGGTCATCACAACACAATACCAGACCCCAATCAGAGGGTAATAAAACCTTCACTCCTTATCTATGAACTAGTCATATTTATGTTAATCCCTCTGCCATAATGACAGTTCTGCTTCATGTCACTTGTCCTACCTATTGTATTTTTTCTGTGCTATTTTGTGTATAAATATGTGATTCTTCAGATGTTGTATTAGTCTATGCCTGATGAAGAGACCTGAGTAGTCTCGAAAGCTTGCAATTTGTTACCATCTTTTCAGTTAGCCATTAAAAGGTATCAACCACTGAGGACTCTCAAGTCTAAATATTTTTCAACATCTGGTGAGAATTTCATGAAATTAGCATATATTTACTTACAAAATTGGCGACGTGTTCAATACTTAATTCACCCTCTGAATATGCTCTATTGTGTCAGAAATCTCTTAGCCATGTCAAAGGGCCGTGATCTTTCTATACAGTCGGAAAGTTAAGAAATTAAATCCTTTTTGATAGTATCCAAATAATTTTGATACTGGAAAGAAATGACATATTTGTTCAATATAGTGTCAGAAATCTCTAAGCCATCTTCAAGGGTCCTTGATCAATCTATATTACCATAAAATTCTGAAACAAATACCCTTTTGGCACTAAGAAGCAAATGGTTTTTGCAAATATAACACGACCTGTATGCTCTGTACAGTCATGGCCAAAAGTTTTGAGAATGACACAAATATTAATTTTTACAAAGTCTACTGCTTCACTTTTTATAATGGCAATTTGCATATACTCCAGAATGTTATAAAGAGTGATCAGCTTAACAGCAATTACTTGCAAAGTCAATATTTGGCTAGAAAATGAACTTTATCCCCCAAAACACATTTCAACATCATTGCAGCTCTGCCTTAAAAGGACCAGCTAACCTCTTTTCAGTGATTGCTCCATTAACACAGGTGTGGGTGTTGATGAGGACATGGCTGGAGATCAATCTGTCATGATTAAGTAAGAATGACACCACTGGACACTTTAAAAGGAGGCTGGTGCTTGGCATCATTGTTTCTCTTCTGTTAACCATGGTTATCTCTAAAGAAACACGTGCAGTCATCATTGCAATGCACAAAAATGGCCTAACAGGGAAGAGTATCGCAGCTAGAAAGATTGCACCTCAGTCAACAATCTATCGCATCATCAAGAACTTCAAGGAGAGAGGTTCCATTGTTGCCAAAAAGGCTTCAGGGCACCCAAGAAAGACCAGCAAGCGCCAGGACCGTCTCTTAAAAGTGTTTCAGCTGTGGGATCGGGCTACCAGCAGTGCAGAGCTTGCTCAGGAATGGCAGCAGGCAGGTGTGAGTGTATCTGCACGCACTGTGAGGCGGAGACTCTTGGAGCAAGGCCTGGTCTCAAGGAGGTCAGCAAAGAAGCCACTTCTCTCCAGAAAAACATCATGGACAGACTGATATTCTGCAAAAGGTACAGGCAGTGGACTGCTGAGGACTGGGGTAAAGTTAATTTCATTCATTCGGAGAAGACAAGGTGAGCGCTACCACCAGTCTTGTCTCATGCCAACTGTTAAGCATCCTGAAACCATTCATGTGTGGGGTTGCTTCTCAGCCAAGGGAATCGGCTCTCTCACAGTCTTGCCTAAAAACACAGCCATGAATAAAGAATGGTACCAGATTGTCCTCCAAGAGCAACTTCTCCCAACCCTCCAAGAACAGTTTGGCGATCAACAATGCCTTTTCCAGCATGATGGAGCACCTTGCCATAAAGCAAAGGTGATAACTAAATGGCTCAGGGAACAAAACATAGAGATTTTGGGTCCATGGCCTGGAAACTCCCCAGATCTTAATCCCATTGAGAACTTGTGGTCAATCATCAAGAGACGGGTGGACAAACAAAAACCTAAAAATTCTGACAAAATGAAAGCATTGATTGTGCAAGAATGGACTGCTATCAGTCAGGATTTGGTCCAGAAGTTGATTGAGAGCATGCCAGGGAGAATTGCAGAGGTCCTGAAGAAGAAGGGTCAACACTGCAAATATTGACTTGCTGCATTAACTCATTCTAACTGTCAATATAAGCTTTTGTTACTCATATGTTTGCAATTATTATATTTCTGTCTGTGATAAAAACATCTGTCAAACACACATAAAAACCAGAGGGCAGCAGATCATGTGAAAATATAATATTTGTGTCATTCTCAAAACTTTTGGCCATGACTGTATTGACTGTATAATGTCAGAAATCTCTAAGCCATGTCAAAGGGGTTTGATTTTTGTATATGCATCTAAAATATTGGGGTCTAAACCTTTTGACGCCAAATCAAATATTTCTGTTACTAGATATCTGACTACAGCAAATATGTTCAAATTGTGTCAATGGGTCTCGATCTGTCCTTTGAGCACAAAAGTTTTGGAATGTGAATTCTTCCCTTTGGTACGACTTAGAGATTTCTGTTTCTGGAATTGTGACACAAAATATATGCTGTATACTCTGTCAGAAATCTCTAAGCCATGTCAAAGGTGCTTGATTTTTATCCAGAGCCCTAAAATGCTAAGATTCAATCTATTTAGCAATAATCAGATATTTCTGAAACAATAGACAGTCCATTATGTCAGGAATCTGTACGCTGTGTCAAAGGAGCTTGATTTGATATTAAAGTCCTAAAATTCTGGAATTCAAACCCCTTTGGTACTACCCAGAATTTTTTTTTACTGGAAAAGTAACACAACATATATGTTCTACATTGTATCAGAAATTTTGCCGTCATGTTTTGGGCCTCAATCTGTTTATACAGCACAATAAAATTCTGAAACTCAAAGCCCTTTAGTACTACCTAGGGATTTCTTTTACTGGAAACATATGGACTTTTTAACTTTAAGCCATGCTTAATCTGTCTATAGAATGGACTTTTTAACTTTAAGCCTTGCTTAATCTGTCTATAGAATGGACTTTTTAACTTTAAGCCTTGCTTAATCTGTCTATGGAACCTTAAAATATTCAAATTTTTTTCTTCCTGCCTATATTTATGACATCATGAGATCATTTTCATGGGATCGTCCTTGTATTTGACTATTTTAGCTCCGAAATGTGCTGCTCCCGACTAGTAAAGCAGCTGTCACAGAATGATACAGAACAGAATGTACAATACAAGTCTTATCAGCTAGTTGAGTATTCCTGCCTATCTAGTCTCCCGCAGCACCAGAAAAATGTCATTCTAGCCCTGCCCTCTAGTGGTAACAGGAAGGCGGTGCAGCTAATTAAAAAAAAAATGTACATAATTTCAGAAATCATATCTGGATTAATATTTCTATGGATGAGAAAGAAAATTAAACTAAAAAATGTGAAAAATGTTTATCTTAACACAACAGATTCCCTTTATTATATCATGTCTCATATACTTTATATGACACCCCTTGGCCTCGTTTTAGTAAGACTAGTACAATAAATGACAGATATAGTCCTGCCCAAAAATGAACTCAAGTAAAAAATAAATTTTTACTTTTTTTCTATGCAAATTGCCTCTTCAAACAAAGAGGACTTGTACTCTATAGCGCCACCTATTGGAAGTAGCGATCCTACAAGTCACAATCAACCCTTTAACGAGTCTTGTAATATGACTTAGGATAATTTTTTCTCAAATTGAAAGAGTTGGGGGGGCGGAGCCTGGCTGCATATGAGGAAGGAAGCTTATGTCTGAGCTCCTCACCGTGCTGCTCCTTCTAAAAGCCTTTTTTAGCCAATTTATTCACCCCAACATGGGCAAATCAACTCGAGATAAGTCTAAAGGAACCTTGAACTCCTCCAGGACTACCAAAAACCAGAGAGGCATGGATTCTTACATCACAAAGCACAACTCTGCTTCTGGCCGACCGCTGGACTTAATGGCGGAGGTTCCCACCACGGACTCTGAGTGTGCAGGGGACTCCTCAGACGAAGGCAGCTCCACACAAGCTTCCACGAGAGGATCCAACCGCATGACAATGCGCAACTTTAAGAAATTACTTGACCAAGCACATGCTCCTATTTTGTCTGAGCTGAAGGACATCAAGCAAGAACTTCAGAAACTAGGGACCAGAGTGGACTGCCTGGAGAAGACTCAGACGTCGGTGGTTCGTTTTGGCCGAGCTCTGAGGGCTAAATTTCAAGAACAACAGCGCCATATGAATACGGTGATCACTATGGTCGAAGACCTTGAAAACCGTAATCGTCGCTCAAACATCCGGCTCAAAGGCATCCCGGAGACGGTTACCGCCGCTGAACTAGTGGCTACAGTGCAAGTAATATTCAGCTCACTGATCGGCACTGACAAAGACAAAGACACTGCGATTGAAATTCAGAGGGTACACAGGGCCCTCCGCCCCAAGCCTAGTGAAGATAACCCGCCACGTGATGTGGTTTGTGGCCTCTTGCGCTTTGTAGATGCAGCGGCGCTGCTGGCGGCGGCTCGTAAAAATGGCTCCCCGAAACTGGGAGAACATACTATTGCTCTCTATCCGGACCTATCACAAGCTACTTTAGCCAAGAGACGGATTGTCAAGCCACTCCTGGATCATCTACGGGCTCATAACCTTGTCTACAGGTGGCAGTTCCCATTTGGTTTGTTAATCAGTAAAGGCAACCTCAAAGTGTCAATCCGGACCCCTGATGATTTACTGGGAGCCTGGGAGAAGCTTGACATACCTCCAATTAAGGTACCGTCATGGCTTCCAATTCCCCTAGACGAGGATCTACCGCCGCTTCCAGATTCAGACATCTGGGTGAATGCTGAAGGTAAAACCAAGTCCTCTAAAGCTAAACGTAAGTTAGCGGCAGCTCCAGAACGTATTCGCACTGAGCCCTGCTCCGACACTGTCTGATTCAAGTTTGCGGTTTCTTCCCTCCTCGTTTGTGAATTCTAATGCTCTCTTTATTTGCATCTCAGACCTTCTGTAGACTTTCCATGTCGGATCTCCCCGCACTCTTTCCCTTTCTATGATTACACAGAGTATCAGTGTCTGTGCAACGATTTCTGACATCTGATGTCACCTATAAGACACTTAGTAGTCTGATGTTTGCCACTTACCTACAAAAGACTGAGACGTCAGGACCTGGAGGTCGCATATGTACAGTCTTCATCTGCCTGTACTGCCCGGATTTGTCCCTGGATTATCCGGACTGTGAACTGGATCTTTTAGAAGTGAGGCTTCGCCAGTCTTTTTGTTCTTATGGTTCGCGTTGTACACTTCCCGTGGACGTCATCGCTAGGAACCCGGATCCTTCTTCACTTGTTATCTGAGCTGTTGGACGAGGTCGTTACCAATCTTTCACATTTGGGAACCGTGAGTTATATATTTATGGTTCCCTCCTTGGATTCTCCCCGCGGCTACATATGACTGTTGGAGTTTGGCGTTACCAATGAGATGCTCCTATTACATCTTGACTGCCCTAACAGCTGTGTACTAGTGTTGAGCATTCCGATACTGCAAATATCGGGTATCGGCCGATATTAGCTGTATCGGAATTCCGATTCCGAGTTCCGATATTTTCGTCTTATCGGATACCGGAATCGGGATTGTCACTGTCACTGTCAGTGTCCGTCGGTCGGGTCTGTCAGGAGTCAGCGGCACTTACCTGGCAGAAGATCTCCGGCGGTCACGTCCTGGACTGCTTGATGGCCGCCATCCTCTTCTCCCCGGCGGTCACATGCAGTTTCTCGCGATAACTGCAGTGACTGCTGGGTAATCCCGGCCGTAAAGCAGTCAGTCCGATGACGTCACCGCCGGGGAAGCAGGTAATCAGCTGTGCTGCGTCGCGATGACAGGCTCTGCCTGTCATTGCGATGTAGCAGAGTTGGATCGTCGTGGGACTGTCGTTATGGACTGCGTCGGACAGGTGGTATACTGTTGGTTTGTTTTTTTTCTTTTTTTACAGGAGATCGATGGCGTCGCAGGAATGAGAGAGTAATAAAAGTAATGAAAACTGTGTTGTCTCTTTTATTTCATTAAAAGACTTTTTTCTTGCTGTGTCTTTTTTTTATGCATTTAATAACTTTGGGATTAATAATGGATCGGTGTCTTATTGACGCCTCTCCATTATTAACCGGGCTTATTGTCACCGTGCAATCAACGGTGACAATAACCCCTTATTACCCCGCTTGCCACCGCTACAGGGCAAGTGGGAAGAGCCGGGTAAAGTGCCACAATTGGCACATCTTTTGATGCGCCAAATGTGGGGCTGCTGTAGCCTGGTATTATCAGGCTGTTGAGGGCCAAAATCCATGGGCCTTGACAGTCTTTTAATACCAGGCCGCAGCAGTCTGCATTTTACTTGGCTGGTTAACAAAAATAGGGGGGATCCCCACGCCGTTTTTTTTTCGAGGGGATCCCCTATTTTTGTTAACCAGCCAAGCTAAGCAGACTGCTGTGGCCTGGTATTATCAGGCTTGCAAGGTCCATGGATATTGGATCCTTACCAGCCTGAAAAACCAGGCCTCAGCGGTCTGCTTCATCTGGCTGGTTAACAAAAATAGGGGGACCCCATGCCAATTTTTTTCGAGGGGATCCCCTATTTTTGTTAATCAGCCAAGATATGCAGACTGCTGTGGCCTGGTATTATCAGGCTGGCAAGGTCCATGGATCTTGGCTCCTTAACAGCCTGAAAATCCAGGCCTCAGCGGTCTGCTTCATCTGGCTGGTTAACAAAAATAGGGGGGACCCCACGCCAATTTTTTTCGAGGGGATCCCCTATTTTTGTTAATCAGCCAAGATATGCAGACTGCTGTGGCCTGTATTATCAGGCTGGCAAGGTCCATGGATCTTGGCTCCTTAACAGCCTGAAAATCCAGGCCTCAGCGGTCTGCTTCATCTGGCTGGTTAACAAAATAGGGGGGACCCCACGCCATTTTTTTTTCGAAGGGAACCCCTATTTTTGTTAATCAGTTCCCTCTGACGTCACTGATTGTGTCCCTGGCTGACCTGAAGTGAAAGTGGAAAGCAATCAATTAAGCTTTCCACTTAAGGGCCCGTCTCACATAGCGATATTGCTACCGAGATCGCTGCTGAGTCACTAGTTTTGTGACGCAGCAGCGAGCTCACCAGCGATATCGCTGTGTGTGACATTCAGCGACGATCAGCCCCCTGCCGGGTATCGCTGATCGTCGCTGAAATGTCAGGACCTTTTTTTGATCGCTGGTTTCCCGCTGACAGGCACGCATCGCTGCGTGTGACAGGCGGGAGACCAGCGATCCGCTGGTAACCAAGGTACACAGCGGGTTTCCAGGCGCGGGGCTGTGCCTAGAAACCCGCTGTGTACCTTGGATACCAGCGCCCTGATGCAGGGAGCTGGTATCCAAGGTACACAGCGGGTTTCCAAGCGCTGCGCGGTGCCTGGAAACCCGCTGTGTACCTTGGTTACCAGCGGATCGCTGGTCTCCCGCCTGTCACACGCAGCGATGCGTGCCTGTCAGAGGGAAACCAGCGATCAAAAAAAGGTCCTGACATTTCTGCGACGATCAGCGATACCCGGCAGGGGGGCTGATCGTCGCTGAATGTCACACACAGCGATATCGCTGGTGAGCTTGCTGCTGTGTCACAAAACTTGTGACTCAGCAGCGATCTCGGTAGCGATATCGCTATGTGAGACGGGCCCTTAAGCGATGTTACCCGCAGTGTCGCTGTCCCAGATCGCTGCCTGAGCTGCCTGTTTGGCAGCTCAGCAGCGATCATGTAGCGATACACCAGCGATCCTGACAAGTGCATATCGTTGTCGGGATCACTGGTGTATCGTTATGTGACACCCAGCCTTTACTCTCCTGTCAGGCAGGAGAGGAACTCATTCATTTGGGGTTTACTGTGAGGCTGCAGCATTAGCTGCGGTCCCTGCAGTAAACATTAACCCTTTCTGAAGGATTACACCGTGGGACCTGACTGTGCATGGGATAGGTAAGAATAATTTTGCTTTATTATTTTATTTTTATTACAGGAAATGGTTTTAGCAGGTAAATAAAATATGGTCAAAAACTGTGTGATTATTTCATTAAACTTCTTTTTTATTAAAGTGTGTGTGTTTGATTTTTCTTTCATACAATAGGATTAATAATTGATAGTTGTCTAATTGACAGCTCTCAATTATTAACCTGGCTTAAAGTGACCTTTCAATTGCAAGGTCATTTTAACCCCTTATTAACCCATTCGCCACCGCTACAGGGCAATGGGAATAGACGGGCAAAGTGCCAGAAAGGGCAAATCTAATTAGAGATTTGCCCTTTCTGGGGTGTCTGGGGGCAGATGTTAAGTAGCCGGGGGGGCCAAAAAAAATGGTCCCTCTCTGGGCTATTATTATCTGCCCCCACTCACTGGCTTTGTCTGTCTGGTTGCGAAAATAGGGCGGGAGCCCACGCATTTTTTTTCAGCAATTTTACACCTCATATATATATATATATATATACATGTCATTGAATTTGTGACACATATATATATATATTTATATTTGTAGTTCATACACTTCTACATAGTATAATAGCCGCTAATTCAATTGCCGGCTTTTGTGAAAATGCAGAACCCGACATGAAATGACACTTGGTGTACATAGGGTTAACCATGTCTTTTCATGTCCTTTGCTATCTAATTTGCACAAACAATTAAATCAGTCTATGTGTGCAAAATTTCACACCTGTAGGGGTTAATTAAAGGTGTAAATTCGTAGCAAAAAGTCCGTTTTTTTTACAACGAATTTACACCTTTAATTAACCCCTACAGGTGTGAAATTTTGCACACATAGTCTGATTTAATTGTTTGTGCAAATCAGATAGCAAACGACATGAAAAGACATGGTTAACCCTATGTACACCAAGTGTCATTTCATGTCGGGTGCTTCTGTCTTTTCACTGAAGCCGGCTTTACCCGGCAATTGAATCAGAGAGGATATTTTACTATGTAGAAGTGTATAAACTATACATATATGTATATATATATATGTCACAATGACATGTATATATATATATATATATGTATTCTATGTGTGTATATTTAGTGTTTACAAGGAAAGAATGGGGTTTTTTTAGTTGCGATATTTTGTTCCCATAGACTTACATGGGACTTCCGGTATCGGTATCGGGTATCGCCGATATTTTAGTGATATCGGCGATACCATTCCGATTCCGATACTTTAGGATATCGGAAAGTATCGCTCAACTCTACTGTGTACCTAATTTTCAATCCCAATTATTGTTGGTCGGTGTAAGATGTTATTTAATTTGGGGGAAGTCACGGAATGGTGAAGATGCTGTTCTTGTTCTCTTCCGGTATCTATAAGGGAATGTTCTGTTTTGAACATCTGAGCGCTAATGCGTACATTTGATGCTGATTAATGGGGAGGGGTATGGTTTTGTATCATGCTCTGCCAGTATTGTAGGTATACAGTTGTTTTTACGTATCTATATGTTATGAATGTGCATTGCTATGCATGATCATTATATGCCTCTCCTCTCAGAGATAGCCCATGTTGGGGTGATGTTGCATTATTAGGGGTGGGCGGTGCAGCTGGGGCTTCGTGTTCCAGGTTGCTATTGCACTCATACCCCCTTGGTCCTTGTTGGCGACGCAGTCGGGCCCTTCCTGGTGGCCCGGGGGTGTTCGCCCGACGGGACGTTTTCATGTGTCCGACCCCCACTCCCTCCCATCTGTCTTCATCTGGTGGGTCAATACGGGACGCATTTATCTCTTCTCCTTCTACCTTTTCTGTCTCTTACTCTCCTTGTTTCTCCCTCTTCTCTACTCCACCTTATTTCTTCCCTTTCTCGACGGAGTCCGATGTTACGGTTACTCATGTTCTACTGGTCTATCCTCTTGGTGATTTAAGTTGTGGATGGCAAAGACATTATGACGCCTGACCTAACAACTGTATGCTCCCTTAATGTTAAGGGGCTCAATACCGCACAAAAGCGCTCACAAATTTTTGCCCTGTTGAAAAAGCAGAAACCTGCGATTCTCCTTCTACAGGAAACCCATTTTAAAGAATCGAATATTCCTACGCTCACTAAATTTGGCTATTCCTCTTGGTTTCACAGCCACTTTGGTTCTAAGGCCGCAAGAGGGGTTAGTATTGCCTTCAGGTCTGGTCTCCCCTTTATTCCCCAGACACATCTGACGGACTGTGAAGGTCGATATCTTTTTGTTAAAGGTAAGCTAGACCCCATGACGCTGACCATTGTGAATTTATACGCTCCAAACACCAACCAAACTCCTTGGATTCTATCAGTGCTCCCTAAGGTTCGGGCTTTTGCAGAGGGTACGATTGTGTTAGGTGGGGACCTAAACCTGACGTTGTGCCCCCTTATGGATTCCTCTAGCAGGAGGCCTCTCGTGGGGAACTCTAAACTTTCTGCTGTTAAGCGGGCCCTGGCGGCCTTGGACCTGGTGGACACCTGGAGAGCCGCCCACCCTTTGGCGAGAGATTACACCTTTTATTCTATGGTACACAGATCTTACCACCGCTTGGACTACGTCTTTTTATCTAAGCGTTCTCTGTCTTGCGTGGAGGGGGTCTCCATTGGTAATATAGCAGTATCGGATCATGCTCCTGTAACTTTGAAGTTACGCCTACCTACTGAGTTCAATCGTCCTTTCACCTGGAAACTTAATGAATCCTTTTTAAATGACGAAAGAACTGTGCGAGACTTTAGTGGGAAACTTAAAGAATATTTTACCCTAAATGACAATGAAGAAGTCACCATCCCGATACAATGGGAGGCCCATAAGGCTTATGTACGTGGTTTGTTTATGTCTCTGGGTTCCTTTAAGAAAAAACAACACAATGAGGAGATTGATGCGCTTCTGCGCACAATCAACACTCTTGAACAAACACATAAGTTATCCAAAGCGGAAAGTACATTGGAGGAACTATTGTCAGCCAGGACCAAACTTAAGACATATTTGTCTTTGAAATTCATGAGGTCCCTCCTCCACGCGAGACAGAGACTGTATGCTCACGGGGACCGCGGTGGTAAGTTGATGTCCGCTTATGTGAGAGCCACTCGGCCGAACACGTTCATCTCCGCGATCCGCAAACTGGATGGCTCCCGGGTGTCCACTTCTAAATTGATAGAAGAACAGTTTTGTTCCTACTATGAAACCCTATATGATCTACACCCTAACAGATCCTCATCCCAACAGCGTGCACATCTGGGAAAGGTCGAATCCTTTTTAAACTCATTGCAACTGCCATCTCTCTCTTCAGAAGAACAGGCAGCCCTTATGAAACCCTTCAGCGGGGAGGAGATCTTGCAGGTACTTAAGTCTATCCCATCGGGGAAGAGCCCAGGCCCTGATGGTCTTCCAATAACTTATTACAAAAAATTGAGCCAGGTATTACTGCCACAATTGGAGCGATGGTGCGGGTCTCTAGCACAGGGTGAAGGGCTTCCGGCGCAGGCCCTGATGGCCCATATAGCTGTGATACCAAAAGAAGGGAAGGACTCCACCCTGTGCAGTAGTTATAGACCAATTTCCTTGCTAAATGTAGATGTAAAATTATGGGCAAAATTATTGTCTTCCCGCTTGCAGAGTCTCCTACCCCGCTTGATTCACCCAGACCAGACGGGGTTTGTCCCTGGGAGAGAGGGCAGGAGTAACACGTGCCGAGTTCTTAGTTTAATATATTATGCTGGGAGTCGGGGAGTTCCGTTGGCGTTGCTGGGGACGGACGCGGAGAAGGCATTTGATAGAATCGATTGGACTTTCATGAGATCGGTGCTGCTGAGGTTTGGTCTGCCGCCGGCCTTTGTGACATAGATTTTCTCGCTCTATAATCAACCGACGGCTTCAGTCAAAGTGAACGGTGCCTTCTCGCGCTCGTTCTCGGTCGCCAACGGAACTAGGCAGGGATGCCCATTGTCTCCATCCCTATTTGTTCTTTGCATGGAGACTCTTTTGCAATGGATCCGAACTCGGAGTCAGTTGCGGGGTCTCACAGTTGGGGGGCGACACCATCTAACAGCCGCATATGCTGATGACCTGTTATTGTTCCTCTCTGACCCACAGCAGGCATTTCCCGAGTTGATGAGGATCTTCGAGATGTTCGGTGAGATCTCGAATTTCAGGGTCAACTACCAGAAATCTGAGGCCTTAAATGTGTCGGTACCCTCATGTCACATTGCTACTTTGCGCAGTATGTTTCCCTTCCAATGGCCGTCGCGAGGTATTATATATCTTGGTTTAAAGCTGAGCAGAGATATCTCTGCGATCTTCCCGAATAACCATATCCCGGCACTGGAAAAGATTAGGAAGAGACTTGAGTCACTACGAGTCCCCTTCATGTCTTGGCTTGGCCGGAAAGCATATTTGGTCTCTTATATAATGCCCAAACTGCTGTACATTATCCAGGCTGCTCCTGTGTTTGTGCCAAAGTCCTTTTTTAAGAAAGTACGGAGCCTCTTTCTGAATTTTTTGTGGAGGGGCGGTAGAAGTAGAGTTGCTTATAAAATTTTGAGGCTACCGCGTAGAGCCGGAGGTATTAACCTCACGGATTTGGAGACCTACTATGAATCAATACAACTCTTGCGCTGGTTAGACATCTGCAGACATGTTGGGAACTCGGACTCAGCCATAATAGATCTGGAATTACTGTCGAGCAGGGACAGGGCTGCTTTTTGGGTTCCCGCTTTGGGAAATACGACTAAGGTGCTACGAAATCCGATGCTGAAAGGGATAATGACTGTATGGAAGTGCAACGGGTCAGACTTACGTCTGTCGCCCTTCCCCTCTCCGCTGTTGCCGCCAGCCTTATCCCGTTCGCTAACTCGTCATCTGATATAGACGCTATTACCCTAGACCTGTGGTCCCGACTGCGAGTTCCCATATCATTCTTCATGCCGCATGGTTCGCCGCCCTCTGAGACGTTTCTCTTGGAACACCTCTTGCCTTTTGTCCCAAACTTCCTGCAACGACGACATTTTCAAATAAATTGTACAACCTTTAATTTAAACCATTCAACCGCACGCAGTGCCACCCAGTTTGAACAACAGCTACTTGAGGCCTCATTTCCCCGACGTTCTCTCTCTATTATGTACGCATCTCGGATAACACCTGCTGAAGTGTTTAAGCCTTCTTACTTACTTGAGTGGGAACGCGAGTTGGGCTGTTGCTTTTCAGAAGAAACTACACAGCAGATCTTGAACCGCTCACACGGATTCTCACGTTGTGTACGGCTAAAAGAAAATTGTTAAAATTGTTGACCCCTGGTACAGAACACCGGAGATGTTGCAGAGATGGGCCTCACTGTTGATGCTTTATGCTGGAGGTGTAGGTCTGACAGAGGTACTTTGTCACATATTTGGTGGCACTGCGCTGCGGTTGCCCCTTTTTGGAAAACAGTAGAAGACACCACCCGTAGGATCTGTGATCCGAACTTTACACTCACCAGGGACTTGGTACTGCTCTGGTGTAACACCCCTAATTATACCCCACATAAAAAGAAACTTAGCACTCACCTTCTGATGGCAGCCAGATGGTTGATCCCTCTTCAATGGCGATCGGTGGCTCCACCGACACTAGATATGTGGCTTGCAAAAGTGGACGACATATACAAATTGGAAGATCTCACGGCCAGATTGGAATTGCGTTATACGGCATTTGAGAAACTTTGGGCTCCTTGGGTAAACTACAAGGCTTCAGACTAGCTCTGAATTCAGAGCCACTTGCATAGTTGAATAGTTGAATGGTAGACATCGGACTCCGTCACCTCTTTTTTCTTCACCTCCTTTTCTTTCACTCCTTCCCCCCCACCCTCCCCACCGCTTCTCCATTTCTATGTCTTCACTCATTCTATCTTTCCCCTGATTTGTATTCAAGTCGCCCTTGACTTATTCTCCCATATATTGGGCTCCCTTCCTTATTTTTCTTTCTTCTCTGTTTTCTTCTTTTCCCTTGTTCTCCATGATGTTTAATTCATTTGGTTTTAATTTGTTTTTGCTTCTGGTTGATACGTGATGTAACGTAACGTTTGTTTCTTTGTTTCTTTACTTTATATTATTGTACTCTCTTTGTGAATAAACAGAGAATTTAAAACAAAACAAATTTAAAGAGTTAACATTAAATTATGAAATATTGCATATTTATAATACAAGGTGGAAAAAAAATAATTAATTCTTAAGAAAGCAAAATATAACCCAGGGTAATGTTATAAAATGTAAGGCAGGCAGCTAGCGAGAGGCAAGAGATCAGTGTCCTCCAGCTCATCACTAACATAACAGCGCCATCTAATGGCCACAGAAGGATATTATGAGTCCCTATGGGAGACCGATCACACTTACACATCCCCAGGACGGCACTTAGAAGACTATTCTCCATGATCAAGTGTGTCTCTCCGCATGCATTATTAATCCTCTCGGCAGAAGTGCTGTGCATTATTTCAGGCTCGACGGGGGGTTTCGTCTTCAGATTTGACATCACTTTGCAAACCATCTGGCTTCATCTGAAACCTGTACGAGATGGTAAAAAAGACATTCTTCCACCTACGGACATTGACGTCACCTATTATGTTATAAGTCCGTTCTAAAAGTCCTTGAATCGTCCTTTTCTGTAACGTTCCCATTGTCAGTTACTTCGGGTGTATCTGCTTCTGGAAAAGCCGGGTGTCTGACAACTCGTGTGTCTGGTTTTGCTGCCAAATGAGTTGTCAAACTGGAGTCGTTAAAAGCAGAAAAATAAATAATCTAAAAATGATCTATATGTCTTTCTTTCTACAGATAAGTTCTTTAATTACTGTTCCTGTTGGCTTCAAACATCCCGAGATGAGAAGAATTGAGAACATGATGGTACAAAACTGTGTCAGGAGATGGTTATGATATATGTGTCCGTATTTGGCCACTTAGTGGTCATCAAATGGTGTCCTGTCTGTCAAGGATCCTGCCATCAAATCCTGATACTGTAGAGAAAAATTCAATTGTTTTTTTTTCATTTTTTTTTCGTGGTGTGCTGCCTCCTTTTTCTTCTTTTGTATATTGTGAGGCTTGACACCCTATATTTTCACCCTATATTTTCCCGGTGCTGCTTCTATTTTTCTTCTATCTATATCGTGGTTTGCAAAATAATTTTTTCTAACCCTTGACATTTTTCGTGTTTTGCTACCTCACAACCTGGAATTTCACTGTTTTTTTAAAGGGTTTACATCAGTTCATGTGAAGAACATGTCTACAACTGTACACATTTGGTTTTATTCTGACGCAAACAACAAATAGGACAAAATAACTGAAAACTTCAGTGTGCATAACTATTCATCCCCCTAAAGTCAGTACTTTGTAGAGCCTCCTTTTGTGGCAGTTGCAACTGCAAGTCACTTTGGATTAGTTTCTATGCGTTTTCCACATTTTGCCGCTGGATTTTTGCCCATTCCTCAAGGCAAAACTGCTCCAGCTCCTTCAAGTTAGATGGTTTCCTCTGGTGAAGAGCAATCTTCAAGTATGACCATAGATTCTCCATTAGATTAGGGTCTGGGCTTTGACTAGGCCACTCCAAAACATTTACACATTTCCCCTTAAACCACTTTAGTGTTGCTTTAGCAGTGTGCTTTGGGTCATTGTCTTGTTGAAAGGTGAACCTCTTCCCAGTCTCAAATCACTGACAGACTGAAACAAGTTTTGGTCAAGAATATTCCCTCTCCCTGCTGCCAAAAAAACAACCTACTTCATGATGCTGCCACCACCATTTTTATTGTGGGGATGGTGTTCTAGAGGTGATGAGCTGTGTTGGTGTGGCACCAGACATAGCTGTTACCTTGATGGCCAATTAGTTCAACTTTGGTCTCATCTGACCACAGCACCTTCCTCCATATTTTTGGGGAGTCTCCTACATGACTGTTAGCAAACTCAAAAAAGCCTTACATTTTTTGTGTGTAAGTAAAGGTTTTTATCTGGACACTCTTCCATAAAGGTCACCTCACTGGAGTGTACAACTTATTATGGTCATATCGACAGACAATCCTGTCTCTGCTTGGGAACTCTGCAGCTCCTTCTGTGTTACCTTTGGTCTCTGTACTGCCTTTCTGATTAATGCCCTCCTTGGCCGGGCTGAGAGTTTTGGTGGGCGGCCTCTCTTGGCAGGTTTGTTGTGGTACCATGTTATTTCCAATTGATGATAATGGATTTGATGGTGCTCTGGGGGATAATCAGAGACTGGGATATTTTTTATAACCCAACCCTGACTTGTCCTTCTCAACAATCTTGGCTGGTTTGGAGATCTTCTTGGTCTTCATGGTGTTGTTTGTGTAAGGAGGAGGACCAGGCCGTGGTACCTGTTCTGTGCCAGGTCTGGAACTGTCAGGCTGTCTCCTCTGTTGTCCAGGGGAAAGAAGAGACTGGACAAACCTTGGCACTGGGAAGCAGGGGGCGTGGCTAAGTGGCAGCAGCCACAGCGTGCGCGGAAGCAGTCAGTTTGGCAGGAGCAGGCAATGCGCAGCAGGGAGAACAGGAGCCTGAAACTCCCGAGATGGCTGCTCCATTGAACCTGGGCATGTCCGTGTCCTCGCCCACTCTACCTGACTCCACCACTCAACCTGGCTCGACTGCCCAACCGGACTTACGCCGCACAGAACGGACAACAGCTGGAATACCACCCAACCATTACAAACAAGACCTATTTATTTGGCAGCGAATCATCCAAGAGATGGAGGAGTGTCAACGCTTACTGCAGGAACTCTAGCCCGTGGAATGGCGAGCTAAAGGAGAGGGGGAGTGTAAGGAGGAGGACCGGGCCATGGGTACCTGTTCTGTGCCGGGTCCGGAACTGTCGGGGCTGTCTCCTCTGTTGTCTGGGGAAAGAAAAAGAGACCTGACAAACCTTTCCACCAGGAAGCAGGGGGCGTGGCTAAGCGGCAGCAGCCACAGCGTGCACGGAAGCAGTCAGTTTTGGCGGGAGCAGGCAGCGCACAGCAGGGAGAGAGGAGTGCGCCGTCCCTCGAGCACCGACACTGCGCAGGCCTGCGTCTATTTACCCCTGCCGCCACCAGCGGAGACTTGAGAGATGGAAGTGCAGTGTACCCGGTGACTGCCAGAGAGCAAGGTGCTGCACGCTCCGTGTCCGTGAGTACAGTGCAAGTGCCGCCTAAGAGAAACCGGGTAAGGGACAGACGTTTACGCCCTGAGTTGCCAGTATATACTTGCTGGTCTACGTTGGACCCAGATAGTGCTGTGGCCTTCTTTGTCTCAGCTGCATCAAACTATGAACTAGGAGCTCAGCTGAAGGTACCGGAGATCGACCGCTGTCACCAGAAGAAGGATCGTTGTTGCTCACAGGATCTTGTTGGACCAGCACCGCGCCAGCCATCGTGGTGCCATTGATTTCCCTGCAGGTCCCACAGCCTGAGGAACTACTGACATGATAAGTTACCCCAAAGAACTGCTGTTACCTTGTCCATTGTTCCTTGACCCTGGATTTCCTTTGCAATTGAACTGTTTATCCCTCATTTAACTGCTTATCTCCCTGCGTGGAGTATCTCCTTGTTAAAGTTAAGTTTTTAACCCTTGCTCTGCCTCTCGTGCCTCCCTGCATCTCTCAATCTGCTCACCTTTGGTTAGTGGTGCCTCTTGTTAATGGTTTGCAGCCCCTGTGTTCTTGCAGAAAAGGTAAAGTGCATATGAGTCGCACGTAGCAGGGCTTTGGGGTACTCGGCACCGAGCCCGTTAACTTCAATGGGGAATGTCACAGGTAGCGCAGCTCGGTCCGTTGCCCTGGGCGCTCATTCAAAGGGAATATTTACAGGGGATTTAGAAATTGTTCGTGACGCCACCTGTGGTCTCTGATCAGGGTGACCAGCGCTGCAGGATGAATCCTCAGAGGGGTGGTTACTGGGCAGCAAGGTGTTAAGTCTTCCACAGGTAAGACTGGTCCCTCGAGGGATATGGCGGTGCAGGGGTGCAGGACAATAAGGCAGACACACACAATAAAGTCTCTTTTCTGTACCTTTACTGTTGTGGGTTCAGGCACGTCCCGGGAGGCTGTCAGGGTGGAGAATGCACATCCAGTAATCACTGAGTAGGTGTAAGGCCTCCTTTCGTCTTCATTTATGTGTGAGTTTCTAACCTGCATAAAGCCAAGTTTAACTCCGTGTGGAACAGCTACGCCCGGCTGACATTGTGGTGGAGCCTTCTTGTGGACAGAACTAAGTCTATGTGGCTGATCAGGCCTGACTCCTGTTCTTCCTGACCCCGGTTACGTATCAGCACTAAAGGGCCCCTCTGCGACCTGAAGTCCAGCAGGGTCTCCGGTTTCTCCCACTAGCCGTGAAGGAACTAGCAAGCTCGGACCCGGTGTCCGGTTGTGCAGAGTGGAGGACAGCTATCGTTGCTATTTGTCCTCAGTCACTCTCTCTCTCTATCCACTCGCCTGTCGTCCTACTCACGCCCTTAACATAAGCACAGGCAACAGTAGTCGTAGTCTTCAGCTTCTTTCTATCACCGCTCACTGACCGTTCCTCAGTCGACTCGTTGTTACAAATACTGTAGTTCCCTTCCTTCTTCTCCTTCATAGGCTCTGTCCAGAGTAGCTATCAGGACTTTCCGTCAGACTGATCTGTGCACACTCTGAGAGTCACTTTCCACGTTCATAGGGAACTAACAGTCAGCCTGTTCTGAGGTAACAGCTTGTCTTTCTTCCTCTGTCTCATCTGACAGGAATCACACTAGCTCAGACTCCAAAAAAGGATCTACTGCTACGTCTCCCACACCCTTATATACTCTAAAGGGGCTCCCTCTGGTGGCACTATAGGGAAGTGTGGAATGTGAATGAATATCAGGTGATTGTGAATTACCTTTCTGTGCATCCTCCTGGGTACATGTGGCACCAAGCGCAGCTGGGCTACACACATATACTGACAGCCATGACACTTAGACTGCACACAGGTGGACTTCCTTTTAGTAAGCATGGGACTTGTGAAGGGAATTGTTTGCACCAGAAATGTTTAGGGGCTTCATAGAAAAAGGGGTGAATACACATGCACATGCCATTTATTTAGTTATTTGATCCCATAAATTTAATTTATGGCTATATTTTTTTTCACTTCACCAAGTTAGACTATTTAGTGCTGAAGCATCACACACAAAAATATTTAAACCCAGGTTTTAATGTAACAAAATAGGTAAAAGCCACGGGGATGAAAACTTTTGCAAGACACTGAATCTATCTATCTCTCGCTATCTATCTATTAGCTATCTATTTTCTATATATTATGTATCTATATCTATCCATCTATTATCTATCCATCTATTATTTATCTATCTATCTATCTATCTATCTATCTATCTATCTATCTATCTATCTATCTATCTATCTATCTATCATCAATCTATTATCTATATATTGTCTATCTATTATCTACCGTATCTATTATATATCTATTATCTATCTCTCTATCCCATATCTATCTATCTATCTATCTATCTATCTATCTATCTATCTATCTATCTATCTATCTATCTATCTATCTATCTATCTATCTATCTATCTATCTATCTATCCAGGGGCGGACATATCATTGGTGCAACCTGTGCAGCTGCACAGGGACCCAAGAGTGAGGGTGCCCATTTTTACCTCCAAAGCAGGTGCAATTTTGCATTTTTAGGAGATCTTGGGCTGCAAAGGGCCCATGTATTGTTCTTTCACAGGGGCCCTTTTCTGACTTTGTCCACCAGTGTATCTATCTATTATCTATCTATCTATCGATCTTCTACAGCCTGCAATGGTTCCTCAGTCTACTGAACCATCGCACGACCAGCTCTACCTTTCCTAGTGTATCCTCACCCATCCCTGTAGACTGTGAGCCCTCGCGGGCAGGGTCCTCTCTCCTTCTGTACTTGTGTGTCCCTTGTCTAGCCCATGTTTATTGTACCTGTCTATATTTTCCCTTTCATATGTAAAGCGCCATGGAATAAATGGCGCTATAAAAAATTATAATAATAATAATAATTATCTATCTATTTATCTATTATCTATCTATCTATCTATCTATCTATCTATTACCTATCTCTCTATCTATTTCTAGCTATTATCTATCTCCATTACAGAATAATTACAGGCCATCCCTTAAGGCCCCGTCTCACATAGCGGATGCTGCTAAACAGCGATCTCAGCAGCGATCTCGCTATGTCTGACACGTACCAGCGATCAGGCCCCTGCTGTGAATCGCGGGTCGTGTCAGAAATGCCTGGACTTTTTTTTGATCGCTGGTCTCCCGCTGACAGGCACGCATCGCTGCGTGTGACAGGCAGGAGACCAGCGATCACTGGTAACCAAGGTACACATCGGGTTTCCAGGCGCGGGGCTGTGCCTGGAAACACGATGTGTACGTTGGATACCAGCGTGCTGCTGCAGGGGAGCTGGTAACCAAGGTACACATCGGGTTTCCCCGGCACCACGCAGCCCCCTGGAAACCCGATTGTACCTTGGTTACCACTCCCTGCATCACCGCGCTGGTATCCAACGTACATTGCGGGTAACTAGGCGACGTTACCCGCAGTGTCACTGTCCTGATCGCTGCCTGTTTGGCAGCTCAGCAGCGATCATGTAGCGACACACCAGTGACCTGATCATTGTCGAGATCGCTGGAGTGTCGCTATGTGAGACGGGGCCCTTACTCTGTATAAGAAGTCTTAGAAATAATTTGAGGGGACATCGATCATTTTTAGTTGGAGGTAAACTTAAATTACTGTATAACAGACTTATGTTGCGCTGCACGGCCATATTGTCACCGTCTTATGATATGTGTACGATGTCAGTAAACTATTTTAAAAGAACAACACTCTATACAAAAATATAGATTAGCAACTCGCATGTAAATATAGAATAGATTTACCTGACAAAGATATCCGTTGAACTCAGGGTTAATCTTGAGGGCTTTATACACTGTCACAGAAAGAGGAGGACCGGGGTCTAACCTGACCTAAACTGGGGTCCTAACTAATCCCTCACCTTGGAGGTACTGATAAATGGTTCAGAGGTCCAAGTCTCCAGCCTAACCCTGTCTCCTATCAGTCCCTGAACCCTGTAATCATCCTAAAAAGGATTCTGATTACCACCAAAGGGATATGGGTGATCTCTGCTAAAACACAGATTAGACATATAAGACAGACTGGAGAAAACACAGATTGCATACACACTCAAACACAGAAGGAACATAATGATCTGGGATATTAAAAATCTAAGCAAGGTGAGCTTAAAACAACTAAGGAGCTCTTTAACTTAAGTCTATACAGAACAATCCTATCTGTGGTCTGCATGAGAATTTCACTGGCAACTCCCAACACAGACAACCAGAGATTTAAAGGAAACCAATCAAAAATAATTAATTGCAGCCGGGAGAAACGCACCAGTCCCAGAACTGAGCACAGACAGAATTAACTCC
>JARQOD010000002.1:625344004-625384744 GCA_033576555.1 Oophaga sylvatica
GGTCTATAAGTCTCCTTACGTAAACTTGGCACTCTCCACAATGAGAAACTTTACCCCTTGAGCATTGCTTAGTCTATAAGTCTCCTTACGTAAACTTGGCACTCTCCACAATGAGAAACTTTACACCTTGAGCATTGCTTGGTCTATAAGTCTCCTTACGTAAGCTTGGCACTCTCCACAATGAGAAACTTTACCCCTTGAGCATTGCTTAATCTATAAGTCTCCTTACGTAAACTTGTCACTCTCCACAATGAGAAACTTTACCCCTTGAGCATTGCTTGGTCTGTAAGTCTCCTTACGTAGACTCGGCACTCTCCACAATGAGAAACTTTACCCCTTGAGCTTTGTTTGGTCTATAAGTCTCCTTACGTAAACTTGTCACTCTCCACAATGAGAAACTTTACCCCTCGAGCATGTGCCGATTCAGCGTAAGGAGCATTACGAGGTCTATAAGTCTCCTTACGTAAACTTGTCACTCTCCACAATGAGAAACTTTACCCCTCGAGCATTGCTTGGTCTGTAAGTCTCCTTACGTAGACATGGCACTCTCCACAATGAGAAACTTTAATCCTCAAGCATGTGCCGATTCAGCGTAAGGAGCATTACGAGGTCTATAAGTCTCCTTACCTAAACTTGGCACTCTCCACAATGAGAAACTTTACCCCTTGAGCATTGCTTAGTCTATAAGTCTCCTTACGTAAACTTGTCACTCTCCACAATGAGAAACTTTACCCCTTGAGCATTGCTTGGGTCTATAAGTCTCCTTACGTAAACTTGGCACTCTCCACAATGAGAAACTTTACCCCTTGAGCATTGCTTAGTCTATAAGTCTCCTTACGTAAACTTGGCACTCTCCACAATGAGAAACTTTACCCCTTGAGCATTGCTTGGTCTATAAGTCTCCTTACGTAAGCTTGGCACTCTCCACAATGAGAAACTTTACCCCTTGAGCATTGCTTAGTCTATAAGTCTCCTTACGTAAACTTGTCACTCGCCACAATGAGAAACTTTACACCTTGAGCATTGCTTGGTCTATAAGTCTCCTTACGTAAGCTTGGCACTCTCCACAATGAGAAACTTTACCCCTTGAGCATTGCTTAATCTATAAGTCTCCTTACGTAAACTTGTCACTCTCCACAATGAGAAACTTTACCCCTTGAGCATTGCTTAGTCTATAAGTCTCCTTACGTAAACTTGGCACTCTCCACAATGAGAAACTTTACACCTTGAGCATTGCTTGGTCTATAAGTCTCCTTACGTAAGCTTGGCACTCTCCACAATGAGAAACTTTACCCCTTGAGCATTGCTTAGTCTATAAGTCTCCTTACGTAAACTTGGCACTCTCCACAATGAGAAACTTTACACCTTGAGCATTGCTTGGTCTATAAGTCTCCTTACGTAAGCTTGGCACTCTCCACAATGAGAAACTTTACCCCTTGAGCATTGCTTAATCTATAAGTCTCCTTACGTAAACTTGTCACTCTCCACAATGAGAAACTTTACCCCTTGAGCATTGCTTGGTCTATAAGTCTCCTTACGTAGACTCGGCACTCTCCACAATGAGAAACTTTACCCCTTGAGCTTTGTTTGGTCTATAAGTCTCCTTACGTAAACTTGTCACTCTCCACAATGAGAAACTTTACCCCTCGAGCATGTGCCGATTCAGCGTAAGGAGCATTACGAGGTCTATAAGTCTCCTTACGTAAACTTGTCACTCTCCACAATGAGAAACTTTACCCCTCGAGCATTGCTTGGTCTGTAAGTCTCCTTACGTAGACATGGCACTCTCCACAATGAGAAACTTTAATCCTCAAGCATGTGCCGATTCAGCGTAAGGAGCATTACGAGGTCTATAAGTCTCCTTACGTAAACTTGGCACTCTCCACAATGAGAAACTTTACCCCTTGAGCATTGCTTGATCTATAAGTCTCCTTAAGTAAACTTGGCACTCTCTACAATGAGAAACTTTAACCCTTGAGCATTGCTTAGTCTATAAGTCTCCTTACGTAAACTTGTCACTCTCCACAATGAGAAACTTTACCCCTTGAGCTTTGCTTGGTCTATAAGTCTCCTTAAGTAAACTTGTCACTCTCCACAATGAGAAACTTTACCCCTCGAGCATTGCTTGGTCTGTAAGTCTCCTTACGTAGACTTGGCACTCTCCAAAATGAGAAACTTTACACCTTGAGCACTGCATGGCCTATAAGTCTCCTTAAGCCAACATGGCACTCTCCAAAAGGAGAAACGTTACCCCTGAGTTCCCCTGTCAGAGACCTCTTACCAGCCAAACCAGTTCTCCTGCTTTGCACTCCTAATAGGTAAGACTAGAAATGTTACCCCTTAGATCACATGTTAAAGGCCTCTCACCCAGCCAAACCAGTTCTCTTTTGCACTCTGAATAGGGGGCACTAGAGTGCCTGTCTTCTTTCTCTCTGAAGCGGCCATAACTTAGTAGAACCATCATATTCATAAGACCTTAATGTGTCGAATTAACAGTAGTTCCATTTTTTTTTTCCCTTTTTTTTTGTTCTTCAGTTATACCCGTGATGCCTGTGCTCGGCTTATAATCATGGGCCCCACATCAGGTCGGTCATCGTCGCAGCCTCTTGAGATTTGCTGAATCAGACACTTTTCCATTTTCATTGTTTCCTTCAGTATAACTTTTTTTTTCCTCCCTGACAGTGACATCTTTGTAAAAGCCTCGAGTTGTGTCAGTATATTTTTTTTTTGTCATCGTAATAGCTGGATCCATCTTAGTATATGTCTCCCATAATTGTCTCAGGCCGATTCCTACTAAATGAATTAAAAATGCAAATCCAATCCCATAATTGTGTAATATGATAAGGTTGGCAGCTCAATCAATACCATCTACCTCGGTCAATAATAGGTCTATGATGCATGTTTGTCAGAACTGACCAATCTCACTTTATCACTGGCTCTGCGGCCCGTCTACATCCATAAGAAATGACATTTTATTGCCGGGCTCCTATCAATCAAGTCTAATTTTTTGCATCATGGAGACTGGCGCTGTCATCTTGCAGGCTGCCGGCCCGAGCTTTTACTTTTTGCAGCCAGGCGTCAGTGACACAATGCGGGGTATATGCTGTTGTGTCGACCCGCCACCACAATTGTGGGTTACCAGGGCAATGGGGTACTCAGAGCCGAGCCCATGGAAGTCTATGGGGATTGTCACAGGTAGCGGTGGCTCGGTCTGTGGCCCTAGCGGTCTGGCGTATGTTGGGGGAATATTTACAGGGGATAGATATATTTACAGTTCGTGACGCCACCTGTAGTCTTCTGGTAATTTATACCAGCGCTGCTGTAGAGCTCTGAGGGGATGGTGAGGCAGCTAGATGTCGGGTCCCCTACAGGTAGGACTCTTCCCTCAGGTCGATGGTTAAGGCAGGGTTGTGCAGGCATGCAAGTAAATAACTCAGTCTCACACGGTCAGCGTCTTTCCATACCTTTACTTGTAAGATGGTAAGGCAGGTCCCAGGGAGGCTGATGGGGTTGATGGAGGATGAGCTTTGAGGCAACGGCTAAGCAAGTTAGGGGCCTCCTTTACTGTCCAATGTTGATGAGTCCAACCAGCCTGAAGCGTAGTTCCCTCTATAACTCCAGCTATTCCAAAGCTGTTCTGCCCGGTCAGTTTTTGTGGTCGGAGCCTTCCTGTGAGAGAGCTGAGTTCCTATTCTTGCTGATCAGGCTCAAGGTTCTCACTCTCCCTGACCCCAGATACGTACTGACTCTTCAGGGTGCTTGCCACGACCTAAGGTCCGATAAGCCTCTGGTTTTCTTACCACTAAGCGTGAAGCTTTAGTGATCCTTCGGTCCCCAGTGACCGGTAACGATGTGCAGGTATCCTATACTTATGGCACTTCTCTGTTCTCTTCCACTATGCCCTTCGATATGCTCAACTCTTAATAGATATCTCAGTCCGTCTAATAGTGGGGCACAGCTCTGACCAGGCTGAGGTGAACTGACTCACCTGTACTGGCCTCCACTTTCTGAACTGCACAAAGACTGCACTTCCTCACTCCTTCGAGTCACTGACTGAACTGAACTCAGACTACTTAGCACTCCCCTCCACACCCCTGGTGGTGTGTCCGAAGTGTACATGATATCATGAAGAGCCCTTAACCGTTACCTCTCCACTCATCCTCCTGGTATTGTGTACCAGGGCTACACATTCCCCCATGGTAAACGACAGCACTCCCGGGCTGTGAAATACAAGAGACATTTTTGTTTATGCATTAAACATCAACATTAAACATTAATTCGTCCCATCCGGGAGGTAAGGATGTCTTGAACGTTGCAAATAAAACATTATATATAGAAAAATACAATATTAAATAACATTTTCATATAAATAGACAATATGCTTGTGAAGGACCCGCACCAAACCTTCAACGTGGGTCCTGGGTGGGCTGCAGGACATCCGAATGCAGACCTCACTCAGTGCCTCACCACACGGGTTTTATGTTCAGAGGTAAGTCAAGGCTTCGTGTGAAATCATTAAAAGGCACCTTAGTGCAACTATTTACAGGATACAGTTTTTGGGCTGGCTCAGTCCTCAGCCTCTGAGTCCATTGTAAGACATAATAGGGAAAAACACATATATATATATAGACTTTTTACAGTATTCACATTAATTCGTTATAATTACTGCTGGTATCGAATGGGTAACTTTCCTTTTGTGATTCGCTCTGATCTACGTGGAGTAGCCTCAGGTATATTAAGTTGCGATCTGTCTGCACTGCGTAACGGCAAACTATAGAACTGCCTCAATCTTTCTATGGATCTGGCAAGCGTACTGATGGCTGGGCGGTGTGAGTCAGCTTCACCAGGGGATCCCATAGTATGGGGCGCTGCTTCAGATGATCCTTCTTGAGATTCCATAGGTTGAGGTGTTGCTGGGATGGGTAACTCCTGAACGGGCTCGACTGGCACCACGGGCACAACTGGAGGTAAAACTTCCTCTTGTGGCTGATAAAACTGCAACACCGGAACTATTACAGCATCTCCCAGTCTAGGCCAATCCGCAGGAAAGTCTCCCAGATCGGTGTGTATGACCTCTTCTTTCCTTTCTTTTTGATTGATGACAGGGTTCTTGTCACAACATTTTAAGGGTTCTGGACACAATTTCAAATGGTCTCTGGACACAGTGGTTATTG
This sequence comes from Oophaga sylvatica, assembly GCA_033576555.1. Taxonomy (NCBI): domain Eukaryota; kingdom Metazoa; phylum Chordata; class Amphibia; order Anura; family Dendrobatidae; genus Oophaga; species Oophaga sylvatica. Next base: position 625,349,179 of record JARQOD010000002.1, read on the forward strand.
TTCTTCCTCCGTCCTTACTGATGATACAAACTTTTCTATTGTCATATTTAGAATCTTGTACAACGTAGGGTTCTTGCTCCCACTGGTTATCCAATTTGTGCATCTTCCTTTTTCTTTTTAATACTACCTCTCCAGGCATCAAAGGCTTGGCAGGAGCATTTCGGTTGTAAACATCTTCCTGTTTCTCCCGTGCCTTGTTGAGACTTTCCTCTACACAGATTTGTACTCTTCTGTATTGCTCTTGCCGATTGATGTCCCAGTTTTCAACGGCGTCGTCTGCCTCCGGTTCTACCACTCCAAGTTCTAGATCCATTGGTAGTCTTCCGGGCCTTGCTCTCATAAGATAGGCTGGAGTGCAGTTAGTGGAACTGACAGGTATATGGTTATACAAATCAACCAAATCAGGTAGTAAATCCGGCCATCGATTCCTGTCTTCCAACGGTATGGATCTCAACAAATCAAGGACAATATGGTTCATTTTTTTCGCAAAGACCGTTGGTTTGAGGGTGATATGGTGTTGTTCTAATTTTCTTGCACCCGTACATGTGACAGAATTCCTTGAATAAATCAGCTTCGAAAGCAGGTCCTTGATCGGTTAATACTTGCTCCGGATACCCATGCGGTCTGCAGAAGCTTGCTTGAAAGGTTTTCGCAGCCGTCACTGCGGTCTGGTCCTTAACTGGAACAACCACCAGAAATCTGGAGTAATGGTCCACCATGGTCAAGGCGTATGAGTATCCAGATCTACTTGGCGACAATTTGACGTGGTCCAGGGCCACAATCTCCAGAGGACGAGTCGTCCGGATAGGTTGCAGGGGTGCCTTCTGACTACCGTAGTCCTTTCTTCTGAGACCACAGGGTCCACAGTTCCGACACCACCTCTCGATGGAGCTGCGCATCCCTACCCAGTAGAACCGGCATCTCAACAGGGTCTCCAGCTTTCTCCAGCCAAAGTGTCCTGCTTGATCGTGGTATGCTTCCAACACCATTGGGACGTCTGCCTTGGGGACCACTATTTGCCAGACCATCTCATGGGTTCTGGGGTTGACGTATCTCCTGCACAACTTCTCACGGTATAGGAACAACCTGCTTTTCTCGTTCCACAGGAGCTTGGCTGACATAGGTGCTTCCTTTTCCAAAGAGGAGCCTTCCTGTCTTAACAACTCCTTGATGCGGCTGACCACTGGATCACTGTCCTGAGTCTCTTTCCAACTGTGATGGGGTAAAGGATTTAATGTTGCACCATACTGCTTTCTGTTGACTCGATGCTCGTGGACTACCCCATTTCGATGGAACGCAGGTAGCTCAATTTCTTCCAGGTCGTCCGATTCTTCTTCCGTATCAGAGTCATGCGGCATTCGGGACAATGCGTCAGCATTAGCATTCTTTCGACCTGCCCGGTACTTGATAGTAAACTGGTATTTTGGACAACCGAGCCATCCAACGCTGCTCCATGGCGCCCAGCTTGGCGGTTTCCAGGTGCGTTAACGGGTTGTTGTCTGTGTACGCCGTGAACTTATTGGAGGCCAGATAGTGCTTAAATCTTTCAGTAATGGCCCAGACCAGCGCCAGAAACTCCAGCTTGAAGCTGCTATAATTTTCCGGATTCCTTTCAGTTGGCCTGAGTTTTCTGCTGGCATATGCGATGACTTTTTCTTGGCCATTCTGCTTCTGACTGAGAACTGCTCCCAAACCTTCATTACTGGCGTCGGTGTACAACAGGAACGGTTGGCTGTAATCAGGATAGGTTAAGATCTCATCACCTGTAAGGATCTCTTTCATCTTTTGGAATGCTTCAGCCTGTTCTTTACCCCAATTAAAGGGAGGGTTTCTGCTCTTTAAGGATTGTCCTACCAGGAGGTCCTGTAAAGGAGCTGCCTTCTTCGTGTAATCTTTCACGAACCTTCTGTAGTAACCCGTTAGTCCCAGGAACTGTCGCACTTCCTTAAGGTTCTTCGGCTCCGGCCACTTCTGGATGGCAGTAACTTTCTCTGGGTCCGGCGCTACTCCTTCCGAACTGACGATGTGCCCCAAGTATTGTACCTTCTGCTTGAGTAGATGGCATTTTGAGGGTTTTAATTTCATCCCGTACCTGGACAGGGACTCGAATACTTCTGCCAGGTGTTTCAGATGGTCCTCATATGTCTTGGAATACACGATGACGTCGTCTAGGTATAGCAGCACGGTTTCAAAATTGAGATGTCCCAGACAATTTTCCATCACTCTCTGAAATGTTCCTGGGGCTCTGCTGAGCCCAAACGGCATTCTGTCGAACTCACAGAGCCCCATTGGGGTGGTGAAAGCCGTTTTCTCACGATCCTCCTCAGCCACAGCCACTTGCCAGTAACCACTAGTCAGATCAAGGGTAGAAAAGTAGTTAGCCGTTTTCAGAGCAGCTAATGATTCCTCTATGCGTGGTAACGGGTATGCATCCTTGTGTGTTATGCGGTTCACCTGCCTGTAATCCACACACATTCTCATACTACCATCTTTCTTTTTAACCAGAACTAGAGGGGCTGCCCAGGGGCTACAACTATCCCTTATCACCCCAGCTTTCTTCATATCATGCAACATTTCTTTAGCCTTCTGATAATGAGCTGGAGGTATGGGCCTATACCGCTCTTTGATGGGAGGATGACTGCCTGTAGGGATATGATGTTGTACTCCCTTAATTATCCCAAAATCAAGTGGATTTTTGCTAAACACTTGGGCGTACTCTTGCACCACCCGTAATACCCCTTGCTTCTGGTGAGCGGGAGTGGTGTCCGTCCCAACATGGAGTTGCTGACACCACTCCGCCACCTGAGTTGCTGGGTCATTGTCCTCCGCTATTTGACAGGAGTCTAAGGACTCAGCCGGGAGAATAGAATTATTATCAACAGCATGTAGTTTAGCAATGGTTGCATAACGGGGTAAGTTTACCTCATCATCTCCCCAATTGAGAAGCCGTACCGGTACTCTTCCATTCACCACTTCTACTACTCCTCTAGCAGTCATAAGTGTAGGTCTATGTTCTGAATGGTGGGGTTCTACTACAGCTTGGTAATTCTGTCCTCTCAGACCTATGGCGCCCTGCACCAAATGATCATTTCACTCATTGGGGGTATCACAATAGGATCCGAGTCAGTGACCCGTACATTACCAATTTCGCCGTCTGTAAGCTTCGCTTGCTGCTGACACACCAGGCCCGGATCTCTCTTTGGATTACTCCTCTCTGCCTTGGTCGGGCAATCTCAGCGAGCTGTTGGAGCAAGAACACAACTTCTCCCAAACAATTACCGATAATGTTAGTACCCAAAATTATATTTAAACCGTTCTCCTCATTTACAGTCTTTACTACCAGAAGCCCTGGTCTTTCAACTCCTCTCTGCCCACCTTTACAATCTACACATTTTGTTCCGAGTACTTCTACAGGAAGACCATTAGAAGCATAACGGTAAAGTCAAGGGCTCGGAGGTTTAAGACTGTCCATTGACCAGTACTTGGTCATATAGGGCATCAGGTATTAGGGTCACCTGCGACCCAGTGTCAACAATGCTGGATGTTATGTTACGGTAGCTGAGGAGTGCAGGTAAAAAAGGAAATACACCAGAGCAGTTGGAATCTATGGGATTGCAGTACCCTGACTAACCACCACAACTAGAGGCAGCCGTGGAGCGTTCCTACGATGGTCCTAGACGCCTCGTCACAGCCTGAGAAACTAACTACACCTAAAGATAGAAATAGGAAAGCTATCTGCCCCGGAGCAGAACCCCAAAGATAATAGAAAGCCCCCAAACATGTAATGGCGGTTAGACAAGAGGAAATACTGACACAGAAAGAAAATAGTATGAGCAAACGCTGGGGCCCAAACTATCTAAATAGAAAAGGACAGGAAGGGTACTTACTGCAATCCCAGAAAACCCTGAAAACACCAACATACTAATTTCAAAATCACCTGAGATCACACGACCTCTACCACCTAAATTAGTTCTCTGGTGTAACAAAAACAGCAGCCACTGAAAAAACTGCAAAAAGCAAAAGTACAAAACACAGTGGCTGGACTAAACTGAGAGGGCAAAAGCCCCCGGAGGGGACCCAGAAGGCCCCCACAGAAGTGCAGGACAAAATGCAAAAATATAGCAAAAACACAAAATAAGAAATTGTCTTATCTGACAGCAGGAGATGCAGACACGACACAGCAAGCTACAAGGGAAACTGGAAAGAAGGATTCAGACCAGAACAATTGATCACCGGCAACCCTGATGGGAAAATGATTCCCTTAAATAAGACCAATCAGTAACACCTGATTCCCAATCCTCACTAGTACCGCTTGTAACCACCAGAGGGAGCCTCTGCTCAGAACTCATCTCAAACCCATTCACAACAGTACCCCCCCCTTGAGGAGGGGTCACCGAACCCTCATTTGAGCAACCAGGTCGGTCAGGATGAGTTCTATGATACGCACGGATAAGTCTCCTAGCATGGATGTCCGAAGCAAACACCCAAGAATTATCTTCCTGACCATAACCTCTCCATTTAACCAAATACTGGAGTCTTCGTCTAGAAAAACGAGAATCCAATATTTTCTCAACCACATACTCCAGATTGCCCTCAACCAAAACAGGGTCAGGAGGCACAGCAGCAGGAACCACTGGCTCAACAAACCTCTTCAACAAGGACTTGTGGAACACGTTATGGATCTTAAATGTCCCTGGAAGAAGCAAACGAAAAGAAACAGGATTAATAATCTCCATGATCTTATAAGGTCCAATGAACCTAGGCTTAAATTTAGGAGATGCTACTCTCATAGGAATATTCTTTGAGGACAACCAGACCAAGTCCCCCACTTTAAACCGAGGACCATCAGTCCTATGCCGGTTAGCAAACCGCTGGGCCTTCTCCTGAGAGAGGGACAACCTCTCCACTACCTGGTCCCAAATCTGCTGCATACGCTCAACAACAGAGTCAACACCTGGACAGACAGAAGCCTCCGTCTGTCCTGAAGAAAATCGAGGGTGAAACCCAGAATTACAGAAAAACGGAGACATCAAAGTGGCAGAGCTAGCCCTATTATTAAGAGCAAACTCAGCCAAAGGCAAAAAAGAGACCCAGTCATCCTGATCAGCAGACACAAAGCATCTAGATAAGTCTCCAATGTCTGGTTTGTTCTCTCAGTTTGACCATTGGTCTGAGGATGAAATGCCGAGGAGAAAGACAATTGAACACCCAGTTTAGAACAAAAAGTCCTCCAAAATCTGGAAACAAACTGGACTCCTCTGTCAGACACAATGTTCTCAGGAATGCCGTGTAAACGAACCACGTGCTGAAGGAACAACGGCACCAATTCAGAGGAGGAAGGCAACTTAGGTAATGGCACAAGATGTATCATTTTGGAAAACCTATCACAAATTACCCAGATGGTGGTCATTCTCTGAGAAACAGGAAGATCGGAAATGAAATCCATAGAGATATGGGTCCATGGTCTCTTGGGCACAGGCAATGGCATCAACAAACCACTAGAGCGAGAGCAAGGCTTGGAGCGAGAGCAAGTCCCGCAGGACTGCACAAATTCCCTGACATCGCGAGACAAGGTAGGCCACCAAAAGGACTGACTAACCAAGTCTCTGGTACCAAAAATTCCGGGATGCCCAGCCAATGCGGAACAATGAATCTCAGACATCACACTCTTTTTCCATTGGTCCGGGACAAACAATTTTCCAACAGGGCAGCGCTCGGGCCTATCCTCCTGACACCCCTCCAGAGCAAGTCTCAAATTAGGCGAGATGGCGGAAAGAACTACACCCTCCTTCAAAATAACAGAGGGATCAGATAGCTCAGGAGAGTCCGCAAGGAAACTCCTCGAGAGGGCATCCGCCTTAACATTCTTAGTGCCAGGAAGAAAGGAAACCACAAAATTAAAACGTGTGAAAAACAAGGCCCACCTGGCCTGTCTAGGATTGAGTCGCTTGGCAGATTCCAGATAGACCAGATTCTTATGGTCCGTAAGGACCACCACCTGATGTTTGGCTCCCTCCAGCCAATGTCTCCACTCTTCAAAAGCCCACTTCATGGCCAATAACTCCCGATTACCCACGTCATAATTACGTTCAGTAGGAGAAAATTTTCGAGAGAAAAAGGCACAAGGGTTACTTTTAGAGGTCTCTGGATCTTTTTGGGACAAAACGGCACCTGCCCCAATTTCAGAGGCATCAACCTCCACCTGAAATGGCAGAGAAACATCAGGCTGCCGTAGAACAGGAGCAGAAGTGAATCTCTGCTTAAGTTCCTGAAACGCAGAGACTGCCTCAGGAGGCCAATTCACCACATCAGAACCCTTTCTGGTCAAATCAGTTAATGGTTTAACAATAACAGAGAAATTACCAATAAATTTACGATAAAAATTGGCAAAACCCAAAAATCTCTGAAGAGCCTTTAATGAAGTAGGTTGGACCCAATCACAGATGGCCTGAACCTTGACCGGGTCCATTTCAATAACAGATGGGGACAAAATGAATCCCAGAAATGAGATCTTCTGTACGCCAAAAAGACACTTTGATCCCTTCACATACAGAGCATTCTCTCTCAAAATCTGGAATACAGTTCGAACATGTTTCACATGAGAGTCCCAGTCATTAGAAAAAATCAAGATATCATCCAAATAAACAATCAGAAACTTGTCCACAAAATCCCTGAAAATGTCATTCATGAAGGACTGGAAGACGGAAGGAGCATTAGTGAGCCCAAAGGGCATCACAAGGTACTCAAAATGCCCTTCAGGGGTGTTAAATGCCGTCTTCCATTCATCCCCGTGCTTAATGCGAATAAGGTTATACGCCCCCCTGAGGTCAAGCTTGGTAAACCAAGTAGCGTTTTTCACCCTGGAAAACAGGTCAGAAATCAAGGGTAACGGGTATTGATATTTCACAGTAATATTGTTCAAGAGACGATAATCAATACACGGCCTTAATGAACCATCTTTTTTGGCCACAAAGAAAAAACCGGCACCTAAGGGTGAAGAGGATGGTCTGATATAACCCTTCTCCAATGATTCCTTGATATAAGACCGCATAGCGTCATGTTCAGGTACAGACAAGTTAAAGAAGGCGACCCTTAGGGAATTTACTACCTGGCACTAATTCAATAGCGCAGTCATAGCTCCTATGGGGAGGTAAGGATGCAGATTTACTTTCGCTAAACACATCAGAAAAATCAAACAAAAAGTCAGGAACATCCTCAGCCTGGGGGGAGGCAGAAAAAACAGGAGTGTTGGTATTAACACATTGGCAGCCCCAACTGGTTACAGACACAGATTTCCAATCCAAAACAGGATTATGAGACTGTAACCAAGGGAAACCCAGCACGATAATGTCATGCAGATTATATAGAACCAAAAATTTGCAGCACTCCTGGTGATCAGGTTCAACCCTCATTATCACCTGAGTAGAAAACTGGGTTTATTCTCAGCCAAAGGGGTAGAATCGATCCCCAGTAGGGGAATAGACTTCTGTAGGGGTATCAAGGGAAATCCACAACGTTTAGCAAAATCATAATCCATCAGGTTAATAGCTGCTCCAGAATCAACGAAAGCCTGAGCAGAAAATGAGGACAGAGAGCATATCAGAGTGACAGTTAATAAAAACTTAGTCTGAACACTACCCAAGACAACTGAGCGTGCAAAACGTCTTCCCCGCTTAGGGCAGACTGAAATAGCATGAGAGGCATCACCACAGTAGAAACATAACCCATTGCGCTTTCGAAACTCATGACGCTGTGCCCCAGACACCACTCCATCACACTGCATGGGCTCAGCAGCTGGCTCACAAGGCAACACCACTCCACGCATACTTCTCCGCTCACGCAAACGTCTGTCAATTTGAATCGCTAATGACATAGAATCATTGAGACCAGAGGGGACAGGGAATCCCACCATAACATCCTTTACATTATCCGACAGACCCTTCCGGAAAAGGGCCGCCAAAGCGTCGTCATTCCATTTGGTCAGGACTGCCCACCTACGGAATCTCTGACAGTATAACTCAGCGTCATCAAGCCCCTGATTTAATGCCAACAAGGCTTTTTCAGCTTGATCAGTGATATTAGGCTCATCGTACAATAACCCCAAAGCCTGAAAAAATACATCAACATCACTCAAAACAGGATCCCCAGGTGTCAGGGAAAAAGCCCAATCCTGAGGATCGCCGCGCAGGAGAGAGATGAAATTTGAACCTGCTGCGCTGCGTTTCCTGAGGACTTAGATTTTAAGGCAAGAAACAATTTACAATTATTTTTGAAATTCTGAAACTTAGCTCGATCCCCTGAAAACAAATCTGGCATGGGGATCCTAGGTTCCACAACAGGCAACCTAGCAAGATATGCAGCAATACTCTGAACCTCAGTGGCAAGCTGATCCACACGGCCAGACAACTGTGCAAACTCCATTGGGAGAAAAGATCCTCCCCAGCACCCAGAGATACAGAGGGAAAAAAAAAAAAAAAAATGCAACAAACAGAAAAATATCTCTGACAACTTTTCTTCCTTCAAAATATTTTTTTTTTTCCCTTCTGTGAGTACCATACAATTTTTTGGCCGGTGATACTGTTATGTTACGGTAGCTGAGGAGTGCAGGTAAAAAAGGAAATACACCAGAGCAGTTGGAATCTATGAGATTGCAGTACCCTGACTAACCACCGCAACTAGAGGCAGCCGTGGAGCGTTCCTACGATGGTCCTAGACGCCTCGTCACAGCCTGAGAAACTAACTACACCTAAAGATAGAAATAGGAAAGCTATCTGCCCCGGAGCAGAACCCCAAAGATAATAGAAAGCCCCCAAACATGTAATGGCGGTTAGACAAGAGGAAATACTGACACAGAAAGAAAATAGTATGAGCAAACGCTGGGGCCCAAACTATCTAAATAGAAAAGGAAGGAAGGTACTTACTGCAATCCCAGAAAACCCTGAAAACATCAACTCTACTAATTTCAAAATACCTGAGATCACACGACCTCTACCACCTAAATTAGTTCTCTGGTGTAACAAAAACAGCAGCCACTGAAAAAACTGAAAAAGCAAAAGTACAAAACACAGTGGCGGACTAAACTGAGAGGGCAAAAGCCCCCGAGGGGACCCAGAAGGCCCCCACAGAAGTGCAGGACAAAATGCAAAAATATAGCAAAAACACAAATAAGAATTGTCTTATCTGATAGCAGGAGATGCAGACACGACACAGCAGGCTACAAGGGAAACTGGAAAGAAGGATTCAGACCAGAACAATTGATCACCGGCAACCCTGATGGGAAAATGATTCCCTTAAATAAGACCAATCAGTAACACCTGATTCCCAATCCTCACTAGTACCGCTGTAACCACCAGAGGGAGCCTCTGCTCAGAACTCATCTCAAACCCATTCACAACACTAAGCAATACACAAAATAGAATGGTCATTATCCTACAGTCTAGGACCGAATTTCCCGTCGGTCAGACATCGCCATTGCACTAGCTGACATCACCAGTCCAGCGGATTCTCGGATACTCCTTCTGCCTTGTCGGCAATCTCAGGAGTGTTGGAGCAGAACCAACTTCTCCAAACAATTACCGATAATGTTAGTACCCAAAATATATTAACCGTTCTCCTCATTTACAGTCTTTACTACCAAAGCCTGGTCTTTAAATCCTCTGCCCACCTTTACATCACACATTTTGTCCCGAGTACTTCTACAGGAAGACCATTAGAAGCATAACAGTAAAGTCAAGGCTCGGAGGTTAGACTGTCCATTGACCATACTTGGTATATAGGCATCAGTATTAGGGTCACCTGGACCCAGTGTCTACAATGCTGGAACAGCAATACCATCTAGAATAATAGACAGGTAGGGTCGCCCGCCCACATACCTGCGGTTCCAGTCTAGGGGCCTGACGGGTATTCTCCTGGGTGTTGGCCCTTGGACCCAGGTTTCTGCCCGTTTAAAGGACACTGTGGAGACAGATGACCTTTCCGGTTGCATCGGATAACAGATGATCTCTCGACGAGGAGGGTGTTGATCAGAGGTCGCTCCTGGGGGTGGCGTTGTCCTCCTCCGGGGGGGCGACGTCTTCTTTCTTCTCCGGTGCATCCACGGGACGTCTTCTGGGCAGTCAGCTAACAAGATCTTCCCTTCCTCCTCTTTCCGCAGTGCAGGGCACTCATTACAGCAGCCAGATTTTTAGTCAGCTGGCGCACCTCTGAGCGCAGACAGTCCAATTCACTAGGAGGTGTCACCTGCGCTTTGGCTTCAGCCACTACGGGGAAAAGGGGGTTACTGCCGGTTCCAGAGTGACTTCAGCCTGATGATGTTGGGTTGCCACCTCAGGTTTGCCCAGGGGCCGCAGCCCTTTTATTGCCATGTCCTTTAGGGCATCAAAGGTAGCATCCGGATGATCTAAGGACCACCATTTACAGTTCTGCGTTCCTCTTGGGATCTCAATCCCTGTATAAATTGTTCTTTCAGCATTTTATTCTCGTCGATAGCATTTAAATTGTTAATTTGCTTGAGGGCTCTCAGGGCTCCCTGTAGTCGGCAAGCGTAGTCCCGGATGCTGTCACCTGGCTGTTGTGAACAGTGATAGAAGGCCATCCGGAGATCCGTTTCTGTGCGGTCTTCAAATATGGCATGCAGCTTAAGGAAGATCGCAGGTACCGACTCCTGATCAACGGTATCCCAAGTCTCCACTTCCCTCTCAGCAGCGCCAGTTAGCTGCCCTATTAGCACAGCAGCTTTTTGTCTCTCAGGCATGGAGTACATTTCTAGGATGCTGCATAACTTCCGCTTGAAGCCTGCTAATGTGCCTGGCTCACCGCTGTACTGGGGAAGCCATTTCGCCCCAGGCATATATGGGAGCGTTAGTGGCATGATCGGGACTACCGGACTGGGTGCAGGGCCTGCGCCCCCATCTGGCGCTACAATACCAGACGGTGCGGGATTGGGACTCCGGCCGGGGCCGCACTGTCAGCCGGTTGTTGTGACATCTTAGCGCCCCCTTGGTTAAACGGAGCCTACCGGTTTCAGACGCTGCTATTTCACAGGCACCGCAGTGGGAACAGGACCTTCGTCGCAGGCGCTCTGATGTCAGAGCGTTCACTTCCTGTTGCAGGACCTGCCGCTGAGTCAGAGCCGGGGCGTGTCCAAGACTTTGCGCGCTCTTTCAGGTACGCCCACCTTCTTCTCCAGCGCCTTAGGGCGCGAATCTGGCGGCAAATATGGCGGTATTTGGCGCCAAACAAAGCAACAGTCTTTTTCCCAAAACACTCCACAGGCACACAGGGCTCGCAATGCTGCAAGTTTCGTATCCTGTTCGTGACGCCAAGTTTTGTGTCGACCCGCCACCACAATTGTGGGTTACCAGGGCAATGGGGTACTCAGAGCCGAGCCCTAGGAAGTCTATGGGATTGTCACAGGTAGCGGTGGCTCGGTCTGTGGCCCTGGCGGTCTGGCGTATGTTGGGGGAATATTTACAGGGGATAGATTATATACAGTTCGTGACGCCACCTGTAGTCTTCTGGTAATTTTACCAGCGCTGCTGTAGATCTCTGAGGGGATGGTGAGGCAGCTAGATGTCGGGTCCCCTACAGGTGGGACTCTTCCCTCAGGTCGATGGTTAGGAGGGTTGTGCAGGCATGCAATAAATAACTCAGTCTCACACGGTCAGCGTCTTTCCATACCTTTACTTGTAAGATGGTAAGGCAGGTCCCAGGGAGGCTGATGGGGTTGATGGAGGATGAGCTTTGAGGCAACGGCTAAGCAAGTTAGGGGCCTCCTTTACTGTCCAATGTTGATGAGTCCAACCAGCCTGAAGCGTAGTTCCCTCTATAACTCCAGCTATTCCAAAGCTGTTCTGCCCGGTCAGTTTTTTGGTCGGAGCCTTCCTGTGAGAGAGCTGAGTTCCTATTCTTGCTGATCAGGCTCAAGGTTCTCACTCTCCCTGACCCCAGATACGTACTGACTCTTCAGGGATGCTTGCCACGACCTAAGGTCCGATAAGCCTCTGGTTTTCTTACCACTAAGCGTGAAGCTTTAGTGATCCTTCGGTCCCCAGTGACCGGTAACGATGTGCAGGTATCCTATACTTATGGCACTTCTCTGTTCTCTTCCACTATGCCCTTCGATATGCTCAACTCTTAATAGATATCTCAGTCCGTCTAATAGTGGGGCACAGCTCTGACCAGGCTGAGGTGAACTGGCTCACCTGTACTGGCCTCCACTTTCTGAACTGCACAAAGACTGCACTTCCTCACTCCTTCGAGTCACTGACTGAACTGAACTCAGACTACTTAGCACTCCCCTCCACACCCCTGGTGGGTGTGTCCAAAGTGTACATGATATCATGAAGAGCCCTTAACCGTTACCTCTCCACTCATCCTCCTGGTATTGTGTACCAGGGCTACACATTGTCAAGGACCTTTGAGTGCTGCACCACAAGGATTAGGGATTGTCCGCCTGGTTTCTCCATTCTCTCGTCATTCCTCAGCCGCAGATGGCCAAAAACTAATTTTGGAAACACATGGAGGCTACAAATACAAGAAAATCTGTTATACAAATGCAAATAATTACTTAAGGTACTGCCACACTTAGTGATCTCGTTAGCGATCTCAATAACGACGCAAGCTAATGAGATCGTTTGTGAGATCTCTTTTAGGTCGCTAGTAGCTGCCAAACAGGAGATCTCATAAACGACTCATCAGCGGTCAGCGATCTCTTTAACGACTTTGGCGGTCGTTAGGACGTCATTAGCATGTACTGAGCGCTTCTGATTCATAGGAATTTCCAGCATTGCTCCTGCTCTCTGCGTCCTACTAGCCTGCTTTGTAACTTCTGCGATCCTCTCTGTGACGCAAAAGAGAACTTACAGATATTGCGATCCACTCCGTGACGCTAAACCCATATGCGTCACAAACGAGGTCGTTCGCAAAAGGTGCCAAACACAGCGATATAGGCTCACCAGCGGGACGCCAACGATCAAAAAACGGTCCAGAACTCTAGTGAACGATCAACGAGATCACAGCAGGGGCCACATAGTTGCTACATGCCACACACAACGAGGTCGCTAACGAGATCGCAAAATAGTGCCGTTTTAGTGATCTCGTTTGCGATCTCGTTTGCGATCTCGTTTAGTGTGGCATACCCTTTAGAGTGGCTTTCTGACCACTAGTAATTCAACGGAAGCATTAAGTCAATATTAAAAAAAGAATAAAATTCAAATACACTAATTTTTAAGGGGGTTCTTCATTTTGGACAATTAGAAAGAATTAAAGAAAAGTAGTCCAATGTCCAATTCAGGACTCTGTAGAAGCTGGAACCAGGGTCTTACAAATTGTATCAAATGACACTTGAATGCCGGCATCCTGGGTGCCTTTGGAGTTTACAAGACCCCTGCAACATCGTGACATCAGCTGACAAAGTTCTCAGGCCCATGGAGCAGCTGCCATGGAGTACCGGATGGAGATGCTGGACCAGGGTCCTATGAACTTTCTTAGCCAGAACTCTAATGCTGGAATCATGGGCGCCTCTGGGATTTACAAAGCCCCCATTACATCATGACATCAGCTGATGAGGATCGCAGGACCTTTGATCAGCTGCCATGGAGTAATGATGTAGATGCCGGGCCAGTGTCCTGCAAACTTTTTCACGAAATGCCACCATCCTGAGGGCCTCTGGGGTTTGCATGGCACCTGCGACATCATGACGTCATGGCACAACGCACATTATGATGTGAAGTCCTTACTTTGTAGGGCATTGATAATGCCAGTGGTGGCAACCATTACACTTTCTAGTGCTATGTGGTGAACTTTGCATGACTATTGGCCAGCTGCCATTGTGTACCCATGAGGATGTTGGACCAGGGTGCTACAAATTTTCTCAGCCTGCATCCTGGGCACCTTTGTGGTTTACAAGGCCTCTGCAACATCATGACATCACCTGACGAGATTTACAGGACCAGACTGCTATGGAGTACTGATGGAGATGCACTCAAATGCCGGCATACAGGGAGCATTTGGCGGTTACAAGGCCCCTGCAACATTATGACATCACGGTGCAACACACATTATGATGTGAAGTCATTACTTTGCGGGGGCATTAATAATGCCAGTGACGGCCAACATTCGGTCTTTCTAAAGCCAGCTGATGAATTTTGCAGGACCAATGGCCAATTGTGATAGCGTACCGAAGCAGATGTTAGACCAGGGTACTTCAAATTTTCCAAATCAGCAACCTGGGTGAATTTTCCCAGCCAGCACTCAAATGCTGATATCCTGGGAGCACATGTGGGGTTTACAAAGCCCCTACAATATAATGACATCAGATGACAAGGTTTGCAGGACTATGGGCCAGCTACAATGCAGTACAAATGGGAAGGCTGGACCGGGTCATACAAATTTTCCCAGCCAGCACTTGAATACTGGCATCCTGGGCACCTCTGAGGTTTACAAGGCCCCTGGAACATCATGATGTCACGGCACAACACATATCATGAGTATGGAGACACGGGGGGCGCCCAGTCCACAAGGCCGAAACCACATGGATCGGGGATCGTCCCACCGAACGCATGCTCTCCTTTCACCTTGGGCATAACGCTACTCAGACAACACAGGTTGAGGGTAAAACAGAGTGGCAATACTTTATTGAACCACAAACAGATAACATATAGAACAGTTCCAGAAAACTACCCCAATATGGTGCACGCCGAGATAATAGCAGCTATTACTTCAGATCTTCCAGGGACGACTACCCCACCCATGGCACGCACACAGAGAGGAGATAACAACAAGCTTAGGAAGATGACAGTCAATTCAGGTACAAGGCCAGTTGACCAGTTGACCGGAGGGTCACAACCCGGCTTCATCTTCGAAGGCCGACTAGCCCACCTGTGGCGTGCACAGAAAGAAGGTAATGACAAGCTTAGGAAGATGTTAGCCCATTCAGGTAATAGGCCAGTTGACTGGAGAGTCACAACTTGGTTTCTCTGAACATCTCCATGGAGCCAGGCGACCTGCGGGTCTCAATCCTGGCTTTCTCCAAACGTATTCATAGGTTGCAGGTGACTGGATGGTCCCAACCTGGCGTTCACCAACGTATCCATGGGTCAGGGATGGTCAATGAAGCAGATGGGTATTCTTCCAACCAGGGAGGAGTTCCCCTAAGCTGGCATCCTGTACAATGATAAATCTGTGTCCCTCGTGATGCAGACATGATGTCTTGGCTGCTGTCCTGTCTCTGGTCCTTTGGATGTTTGGATGTCTTGGCTGAATCTCTGTCTCTGTCTCTCAGAGGCATATATCCTTTTTTTATGGTTAACAAGTATCCTTCAGTCAGTATTTACAGGTAAAAGAGAAGAATGGAGATGTATTTGCATAGTTTTTCCTCCTCTATTTTAAAAGTCAACAAACTAGCTGGCCTAGACAATGCATAATTAGCATATCAGCAAACATCACTAGAAATCAATGATAAGAGCCCAATATGTTACAACAAATTGTCAACTTCCAAGTCAACATTACAGGCTTCCACAAACAAAAGTGTGTTTTCTTGACCAACCAGAAAGAAACGCATAAATTCAAAATTCAACATGTAGATAACAGTCTATTCTCCCTGGTTTGCTAAAAATAGACATCTGGTTAATTAAGATACAATGCTGTGTCTCCACAACGAGGTTAAGTCATTATTTCACGGGGGGGCCTGGATTCCATATTTCTGGTGTCAGCTGACAAAGTCTCAAGGACCACGGACCAGCAGCCATAACGTACTGATGAAGGCCCCAGACCACAAATGGAATTTTGCCACAAATCAAATTTTGGGGGATAATTCATCGAAGTCGTTGAATTTGAATTTCAAATGTCTCCTGACATGACACCAAAACTATTAGTGAAAAATCAGTAACGTCAGATACACAAGACGTCATCTCGTCGCTTCCAAGCATTGACTTTCCTTACAAGTAACTCAACAGAGGACATGTACATGGAGTAAATGTATTAGGCCATTATATCTCCGCTCATCTGACACAATGACCAATGTCTAAAGGAACCGAGCAGGAAACTGAAGGAGCGGAGAGGAATCAGGAAAAAGAAAAATCTCTCGGGTAGGGTATTTCCGAGTGCACAATATGGGATGACCTTGAACAAAATCTAAACCACAATGTAATTGAGAAAATATATCAATCATTGTGAACTAGGATACTCTCCAGGGGCAACAAAGTGTAATTCAGAATATTACTGGATTTAATGGTTTTCAGTTGGTGATCTATTAAAATGTCAGAAAAATCTTGGTATTTAATGGCTGGTAGATATTTTTTTGCCCGATATCAAAATAATTTGAATTAAAGGGGTTGTCTGCTTTATCATTTTATTAACCAAATATGTTGGGGACAAGATTTTATGACACTTAACAATATATAAGCATTACAGGTTCACCTCCGCCATCCTTACAGACCGCATAGACCTCCTGTTCTGAGTCTGCGGATGGAAGAACACGTGACCAGACTCGTCCATCAGCCTGCTCCAATTGAAAAATGCTGTTCTCCGATTGGAGGAAGCTCTGGTCACATGATCCTTCGTCAGCAGACTATTTGAGAACAGTAGAGCTGAGCAGTCTGTGAAGAAGGGGCCAGAGGAGAACCTGCAGTGGACAACCCCTTTAAAGTCATCTAATACTCTTGGAGGAGTTTGTAAAATTCTAACAAGAAAATTTCCTACCAATCTTTTTTTTTTGGTTTATCTAAAATTGGTCTCGCTGTATTTATTTGTGTTTTCTACAAACAATATACTAATACTGTAGGTTTGCAATTTTCATTGTGAGCTCCCTTAGGGACAAGAACCGATGTGAGTGACAATCTGTGTGTAGCACAGTATAATATGTTGTGCTATACAAAAAGCATAATAATAGTAATACAAATAAATGTGGTGTCATATCATGTATATATTTTTTCATTGTAGTTATGTTTATTGTGGATCTTGGTACTCTTACTAGGACGCAATCTGTAACTAAAATACTAACCAAATTCCCAAAAAGTTGGACCGCTGTGTAATATGTAAAGAAAGCAAGAATGCAATGATTTAGAAATCTCTTATAGCCATATTTTATTCACCACAGACATAGAACAGGTCAGAAGGTGAATGTTGCACATTTTTCTATTTCATTTTTAAAAAAAATTAACTAGTTTAGAAATTAATGGCAGCAGCACATTTCAGAAAAGTTGGGACAGAGTTAACAAAAGGTTGTAAAAGTAAGTGTTAGAGAGGCAGAGTCTCTCAGAAGCAAAGATGGTCGGAGGTCACCGATCTGTGAACAAATGCGTCTAAAAATGGTGGAACAATTTCAGACAATTTTTTCTCAAATTAAAATTGCAAAGACTATGAATATCCCACCTTCCACAGGACATAATGTCATCAAAAGAGTCAGAGATTCTGGAGAAATCCATGTGCTCAAGGGACAAAACCGACAGTCCCCTTCACTTCCATGGAAGCGCAGCTGTAGTACCTGAGAATATCCACTGAAAAGTTTATGGAGCTGTGGTCTTCTGTTCTGTACTTTTGGTGATGGCGTGAACTACTAACAGCTGACTAAAGTGGGTGCTGGGTGTGAAACCCCCCAACATTCTGATATTGATGGCTTATTATCAATATCTTAATCCTGGTTGACGCCTTCAAGCTTCATTTACCTAAAGGTTCATTCAGTCTTCAGATTTTCACATATGAGTTCTATCTGTGTTTTTCACAGATAGCACTCATGGTTATGAAAGTGTCACAACTCTGTTGTCGGGGGTCCCGGGACCAGGGGCTCCTTCCCTGTCCTTAACCCTAGGGGGCTCCCTAGCTCGCCCTGCTCCCTGGATTACTTCTGATGGTGAAGATGCCTGGGCCACGTACCTTGCCTTAGCTCCTGAATCTGCCCTCAATCTGTACCCTTCCCCCACCCGGGGAAGAGGGGAGAAGTAGTGTACTGTAATACACCAACCAAACTAACAAGGTAATACAAACAGGGGTAACAAAAAATATTAAACATACAAATATACTCACACAAATAACAGAGGATGCACCAGTGATTGGAAGATGGAGTTAAACCAAAGTGGGAGAAGGGAATTATCACACACTCAAAAACCTAGCAACAATCACAGATAAATCCATTCAATGCTTTCTACAATAGCCACCAACAACCTCCAGTCATGCCTCATAATCTATCTCTGACAATGAGTGCTAGCGTGGACCCAGATTATATAGGAGATGGGAGTGGCTGACAGTGCACAGCTGAGAGCCTTAAGGTACTGCCACACTACACAATCCCGCTAGCGATCTCGTTAGCGTCGCATACTAATGAGATCGCTAGCGGGATTATTTCTATATCGCTAGTAGCTACCTATTTTAGCGATGTCGTTAGGACGCTATCGCGGTTAGCGATCTCCTAACGACTTTAGCGTACAAAGTACCGCTAAATCGCTAAAAAAGGTGCCACACTCAGCGATTAGATACTTACCAGCGGGACGCCAGCGATGAAAATAGGGTCCGGAACGATCAGGACGACGGACGAGATCACAGCAGGGGCCACGTCGCTGGCAGATGCCGCACACAACAACATCGCTAACGGGATCGCTAAATAGTGACGTTTTTTAGCGATCCCGTTAGCGATGTTGTTTAGTGTGGCATACCCTTTACCACTCCAGGAGCTCTCAACTGATTAACCCCTGCACTGCCAAAAGAAATTTACGCCATTTAATATGAAAGTGAAGTGCTTTTAATCAGTGCAGGTGTAGGAGAAATCAGATGCTGTGGTCTTCTGGCTCTTCTATGTGGCGGTAAACTTGTGGCAGATAGTCTACCGGGCTATTCACTTGTCCGGAATTTTTCATGGAGACATGTCCAATTTTGAACCAAGGGTCGATGAGTCCATGAAAAAATTGGACTGCACTCAGATGACATCCAAGTGCCGGCCTATTTTCAAGGACTGTAAGAAAGCAGAAGGTGGAGTAACATTATTTTTATTTCTCCACATGTGAGAAAAACGGATGACATTCGGACCACAATCTGACCAAAGTCTGATCAGAATAAAAGGTCCATTTTTTTCATACATTGAAAAATTGTACATGTGAATGAGCCCTAAGAGTGGAAAAAACTGTTAAGTCAATGTGTTAGGAGGTGGACAGGAATTGTTTCTTATTGGCGCCTTGGGAGCCACATTGTTTTTCTGGTCCTATACTAAAGGGAATCCGCTCCTGCGATAGTTTCCTTATAAAAACCCTTCTTTGCTATAACACTCAGCCACAACTCCAGCAACATGGAAACGTGGGTGAAGCCGCAGAGACAGGAGAGTTCTTCGCTTCCATTAGTCTATAGCATTTTAATTGATTGCAATGTAAAACTATAAGTCAGCAATGTTATTGGGCAGACTAATCCCATACATTAGACGTCCTTGGCAAGGTAAAGAAATACATATCCTCCCAGGCAACTGGGAATATCAAATGTAAATATATTTCAAATTTTGATTTTATCAATTATATCGTGAGCCCGCAAGGACAGGATGACCAACATAAGTGAAACGGAAACGTATTTTACATTGAGCAGCGGGGATCATTTATCCTCATGAGTCAATAACATTTACTCCGTGGAGAGGACGACAAAAACATTAGCTCTTACGCTGGGATTGGGTTCACCACAGTCACCACTAAGAGCCGTTACGCTCCCTCGTGCGTCTCTTAGAGTTAGAGAAAATATAGTTTTGAATTTTTTTTTGCATTTTTTTTAAATATTATCCAGGTTAAGCGAGACTCCCACCAACGTTACATAAGGCCAGAGGGACATTCATAGATTCTCTCCTGGAGGCTGGAGGACAGATTCGATGTTCTCCAACCTATCGACACCCATTACGAGCATTCCGCTGTGTGTGTTCTATTTTAGCGCTTCCTTGTGAAATGTTCATTGTGCGTATTTCACTTCATTGTGTTCACTCACAGGGTATGTGCACAGGATGTCTGTTTTAAGTAGATTCCTCTTGGAACTTGCCTGAAGAAGCGCTAAATAAAAAAATTTAAAAAAAAAAGAATGAACATAATGGAAAAACGACTGGCTGTGCACATATTCCATTTGGATCTTATTTAATCACTTCAAGCTTCCAAAGACGTGAAGCGACTAAAAGAAGCAACCTGATCATTCTTCGGACAGGCGCTCCCTATTTGTAGTTTACATTAAACCACAGTTGTCATCAACCCCAAATACCACGACGCCACCGCACCAGGACAATCGGGAAGAGCCGGGCAAAGTGTCAGAATTGGCGCATCTAATGTGATGCGCCGATTCTGGGGCAGCTGTGAGCTTGTATTTTTAGGCTGGTAAATACTCAATGACCAGGTACGTTCCCAGCCTGATAAAATGCTTTACCTTGGCTGGTTATCATTTTTTTAAATTATTTTATTTATTAGGTTAAACATAAGCTCTCCCTCCTGGATCAAACCTCCCTGAACTGCTTCCAGAGTACAGTGTGCTGAGCGTCATGTCACCAGGTCTTATATGAGACCCAATGACGCAATGAGGCCGGGCAATCACAGTAATGCTAGTAGCCAACATGGCTACGGTATTTCTTTGTATGGCAGGCAATTCCCGCATGTTTACTGGCTGTTTAACACTCAGGGAGTGGACTCAAGCATGGTGCTTGAGCACCCGCAATACTCGATCGAGTAACAAGCGGACCCAAGCACCTACGATACTCAATTGAGTAACAAGCAGACCCAAAAACCCCAATGCTTGATCGAGTAACAAGCGGGCCCGAGCACTTGCGATACTCGCTCTAGTAAGGAGCGGACCCAAGCATACCGATGCGCGATCAAGTAACGAGCAAACACGAGCATCCCGATGCTTGATCGAGTAACGAGCAGATCCAAGAACCACGATGCTCAATTAAGTAACAAGCAGACTCGAGCACCCGTGATACTTGATCGAGTAACGAGCAGATCCAAGAACCACGATGCTCAATTAAGTAACAAGCAGACTCGAGCACCCGTGATACTTGATCGAGTAATGAGCGGACCCGAGCACCCCGATGCTTGAATGAGTAATGAGCGGACCCGAGCACCCCGATGCTTGAACGAGTAATGAGCAGACCCGAGCACCCCGATGCTTGAACGAGTAATGAGCGGACCCCAGGAACCCAATGCTTGATTAACGAGCAAAACCGAGCACCCGTGATACTCGATCAAGTAATGAGCAGACCCAAGCACCCCGATGCTCAAATGAGTATCGAGTGGACCCGAGCACCCTAATGCTCGAATTAGTACTATCGAGCAGTGACGAGCATGCTCGCTCATCACTATTATCGAACCTTAAAGCGTTTAAAAGGAGTGACATGAGATGGAACATGTGCACAGAAGTTCATCATTAGAATTTCATGTTTTGCACTCCATTTTATGCTCCCTTATTAGCACTCTATTGTTGTATACATTTCGTGTTACAGACTTGGTTGGACATATTCTACTGTGTGCATTCTATTGAAGCATTCAATTGCATCTACTCCACTGTGGGCACTTATTTCCACTTCATTGTAATTCGCTTGTGTCCACTTCACTGTGAGCATTCAGTTGTGTGTATTCCATTATGGCCTCCTCTATGGTGTATACTCAATTGTTAGCTCTCCATTTTGAACACTCTATTATGAGAGTTCCATTATGTTCTCTCCATTGTAAGCTTTTCAGTATGCGCACTCTATTGTGTGCTTTCCATTATATGCACTCCATGGTTAGATTTCAGGTATGTGTATTCCAGTTTGCGCTCTCCATCATATGCACTCCATTGTGAACTTTCCATTGTGTCCCCTCACTGTGTATACCTTATTTTGGACACTCTATTGTGCGCACTCATTTTGTGCACTCCATTATGAGCATTCTATTGTGCACTCTCCATTATGCACATTCCATTATGAACTCTCCATTATGAACTCTCCATTGTGCACCCACATTGTGCACTCACCATTTTGGACACCTTCTTGCCAGAGCTCCATTTCTACTTCACTTTTGACATGACATGTACATTGTGAACAGTCCATCATGGACTCTCCACTCCATTGTGGATTCTCTATTATGGTAGTGTCATTGTAAGCTTTGCAGTATACAAACTTCATTGTGAGTTCTCCAATCTGCTCACTACATTTTGTGCTCTCCATTTTGCACACTCCATTGTGAGAGCTCTATTTTGTGCACTTTATTGAGCGTTCTTCACCGGCGTGCTCAGCTTAGACTTCTTTATTGTTCACACTCTATTGAGGGCTCCCCTGTATGTGAACTCCATAGTGCCCTTTCCATTATGCGCACTCTATTGCGAGCTCCTCATTACGCGCACTCCTGGACTTTCCATTATGTGCACTTTGTTGTGTGCACTCTACTATGCAAAGCTTCAAAATTTGCCTTTCCAGGAAATTTTTTTTTTCAAAAATGAGTCTAATAAAACCCAATAAACAAATATTCTACAACTGAAAACAAGGCGCTACACACACATAGAATATCCCTCAGGTTTTCTCTTGTGGTTTTATTGACAGTCAGATAACGTTGGTTCTCAGATAGATAGATAACATGATTTGGTCTGTTTGAGGATCAGAAGCATAACCACAAACCTACCAAAATCAATGCCCTGACCCGGAGTTACCAGAGAGGACGCTGTGTGTAGACCACACTTCCATGTGTCTGGGGACGACTGCACTTTAGGTCTCACTGCCCAATGCGCAGAAAATATGATTACAATTCGCATCGGAATAAACGACCTCAGTCTGATAATGTTTTCACATTGATGAAGATAATGGCTGTTACAGAAATTAGCATTGATTTCTGAAACATTTATGGAGTTGGTCTGTGATGCACGAGGCGCAGCAAATTCACACTTACAGTCATAATTTCCACATTTTGCATACTTCATCCCCATCCCATATAACCTGTGCAGAAGCATGGGCCCCAGAGGTAAGAGGGCCGATGAGCCCCCTGCTGTTTGTGTCCTCCCTGTCCCCACCAATTACTGGACATTACTTCTGCTGGTTGTCATGGGCTGCTCTGCTGTCATCTTCCAAGTTACTAATATATAATGACTGTGTGAGTGACCCAACAGTTCAGTGCACCTCCCCACCTATCCTCCAACGTCTACTATAAAGCCAGAGCTGTCAATCAAGGGAGATGGGGGCAGAGATACATGTAAAACAGGTAGTTGGAAAGGTGCACTGAACTGTTATCAGTCATTGTACAGGAGGAGGAGGTGAGCTGTGACATCACCTATTGTGAATGGTGGATCCTGTGTTATCTACTGTATATAGAGGTGTGATCACTCATTGTACAGGAGGAGGAGGTGAGCTGTGACATCACCTATAGTGAATGGAGGATCCTGGGTTATCTACTGTATATAGAGGTGTTATCAGTCATTGTACAGGAGGAGGAGGTGAGCTGTGACATCACCTATTGTGAATGGTGGATCCTGTGTTATCTAGTGTATATAGAGGTGTTATCACTCATTGTACAGGAGGAGGAGGTGAGCTGTGACATCACCTATTGTGAATGATGGATCCTGTGTTATCTACTGTATATATGTTCACATCATTGAGGGTCCTGTATGTGAATCACCTATTGATGCTGGTCCTATTATGCCACGCTATTGGGTACGTCATGTACAGCGGGAGAGTCTGGACTTTCCTATGTGCAATTTGATTGTGTTCATCTACAGTATAAAGCTTCAAATTGCCTTTCCAGGGAGATTTCTTTTTCAAATAATGGGATCTAAGTATTAACCTACTTAATACAAATATTCACAATGAAACAGGAGGAGTACTGACACATAGTAATATCTCCAGTGTTTCTACTTTTTGAGTTTTATTGACAGTCAGATGAACGTTGGTTCTCATATGATAACGGGGATCTGGTTACTTGTTTGAGGGTCAAAGCATTACAGAAACCTGACACATAATCAATGTCCTGGACTCTGGAGGTTACCATGAGGAGGACGGTGAGCTGTGACCACCTTTTGATAGTGATCCTGTGTACTACTGCATTAGGTCTCACGTCAATGCACAGAAAAGTGATTACATCACATTGGAATGAATCGTACCTCGTATGATAGAGGTGTTTCACATTGATGAAGGAGAGATGGCTGATTACATAATTTGCATTGATTCCTGACATTTATGAGTTGGTTATCTTTGTACAGGAGGCAGAGGTGGCTGTGACATCAAATTTCGGTATCTACTGTTAAGGTGTTATCAGTCATTGACAGAGGGAGGGGCTGAAATGGAATGTGTCCGTATCATTATGAGTGTTCATCATCATATAACCAGGTGCGGGTGAATCAGTGACCACCTAGGTAAGGGGACCATGAGTTTCCTACTGTTTGGTGTCTCGCATGTCACAGATGGAGTGACTGTACATCTGCTTTGTCATGGGGGTCTGTGTCTATCTCAAGTTATAATGTTATATATGACGGGAGTGACCCAACATTCAGTGACTCGCACCTATCTCAAATCTACTATAAAGAGATGCTTCAATCATTGACAGGGGCAGAGATGACATGTAAAACAGGTATGTGGATCGGGTGTATCTCTGTAAAGTGTTATCAGTCATTGTACAGGAGGAGGAGGTGAGCTGTGACATCACCTATTGTGAATAGGGGAATCCTGTGTTATCTACTGTATATAGAGGTGTATCAGTCATTGTACAGAAGGAGGAGGTGAGCTGTGACATCACCTATTGTGAATGGTGATCCTATTATCTACGTATATAGAGGTGTTATCAGTCATTGTACAGGAGGAGGAGGTGAGCTGTGACATCACCTATTGTGAATGGTGGATCCTGTGTTATCTACTGTATATAGAGGTGTTATCAGTCATTGTACAGGAGGAGGAGGTGAGCTGTGACATCACCTATTTGAATGGAGGATCCTGTGTTATCTACTGTATATAGAGGTGTTATCAGTCATTGTACAGAAGGAGGAGGTGAGCTGTGACATCACTATTGTGAATGGTGATCCTGTGTTATCTACTGTATATAGAGGTGTTATCAGTCATTGTACAGGAGGAGGAGGTAGCTGTGAATCACTATTGTGAATGGTGGATCCTGTGTTATCTACTGTATATAGAGTGTTATCAGTCATTGTACAGGAGAGGAGGAGGTGAGCTGTGACATCACCTATTGTGAATGGGGATCCTGTGTTATCTACTGTATATAGAGGTGTTATCAGTCATTGTACAGGAGGAGAAGGTGAGCTGTGACATCATCTATTGTTAATGGTGGATCCTGTGTTATCTACTGTATATAGAGGTGTTATCAGTCATTGTACAGGAGGAGGAGGTGAGCTGTGACATCACCTATTGTGAATGGTGGACCCTGTGTTATCTATTGTATATAGAGGTGTTATCAGTCATTGTACAGGAGGAGGAGGTGAGCTGTGACATCATCTATTGTTAATGGTGGATCCTGTGTTATCTACTGTATATAGAGGTGTTATCAATCTTTATACAGGAGGAGGAGGAGGTGAGCTGTGACATTAACAATCTGAATGGTGGATCCTGTGTTTATCACTGTAAAACAGGCATTACATTTCATTATAATCATGTCTGTGATAAGTTTTGTGTAAAGATCAGGAATTGTGAATCACTATCATCAGACCAGAGGCCAGTATAAATATTGCAAGATTTCTGTGTTTGTTCTTTTGTTGTAATAAAATTAGTGATATGGAATATACTGTATATATATATACACAATAAAAAAAAATGCATTTAACATAAAAACATGTTTAAACAATAGGTCATTTTTGTGTCCACACATTCCCTTTAAGAAACTAAAAAAAATGTCATTTTTTTTTTCAAATGAGTTAGGAAAACTTTGCTTTATCAGTGGCAGGATTATTATGCTGAGATTTAGCCCGGAGACCTGACCGCACTGTAATGTCTTCCGTCAAAGCCTTTGCATAATATGTGAATTTTCTTACATTTACTCAAGTGAGGATAAAAATAATGCCTGACCCTTATTTCCACAGAGCAGAGGTCTGATTAACTTTCCTTGTTATTCCATTAAATAAAAAAATGTTTTGACACCCGGGGAGAAAGCCATCTTAGAGTTAATACAATAACCTCATCCATTTGTTCCAAATTGAGTTGCAATAATTCATTTTGGTGACCATACGTATTTGTTATGTGTAATATGAAACATTGGAGAATGAAATCAATAGAAATGTTTCTTGTTAATGAAGATATACTGTGCTGTTATGTTTGGCTGTATACTTAATACCACAGAAATCCTATTTGTATTATAAATTTCACCATGTCAGGCCTCTTGGATATGAAGATCATATTGCCGCTAGAAGCCACGGGTTCATTTAGAAAATGGTACCATAAATTTATTGCTGTCTTTCAATTATCTCAAGGGGAAAGGCTAATATAGACGTTTCCAAAAATTCCGGATCTCCTCATTTACTAATGTGAGCTAGAAGACTGTTTTAGTTTGTTCAGCTAGATCTGTCAGGTTTCCTATCCCAGGACGGCGTCGAATAGAAGATGCTGAACTTGGGATGTACAGATGGCTTTTTATTCTGTGTTTTTTTGTAAAAAGTTGTTTTACTGCTGACAGAACTCATAGAGAAAGCCTGTGAGTCCAGCTCCATTACCTACACTTATAAAAAGCCTGTGAGTCCTGCTTCCCCGACTACAAATAGAGAAAGCCTGTGAGTCCTGCTCCACCACCCACACTTAGAAAAAGCCTGTGAGTCCTGCTTCCCCGACTACACATAGAGAAAGCCTGTGAGTCCTGCTCCATCACCTACACTTAGAAAAAGCCTGTGAGTCCTGCTTCCTCTACTACACATAGAGAAAGCCTGTGAGTCCTGCTCCATCCACCACACTTAGAAAAAGCCTGTGAGTCCTGCTTCCCCGACTACACATAGAGAAAGCCTGTGAGTCCTGCTCCATCCCTACACTTAGAAAAAGCCTGTGAGTCCTGCTTCCTCTCACTACACATAGAGAAAGCCTGTGAGTCCTGCTCCATCATCCTACACTTAGAAAAAGCCTGAGTCCTGCTTCCCCGACTACACATAGAGAAAGCCTGTGAGTCCTGCTCCATCTCCTACACTTAGAAAAAGCCTGTGAGTCTGCTCCCAGATAACAAGAACAAAGCTCTATGGTCCATGCTCCATCTCCTACACTTAGAAAAAGCCTGTGAGTTCTGCTTCCCCGACTACACATAGAGAAAGCCTGTGAGTTCCTGCTCCATCACCTACACTTAGAAAAAGCCTGTGAGTTCTGCATCCCTAGAGAGGATGCAGAACTCACAGGTCTCTACTGGTCTATTTTTTTTGGCTTTGAGCACCTTCTTTACTTCATGTCAACAGAAACGTATGCCTACGATGATGCCACGGGTTCAACCATTCTATCCAGGATAAAGACTAAGACTGATTTTCTACATATTCCAAGTAAGGACATTAAAACCCGTGACTGGGAAAAAGAGAGAAAGAAGCTGATATCGTATGATCTTCATTGTGCTACTCTGGGGAATACCACAGACAAGGCAAAATTCCATGTGGCCTACGTTGCCATCTACGCCCAACACTGTTTGCCGACAATGAAAAATACTGTGCCACATTTCAAAAGATTTTGAACAAATGTTCCTTAGACATTATACTACTGACTGTTGAGTACCTTCAGGAGGCCATCAAAGAAACTGAGGCAAAAATCATCACCATAGAGGACCAACTTACTGCCACATTGAATAGTACAGAACTTACTACGTTAAAAAATAAAGTGGACTCTATTCTGTCTACTCACCAAAAAAACTCTTGAGGAAAGAAAGCGTGTCAAATTCCAAAGAGATACCGAAGACTATCTTACCAACCGAGTCTATAGATGGGAGGATCCAATACCACGGAGACAGCGCACACGACGTCGACCACAAGGAGGGTATTACCCCTCAGGGGGCTCCTCACCTGCAGGGGGATCCTCTCCTGGCTCTGGCAGCGAAACTGGCGGCACCCAGAATACAAGAGCGGCTTTTTTAGGATCAAACGCACGCCCACTCGGAGGTCCCGAAAGAAGGGACACAGACCGCCGAATGATCCTCAGGTCACAGGTAGGAGTCCAAACATAGTAATTAATATTTCTGACTATTCCCTTTCCCCCCTGGAATTAAAGGTACTTAATATGGGCTTATCCTTCTGTCCTACACCACAATGGGATCCTTTTCAACTTGAAAAGGATCTCCATCGCTTCTACCGCAATATAAGACTCAAGGTACATTTTGAAGGTAACCCTTTACCGAACACTAACATGGCTGGCACTATACATCACCGAGTCGGTGAATCTAGTATCTCCATTGATTCTCTGGGTTTGAGAAACCCCAGTAACTTCATGCCACCAACCTCATACCATGCAGTTGAGACCTTTATTGACCTGCTTGACAGGGATATTAGAAGTACCATCCATGACCAACAGATAGGCTTCTTACCGGTCCGCCATAACTTAAATTTGGTGGAACAGCAAGCAATTAACTCACTAAAAGACAATAAAAATATTGTCATAAAACCAGCGGACAAGGGTGGGGCTATTGTGGTCATGAACAGGGACAGTATATTACTGAAGTCATGAGACAACTCTCAGATACAACCACATACAGAAAGGTTCAAAACGACCCCACAAACACCATACGCAACAAGATTAATAATATCCTAGATAAATATTATAACCAAAATACCATTGACAATAAGACCAGGACGTTTCTGCTTAACCATCATCCCGTCACACCAGTCCTATATATTCTACCAAAAATACATAAGGACCTACACAATCCTCCTGGTCGCCCCATAGTAGCATCAACGACTCCATACTAAACCCACTATCCATCTTTCTCGAGAAATTACTCACACCGTACGTTCATCTCACAAAATCATTCGTACTAGATACAGGGGATTTCCTTAACAAATTGAGAAACATATCCAATATCCCATCAGACAGTATCCTATGTACTATGGACGTCAATAGCTTATACACCTCGATTGTCCATGAGGAGGGGATTAGAGCAGTTCCCATGACTCTACTAGAAGCCAATATAGACACAGATATTAAGGATTTGTGTTTGGATCTACTCAACCTCGTTTTACATGAGAATTTCTTTATGTTTGGTGATGACTTCTATGTGCAGACGTGGGGTCCGCCATGGGGTCCAATGTGGCCCCGGCATATGCAAACCTTTACATGGATCGTTTTGAACGTGAATTCATATACCCCCACCCTAGTTTCATACAGCATGCCATACTATGGGTGAGGTATATTGACGATATATTTTGCATCTGGCACGGTGACAACTCCAGTCTCCTTGACTTCTATGAGACTATGAACAACATCAGACCGGGATTGACATTTTCCATGTGTCATCATACCGAGGAAGTTACATTCCTCGACACTAGGGTACTCAAAAATACTGGAGGTACACTTAGTACTGATATTTTTAGGAAACCCACCGATTGTAACAGCTTACTGTTATACAACAGCTGTCACCCGGTCCCCATTAAAAAAAGCTTACCTAGGTCACAGTTCAAAAGAGTTACCAGGATTGTCTCTGACCCCACACTTAGAGAAACCAGAATTCAAGAAATGGCTAATAAATTTTTAGCACGTGACTACCCTCTGCAACTCCTTAATGATGAATCCCAAAAAACACTCAATGAAGCGGATTCAATCTCCATCAGCCCTCAAAAAACTCCACGATTACCATTCGTACATAGCCATCATCCCTCAATGAAGAGGGTTCACAATCTCATTAGGAAACATTGGCCCCTTCTCACCAGGGCATACCCTAAGATACAGATTTTCAAAGATCCCCCATTGATGTGCACTAGAAGAGCAAAGAACATTAGAGATCAGGTAGTCAGAGCGGATTTGGGTTCCAATAGACAATCATCCAATACTACTCTAACAGGACAAAGGAGGACGGGTACCTTCCCGTGTCTCAACTGCATGTGTTGTTCCAATGTCATCAAAGGGAATGAGTTCACACACCCCCATACTGGTAAAACTTACCCTATTAGGGACTACTATACATGCGCATCAAATTTGTGGTGTACATTATCAAATGCCCTTGCGGCTTATTGTATGTTGGCGAAACGACTCAAGCCGTTCGTGATCGAATTTCAAGCCACAAGTCTACCATAAGATGCGGTAAAACCTGGCTACCAATACCAGCGCATTTCAAAGAAGCCAATCACAATGTAGCCCAACTTAGGTTTCAGATCATCGAACGTGTCCCCAGACCAAGAAGGGGTGGGAACCATATCCAAATATTAAAAAGGCGTGAGAGCTACTGGATCTATACCCTCAATACACTGTACCCCAAGGGATTAAATAGAGAGATGGATTGGCTAATGTAATCTTTTTTCCTCAGATCAATTCCTATCTATATATTATTGGCCTCACCTATATATCTGAGATGGTAAGACTTTGATATTTCCCCCCCCCCTTCCTTATTTATTTATTTATTTTTCCTTATTTTGTTTGGACTCCTACTTCATTTATGTTCATCCATGATTATTTATCTACATTTATATTTACCTCTATTTTTTTATGATTTACCATTTATCATTGTTTTATGATTTACTTTTTATCATTTATGTTTTTCCACCCGTATTGCATTTGAATTGCTTTTATTGCTTATGGATTTATTGATCTGCATTGTATTACTATGTTATTATACATGGCTTCCTGTTGTGAATGGTTTGAGATGAGTTCTGAGCAGAGGCTCCCTCTGGTGGTTACAAGCGGTACTAGTGTGGATTGTGAGGACTGGGAATCAGGTGTTACTGATTGGTCTTATATAAGGGAGTCATTTTCCCATCAGGGTTGCCGGTGATCAATTGTTCTGGTCTGAATCCTTCTTTCCAGTTTCCCTTGTAGCCTGCTGTGTCATGTCTGCATCTCCTGCTATCAGATAAGACAATTTCTTATTTTGTGTTTTTGCTATATTTTTGCATTTTGTCCTGCACTTCTGTGGGGCCTTCTGGGTCCCCTCCGGGGGCTTTTGCCCTCTCAGTTTAGTCCAGCCACTGTGTTTTGTACTTTTGCTTTTTCCAGTTTTTTTTCAGTGGCTGCTGTTTTGATTTTTTTACACCAGAGAACTAATTTAGGTGGTAGAGGTCGTGTGATCTCAGGTGATTTTGAAATTAGTAGAGTTGGTGTTTTTTCAGGGTTTTCTGAGATTGCAGTAAGTACCCTTCCTGTCCTTTTCTATTTAGATAGTTTGGGCCCCAGCGTTTGCTCATACTATTTTCTTTCTGTGTCAGTATTTCCTCTTGTCTAACCGCCATTACATGTTTGGGGGCTTTCTATTATCTTTGGGGTTCTGCTCTGGGGCAGATAGCTTTCCTATTTCTATCTTTAGGTGTAGTTAGTTTCTCAGGCTGTGACGAGGCGTCTAGGACCAACGTAGGAACGCTCCACGGCTGCCTCTAGTTGCGGTGGTTAGTCAGGGTACTGCAATCTCATAGATTCCAACTGCTCTGGTGTATTTCCTTTTTTACCTGCACTCCTCAGCTACCGTAACATAACAGTATCACCGGCCATAAAAATTGTATGGTACTCACAGAAGGGAAAAAATATTTTGAAGGAAGAAAAGTTGTCAGAGATATTTTTCTGTTTGTTGCATTTTTTTTTTTTTTTTTCCCTCTGTATCTCTGGGTGCTGGGGAGGATCTTTTCTCCCAATGGAGTTTGCACAGTTGTCTGGCCGTGTGGATCAGCTTGCCACTGAGGTTCAGAGTATTGCTGCATATCTTGCTAGGTTGCCTGTTGTGGAACCTAGGATTCCCATGCCAGATTTGTTTTTAGGGGATCGAGCTAAGTTTCAGAATTTCAAAAATAATTGTAAATTGTTTCTTGCCTTAAAATCTAAGTCCTCAGGAAACGCAGCGCAGCGGGTTCAAATTATCATCTCTCTCCTGCGCGGCGATCCTCAGGATTGGGCTTTTTCCCTGATACCTGGGATCCTGTTTTGAGTGATGTTGATGCGTTTTTTCAGGCTTTGGGGTTATTGTACGATGAGCCTAATGTCACTGATCAAGCTGAAAAAACCTTGTTGGCATTAAATCAGGGGCTTGATGACGCTGAGTTATACTGTCAGAGATTCCGTAGGTGGGCAGTCCTGACCAAATGGAATGACGACGCTTTGGCAGCCCTTTTCCGGAAGGGTCTGTCGGATAATGTAAAGGATGTTATGGTGGGATTCCCTGTCCCCTCTGGTCTCAATGATTCTATGTCATTAGCGATTCAAATTGACAGACGTTTGCGTGAGCGGAGAAGTATGCGTGGAGTGGTGTTGCCTTGTGAGCCAGCTGCTGGGCCCATGCAGTGTGATGGAGTGGTGTCTGGGGCACAGCGTCATGAGTTTCGAAAGCGCAATGGGTTATGTTTCTACTGTGGTGATGCCTCTCATGCTATTTCAGTCTGCCCTAAGCGGGGAAGACGTTTTGCACGCTCAGTTGTCTTGGGTAGTGTTCAGACTAAGTTTTTATTAACTGTCACTCTGATATGCTCTCTGTCCTCATTTTCTGCTCAGGCTTTCGTTGATTCTGGAGCAGCTATTAACCTGATGGATTATGATTTTGCTAAACGTTGTGGATTTCCCTTGATACCCCTACAGAAGTCTATTCCCCTACTAGGGATCGATTCTACCCCTTTGGCTGAGAATAAACCCCAGTTTTCTACTCAGGTGATAATGAGGGTTGAACCTGATCACCAGGAGTGCTGCAAATTTTTGGTTCTATATAATCTGCATGACATTATAGTGCTGGGTTTCCCTTGGTTACAGTCTCATAATCCTGTTTTGGATTGGAAATCTGTGTCTGTAACCAGTTGGGGATGCCAATGTGTTAATACCAACACTCCTGTTTTTTCTGCCTCCCCCCAGGCTCAGGATGTTCCTGACTTTTTGTTTGATTTTTCTGATGTGTTTAGCGAAAGTAAATCTGCATCCTTACCTCCCCATAGGAGCTATGACTGCGCTATTGAATTAGTGCCAGGTAGTAAATTCCCTAAAGGTCGCCTTTTTAACTTGTCTGTACCTGAACATGACGCTATGCGGTCTTATATCAAGGAGTCATTGGAGAAGGGTCATATCAGACCATCCTCTTCACCCTTAGGTGCCGGTTTTTTCTTTGTGGCCAAAAAAGATGGTTCATTAAGGCCGTGTATTGATTATCGTCTCTTGAACAATATTACTGTGAAATATCAATACCCGTTACCCTTGATTTTTGACCTGTTTTCCAGGGTGAAAAACGCTACTTGGTTTACCAAGCTTGACCTCAGGGGGCGTATAACCTTATTCGCATTAAGCACGGGGATGAATGGAAGACGGCATTTAACACCCCTGAAGGGCATTTTGAGTACCTAGTGATGCCCTTTGGGCTCACTAATGCTCCTTCCGTCTTCCAGTCCTTCATGAATGACATTTTCAGGGATTTTGTGGACAAGTTTCTGATTGTTTATTTGGATGATATCTTGATTTTTTCTAATGACTGGGACTCTCATGTGAAACATGTTCGAACTGTATTCCAGATTTTGAGAGAGAATGCTCTGTATGTGAAGGGATCAAAGTGTCTTTTTGGCGTACAGAAGATCTCATTTCTGGGATTCATTTTGTCCCCATCTGTTATTGAAATGGACCCGGTCAAGGTTCAGGCCATCTGTGATTGGGTCCAACCTACTTCATTAAAGGCTCTTCAGAGATTTTTGGGTTTTGCCAATTTTTATCGTAAATTTATTGGTAATTTCTCGGTTATTGTTAAACCATTAACTGATTTGACCAGAAAGGGTTCTGATGTGGTGAATTGGCCTCCTGAGGCAGTCTCTGCGTTTCAGGAACTTAAGCAGAGATTCACTTCTGCTCCTGTTCTACGGCAGCCTGATGTTTCTCTGCCATTTCAGGTGGAGGTTGATGCCTCTGAAATTGGGGCAGGTGCCGTTTTGTCCCAAAAAGATCCAGAGACCTCTAAAAGTAACCCTTGTGCCTTTTTCTCTCGAAAATTTTCTCCTACTGAACGTAATTATGACGTGGGTAATCGGGAGTTATTGGCCATGAAGTGGGCTTTTGAAGAGTGGAGACATTGGCTGGAGGGAGCCAAACATCAGGTGGTGGTCCTTACGGACCATAAGAATCTGGTCTATCTGGAATCTGCCAAGCGACTCAATCCTAGACAGGCCAGGTGGGCCTTGTTTTTCACACGTTTTAATTTTGTGGTTTCCTTTCTTCCTGGCACTAAGAATGTTAAGGCGGATGCCCTCTCGAGGAGTTTCCTTGCGGACTCTCCTGAGCTATCTGATCCCTCTGTTATTTTGAAGGAGGGTGTAGTTCTTTCCGCCATCTCGCCCAATTTGAGACTTGCTCTGGAGGGGTGTCAGGAGGATAGGCCCGAGCGCTGCCCTGTTGGAAAATTGTTTGTCCCGGACCAATGGAAAAAGAGTGTGATGTCTGAGATTCATTGTTCCGCATTGGCTGGGCATCCCGGAATTTTTGGTACCAGAGACTTGGTTAGTCGGTCCTTTTGGTGGTCTACCTTGTCTCGCGATGTCAGGGAATTTGTGCAGTCCTGCGGGACTTGCTCTCGCTCCAAGCCTTGCTCTCGCTCTAGTGGTTTGTTGATGCCATTGCCTGTGCCCAAGAGACCATGGACCCATATCTCTATGGATTTCATTTCCGATCTTCCTGTTTCTCAGAGAATGACCACCATCTGGGTAATTTGTGATAGGTTTTCCAAAATGATACATCTTGTGCCATTACCTAAGTTGCCTTCCTCCTCTGAATTGGTGCCGTTGTTCCTTCAGCACGTGGTTCGTTTACACGGCATTCCTGAGAACATTGTGTCTGACAGAGGAGTCCAGTTTGTTTCCAGATTTGGAGGACTTTTTGTTCTAAACTGGGTGTTCAATTGTCTTTCTCCTCGGCATTTCATCCTCAGACCAATGGTCAAACTGAGAGAACAAACCAGACATTGGAGACTTATCTAAGATGCTTTGTGTCTGCTGATCAGGATGACTGGGTCTCTTTTTTGCCTTTGGCTGAGTTTGCTCTTAATAATAGGGCTAGCTCTGCCACTTTGATGTCTCCGTTTTTCTGTAATTCTGGGTTTCACCCTCGATTTCTTCAGGACAGACGGAGGCTTCTGTCTGTCCAGGTGTTGACTCTGTTGTTGAGCGTATGCAGCAGATTTGGGACCAGGTAGTGGAGAGGTTGTCCCTCTCTCAGGAGAAGGCCCAGCGGTTTGCTAACCGGCATAGGACTGATGGTCCTCGGTTTAAAGTGGGGGACTTGGTCTGGTTGTCCTCAAAGAATATTCCTATGAGAGTAGCATCTCCTAAATTTAAGCCTAGGTTCATTGGACCTTATAAGATCATGGAGATTATTAATCCTGTTTCTTTTCGTTTGCTTCTTCCAGGGACATTTAAGATCCATAACGTGTTCCACAAGTCCTTGTTGAAGAGGTTTGTTGAGCCAGTGGTTCCTGCTGCTGTGCCTCCTGACCCTGTTTTGGTTGAGGGCAATCTGGAGTATGTGGTTGAGAAAATATTGGATTCTCGTTTT
>JARQOD010000002.1:625384844-625458731 GCA_033576555.1 Oophaga sylvatica
TATAAGGGAGTCATTTTCCCATCAGGGTTGCCGGTGATCAATTGTTCTGGTCTGAATCCTTCTTTCCAGTTTCCCTGTAGCCTGCTGTGTCATGTCTGCATCTCCTGCTATCAGATAAGACAATTTCTTATTTTGTGTTTTTGCTATATTTTTGCATTTTGTCCTGCACTTCTGTGGGGGCCTTCTGGGTCCCCTCCGGGGGCTTTTGCCCTCTCAGTTTAGTCCAGCCACTGTGTTTTGTACTTTTGCTTTTTCCAGTTTTTTTTCAGTGGCTGCTGTTTTGATTTTTTTACACCAGAGAACTAATTTAGGTGGTAGAGGTCGTGTGATCTCAGGTGATTTTGAAATTAGTAGAGTTGGTGTTTTTTCAGGGTTTTCTGAGATTGCAGTAAGTACCCTTCCTGTCCTTTTCTATTTAGATAGTTTGGGCCCCAGCGTTTGCTCATACTATTTTCTTTCTGTGTCAGTATTTCCTCTTGTCTAACCGCCATTACATGTTTGGGGGCTTTCTATTATCTTTGGGGTTCTGCTCTGGGGCAGATAGCTTTCCTATTTCTATCTTTAGGTGTAGTTAGTTTCTCAGGCTGTGACGAGGCGTCTAGGACCAACGTAGGAACGCTCCACGGCTGCCTCTAGTTGCGGTGGTTAGTCAGGGTACTGCAATCTCATAGATTCCAACTGCTCTGGTGTATTTCCTTTTTTACCTGCACTCCTCAGCTACCGTAACATAACAGTATCACCGGCCATAAAAATTGTATGGTACTCACAGAAGGGAAAAAATATTTTGAAGGAAGAAAAGTTGTCAGAGATATTTTTCTGTTTGTTGCATTTTTTTTTTTTTTTTCCCTCTGTATCTCTGGGTGCTGGGGAGGATCTTTTCTCCCAATGGAGTTTGCACAGTTGTCTGGCCGTGTGGATCAGCTTGCCACTGAGGTTCAGAGTATTGCTGCATATCTTGCTAGGTTGCCTGTTGTGGAACCTAGGATTCCCATGCCAGATTTGTTTTTAGGGGATCGAGCTAAGTTTCAGAATTTCAAAAATAATTGTAAATTGTTTCTTGCCTTAAAATCTAAGTCCTCAGGAAACGCAGCGCAGCGGGTTCAAATTATCATCTCTCTCCTGCGCGGCGATCCTCAGGATTGGGCTTTTTCCCTGATACCTGGGGATCCTGTTTTGAGTGATGTTGATGCGTTTTTTCAGGCTTTGGGGTTATTGTACGATGAGCCTAATGTCACTGATCAAGCTGAAAAAACCTTGTTGGCATTAAATCAGGGGCTTGATGACGCTGAGTTATACTGTCAGAGATTCCGTAGGTGGGCAGTCCTGACCAAATGGAATGACGACGCTTTGGCAGCCCTTTTCCGGAAGGGTCTGTCGGATAATGTAAAGGATGTTATGGTGGGATTCCCTGTCCCCTCTGGTCTCAATGATTCTATGTCATTAGCGATTCAAATTGACAGACGTTTGCGTGAGCGGAGAAGTATGCGTGGAGTGGTGTTGCCTTGTGAGCCAGCTGCTGGGCCCATGCAGTGTGATGGAGTGGTGTCTGGGGCACAGCGTCATGAGTTTCGAAAGCGCAATGGGTTATGTTTCTACTGTGGTGATGCCTCTCATGCTATTTCAGTCTGCCCTAAGCGGGGAAGACGTTTTGCACGCTCAGTTGTCTTGGGTAGTGTTCAGACTAAGTTTTTATTAACTGTCACTCTGATATGCTCTCTGTCCTCATTTTCTGCTCAGGCTTTCGTTGATTCTGGAGCAGCTATTAACCTGATGGATTATGATTTTGCTAAACGTTGTGGATTTCCCTTGATACCCCTACAGAAGTCTATTCCCCTACTAGGGATCGATTCTACCCCTTTGGCTGAGAATAAACCCCAGTTTTCTACTCAGGTGATAATGAGGGTTGAACCTGATCACCAGGAGTGCTGCAAATTTTTGGTTCTATATAATCTGCATGACATTATAGTGCTGGGTTTCCCTTGGTTACAGTCTCATAATCCTGTTTTGGATTGGAAAT
Organism: Oophaga sylvatica; assembly: GCA_033576555.1. Taxonomy (NCBI): domain Eukaryota; kingdom Metazoa; phylum Chordata; class Amphibia; order Anura; family Dendrobatidae; genus Oophaga; species Oophaga sylvatica. The sequence goes on from JARQOD010000002.1 coordinate 625,386,862, forward strand.
CTGTGTCTGTAACCAGTTGGGGATGCCAATGTGTTAATACCAACACTCCTGTTTTTTCTGCCTCCCCCCAGGCTCAGGATGTTCCTGACTTTTTGTTTGATTTTTCTGATGTGTTTAGCGAAAGTAAATCTGCATCCTTACCTCCCCATAGGAGCTATGACTGCGCTATTGAATTAGTGCCAGGTAGTAAATTCCCTAAAGGTCGCCTTTTTAACTTGTCTGTACCTGAACATGACGCTATGCGGTCTTATATCAAGGAGTCATTGGAGAAGGGTCATATCAGACCATCCTCTTCACCCTTAGGTGCCGGTTTTTTCTTTGTGGCCAAAAAAGATGGTTCATTAAGGCCGTGTATTGATTATCGTCTCTTGAACAATATTACTGTGAAATATCAATACCCGTTACCCTTGATTTTTGACCTGTTTTCCAGGGTGAAAAACGCTACTTGGTTTACCAAGCTTGACCTCAGGGGGGCGTATAACCTTATTCGCATTAAGCACGGGGATGAATGGAAGACGGCATTTAACACCCCTGAAGGGCATTTTGAGTACCTAGTGATGCCCTTTGGGCTCACTAATGCTCCTTCCGTCTTCCAGTCCTTCATGAATGACATTTTCAGGGATTTTGTGGACAAGTTTCTGATTGTTTATTTGGATGATATCTTGATTTTTTCTAATGACTGGGACTCTCATGTGAAACATGTTCGAACTGTATTCCAGATTTTGAGAGAGAATGCTCTGTATGTGAAGGGATCAAAGTGTCTTTTTGGCGTACAGAAGATCTCATTTCTGGGATTCATTTTGTCCCCATCTGTTATTGAAATGGACCCGGTCAAGGTTCAGGCCATCTGTGATTGGGTCCAACCTACTTCATTAAAGGCTCTTCAGAGATTTTTGGGTTTTGCCAATTTTTATCGTAAATTTATTGGTAATTTCTCGGTTATTGTTAAACCATTAACTGATTTGACCAGAAAGGGTTCTGATGTGGTGAATTGGCCTCCTGAGGCAGTCTCTGCGTTTCAGGAACTTAAGCAGAGATTCACTTCTGCTCCTGTTCTACGGCAGCCTGATGTTTCTCTGCCATTTCAGGTGGAGGTTGATGCCTCTGAAATTGGGGCAGGTGCCGTTTTGTCCCAAAAAGATCCAGAGACCTCTAAAAGTAACCCTTGTGCCTTTTTCTCTCGAAAATTTTCTCCTACTGAACGTAATTATGACGTGGGTAATCGGGAGTTATTGGCCATGAAGTGGGCTTTTGAAGAGTGGAGACATTGGCTGGAGGGAGCCAAACATCAGGTGGTGGTCCTTACGGACCATAAGAATCTGGTCTATCTGGAATCTGCCAAGCGACTCAATCCTAGACAGGCCAGGTGGGCCTTGTTTTTCACACGTTTTAATTTTGTGGTTTCCTTTCTTCCTGGCACTAAGAATGTTAAGGCGGATGCCCTCTCGAGGAGTTTCCTTGCGGACTCTCCTGAGCTATCTGATCCCTCTGTTATTTTGAAGGAGGGTGTAGTTCTTTCCGCCATCTCGCCCAATTTGAGACTTGCTCTGGAGGGGTGTCAGGAGGATAGGCCCGAGCGCTGCCCTGTTGGAAAATTGTTTGTCCCGGACCAATGGAAAAAGAGTGTGATGTCTGAGATTCATTGTTCCGCATTGGCTGGGCATCCCGGAATTTTTGGTACCAGAGACTTGGTTAGTCGGTCCTTTTGGTGGTCTACCTTGTCTCGCGATGTCAGGGAATTTGTGCAGTCCTGCGGGACTTGCTCTCGCTCCAAGCCTTGCTCTCGCTCTAGTGGTTTGTTGATGCCATTGCCTGTGCCCAAGAGACCATGGACCCATATCTCTATGGATTTCATTTCCGATCTTCCTGTTTCTCAGAGAATGACCACCATCTGGGTAATTTGTGATAGGTTTTCCAAAATGATACATCTTGTGCCATTACCTAAGTTGCCTTCCTCCTCTGAATTGGTGCCGTTGTTCCTTCAGCACGTGGTTCGTTTACACGGCATTCCTGAGAACATTGTGTCTGACAGAGGAGTCCAGTTTGTTTCCAGATTTTGGAGGACTTTTTGTTCTAAACTGGGTGTTCAATTGTCTTTCTCCTCGGCATTTCATCCTCAGACCAATGGTCAAACTGAGAGAACAAACCAGACATTGGAGACTTATCTAAGATGCTTTGTGTCTGCTGATCAGGATGACTGGGTCTCTTTTTTGCCTTTGGCTGAGTTTGCTCTTAATAATAGGGCTAGCTCTGCCACTTTGATGTCTCCGTTTTTCTGTAATTCTGGGTTTCACCCTCGATTTCTTCAGGACAGACGGAGGCTTCTGTCTGTCCAGGTGTTGACTCTGTTGTTGAGCGTATGCAGCAGATTTGGGACCAGGTAGTGGAGAGGTTGTCCCTCTCTCAGGAGAAGGCCCAGCGGTTTGCTAACCGGCATAGGACTGATGGTCCTCGGTTTAAAGTGGGGGACTTGGTCTGGTTGTCCTCAAAGAATATTCCTATGAGAGTAGCATCTCCTAAATTTAAGCCTAGGTTCATTGGACCTTATAAGATCATGGAGATTATTAATCCTGTTTCTTTTCGTTTGCTTCTTCCAGGGACATTTAAGATCCATAACGTGTTCCACAAGTCCTTGTTGAAGAGGTTTGTTGAGCCAGTGGTTCCTGCTGCTGTGCCTCCTGACCCTGTTTTGGTTGAGGGCAATCTGGAGTATGTGGTTGAGAAAATATTGGATTCTCGTTTTTCTAGACGAAGACTCCGGTATTTGGTTAAATGGAGAGGTTATGGTCAGGAAGACAATTCTTGGGTGTTTGCTTCGGACATCCATGCTAGGAGACTTATCCGTGCGTATCATAGAACTCATCCTGACCGACCTGGTTGCTCAAATGAGGGTTCGGTGACCCCTCCTCAAGGGGGGGGTACTGTTGTGAATGGGTTTGAGATGAGTTCTGAGCAGAGGCTCCCTCTGGTGGTTACAAGCGGTACTAGTGTGGATTGTGAGGACTGGGAATCAGGTGTTACTGATTGGTCTTATATAAGGGAGTCATTTTCCCATCAGGGTTGCCGGTGATCAATTGTTCTGGTCTGAATCCTTCTTTCCAGTTTCCCTTGTAGCCTGCTGTGTCGTGTCTGCATCTCCTGCTATCAGATAAGACAATTTCTTATTTTGTGTTTTTGCTATATTTTTGCATTTTGTCCTGCACTTCTGTGGGGGCCTTCTGGGTCCCCTCCGGGGGCTTTTGCCCTCTCAGTTTAGTCCAGCCACTGTGTTTTGTACTTTTGCTTTTTCCAGTTTTTTTTCAGTGGCTGCTGTTTTGATTTTTTTACACCAGAGAACTAATTTAGGTGGTAGAGGTCGTGTGATCTCAGGTGATTTTGAAATTAGTAGAGTTGGTGTTTTTTCAGGGTTTTCTGAGATTGCAGTAAGTACCCTTCCTGTCCTTTTCTATTTAGATAGTTTGGGCCCCAGCGTTTGCTCATACTATTTTCTTTCTGTGTCAGTATTTCCTCTTGTCTAACCGCCATTACATGTTTGGGGGCTTTCTATTATCTTTGGGGTTCTGCTCCGGGGCAGATAGCTTTCCTATTCTATCTTTAGGTGTAGTTAGTTTCTCAGGCTGTGACGAGGCGTCTAGGACCAACGTAGGAACGCTCCACGGCTGCCTCTAGTTGCGGTGGTTAGTCAGGGTACTGCAATCTCATAGATTCCAACTGCTCTGGTGTATTTCCTTTTTTACCTGCACTCCTCAGCTACCGTAACATAACAGCTTCCATTTTGCATATTACCATGACCTCCAATATATAAATCCTGCCCATACATTTATAACACACCATTATAGGTCCTCAAGAATATCGCCATAGCGCTTGTACTTGTGGGATTGCTCCTCCCACCATCACTATAACAACCACCAATTAACATAACCTATTACCTTTTTATTTATTTTTATTTATTTTCATTAGTATGAACACCTACACCTTTTGTTAGAACCTAGAGTGCTTATCGCTCTCTCCATCTGACATTTTGCCGGTTTTAGAACGTCCTGTGCCTGCTCAGCGCCTCCCAGTCATCGCTATGGCAACACACCATACACAGCGCTGACCGCTCCGTCTCCCCTACTCACTGCGCATGCGCCGGCGTCATATGTCACTTCCGGACATGTGACCGGCCAGCCCCTTTAAAAATCCACGCCCACACTCCTCTGAGCAGCGTTTCCCAGCTAAGGCACTGATGTGCCAGCGATCCACTTCACCACCAACGCCTCCAACCCTGACAGGGAAGACCACTATATCACCAACGGATGTGAGCGCTTCTGGACTAAGATTAAGATAAGTACTACCCCTACCACACATAAAAGCGATATATATGACTCTGAATACCGATCTCTCCCCATAGCACACGGATATCCCACCATATCAATACTCTGCATCCCAGAACCCCACAATCTATGGGGTAATTATACTTTATTTTGTTAACCACATATATTTTGTTATTATTTTCCATGATACCTCCATGGTTTTCTCTTTCTTTGTTCACAGCATTACAATACCCTCCCTAATACAGCTAACCTATACCTGGTGTGTATATATACTGCATTTTCAATATCACATGACTCTGCAAGTGGGGTAAATATAAATATATCTTTACCATATATACTCCATACCCAGCCTTTGTTCATATTCATTTTCATTTTATTTTATTTTTCTTCCCATAGAATATGACCCTATACATACCCATATATAAAAAATTGCTGTATCCAAGTGAACATAAGTACCGGGTAAATACTGGTGTAACCCTATTCCTTTGTGCATCTCCTATATACATTATGTACAGCATTTAGCATTTAATACCATTTAATATCAATTGTCTCCATGCAGGTTTATTTCCTATGCCCTGCACCAATTCTCTATAAGGGATCCTTGTTAACCATACGCTCCAAAGCATCTTTATACTGGTATGTTCCACATCAGTCCCATCTCAATATGTATATATGTACCATATATAGCGACTGTCTCCCTGTTCTCCAGTCCGATATAATGTCCACAATACTCTTGGCATCCATATACGGATTTTGATTAAAGAATTGAACACTGTATATAATTTGTGACCTTGTATATATTGTATAATATTCATTTTGTATATAATTTACACTTCCATTTCATTTGTTTCAGCGACATTGTGATCAAGGCCAGGCTGTGGCCGAAACGTTAATATTGCTTGTTGTTTTTCACATTAAGGACATTGAATAATAATAAAAAAAATTTTTCACTTTGAAGCATAATCCTGAGTGCGGTGTTATTTGACAGTATTGTATTATAGTTCTGCATCCCTGACTACACATAGCAAAAACCTTTGAGTCCTGCCTCCCTGACTACACATAGAGAAAGCCTGTGTGTCACGATCCATTTTTGGATCTGTGGCAGATTTTGCTTTTCATATTAAAGCTTTTTCCTTTCAGGCCATTGGGGTTAATGTCAGTCTTTTCCCCCGGTGGCCACTGGTGTAATTACATTGCTGCTGAGTTTGCTGATGCAGGTGGTGACCACTCCCACCATCCTTTAAAAGGTCACCTGATGCATCAGCTGACTGTTGGTGATACACTTTCTCTTTAGAGACCAACCAAGCTGGAGTCAGGAACTTGCTTAGTGCAGTGGTACTTCAGCTATTACCTTGATCTGGTGCCTTACTCTGCTGTGCGGTGCATTGCAACAGAGAAAGCTAAGTTTTGTTTTTAGTTGCCTTGTCCCCTAGGTGTCTGTCTTTTCTTCCTTTTTGTTATATTGGTGCAGTTCACTTTATTCCCTGTCTCACCTCCTGGGGAGCGGGTTGGGGGGTTTAGCTCAGGGCTAAACAGGAGATAAGGACAGGTCGGTGACTTGGGCCTCACTACCTTCAAGTGTACCCCCAAGTTGAGGAAAGACAGGGCACCCCCTTAGCCTTAGGGGCAGTTCAGGGGCCCAGGTTCCTCGTCCTCTGTTTTCACACTACTGCCCCCTGACACTGTGAGTTCTGCTTCACAATCTACACTTAGAGAAAGCCTGTGAGTCCTGCTTTCCTGACTACACATAGAGAAAGTCTGTGAGTTCTGCTTCACAACCTACACTTAGAAAAAGCCTGTGAGTCCTGCTTCACCCGACTACACATAGAGAAAGCCTGTGAGTCCTGCTTCATCGACTACACTTAGAAAAAGCCTGAGTCCAGCTTTGTCAGGCCTAGCGGGTGAAATGCGCGTCGAGGTGCTTGGCAGCACGGCGGCAGAGTACACGTGTCCCCTTTTTAAGGAACCATGGCCACAGGTATTATATGAACTTTTTTGGTTATTTATATTAACCATAGTTAACGGTTTTTCAGATAAGTGATCCTAGTTAAACATTCGGCCGCATGATAGTATACCTTATTCAAGTGTTACTTTATCACTTACCTAATACCATATGGTAGTTGATTTTCTTCCTATTTATGATTGGATTTAATCTGATTAGTGGTCATGTGTATGCCTCCTCACAGATATGTGCCCATTCACATTGAGGCTCCTTTCAGTTGCCTTTATTAGGATCTATAGGGATTCTGATGTCTCTGTTTCGCCCTGCTGTTTTAGTCTTTTTTGTCTCTGATTGTCCTTTGTGTGTCTCATGTTTTTTGATACTGGATATATGATATGTAATTCTAGTTAATATTGTATAATATAGACATAGAGAAAGCCTGTGATACGGAATTTGCCCATAGGGGAGTTGGTACGGGCTAAAAGACAATGTTCCACAGATCAAGATGGGGGCTGGAGGAGGCGCAGCCTGGAGGAAGCCCCCCATGACTGCGATGGGCGGGAGGTTTGATAGACAAGGGGCTATCTTGGCAGGGATTGGTTAAAAGTAGATTGTATGGGGTGGGGTTTGAGGAAGTGGTGGGGGTCAGTGGAAAGTGCGGGAAAACCGCCATTCCACTTTTGAGGCACAAGCAGGCAGTCGCACCCAGCCTCCCTTTTTTATACATTTGCTTGTGGGCCGGGTGTTGAGCAGCAAACAAGGAGGGCATAAGTCGGGGTATTCATGTTTTGTATTATGTTTTCTCGTCACAGTGGCAAGGGGGCGGGGGGTGGGGTTCTTGGAGTTGATGAGGATTGTACGGAGAAGGAATTTGAGGCAAATTTCTTGGCAGTTTTAAAATGGTAAGGGGTTGGTCTGGCTTTGCTTATGGGCTCTGGACGGGGTTTTTCCCCCGGGAGCTCTGGTGGATATTCTTCCCAGAACGGTATGTACGGTGCCCTCGAGCTGGTGATGGACGGCTGAGGGTAACATGGTGGGCGAGTTTTCATTGCTTATAGCAAAGTGTTGAAGCCAGACCTTTTAGCTCCAAGAACCTCCCCCTCATAAATTACATTTTTATATGGTATGTTATCATTTATTGTTTGTTAATAAAATATGGCCGCTGTGGCCAAAATTATCCAAAGAATTAAGTTGTGGCGTGTTTCATTTGAAAAGGTAAGGGGGGGGAGCATCGGATTAAGGGGAGAAGAGAAGGGTTTTTCCCTCTTTTAGTTCGGGGCCTGTTTAGGCGGGGTGAGTAAGTAAAACCGTCCTCGCCATACGCGGTCATGCACTAACCAGAGAAAATTCAAAGGATTGAAAGGATGTTAAAAAACAGGGGTTACAAAAATTGGATGCTCCAAAGGGCAAATAATTTGGTAAAGGATAGAATTAGAGAGTCTTTACTGGGTGACGAAAACCGTGTAGACAGGGTTAATGCACAGAATTTACCTACATTTTCAACCGCCTATAGTGTGGACTATAACAACAATGTCGCACTGATGCAAACGTTTTGGCCCACTCTCTATCAGGATGAAGTTTTGGGCAAAATCTTGAAAACAGGCTATCGTTGTGTCCCCAGACGTGCCAGAACACTAGGAAACATTTTATCCCCAAGTCTTTTTGTCAGTGCGGAAAGGAAACCTACATGGTTGACACAAAAAGGGTTTTATAAGTGTGGGGGAAAGAAGTGCACCTTGTGTGGGCATATGGAGAGAACAAAGGAATTTTGTAATAATATGACCAACAAGAAATATTTGATTAAAGCATTTTGCAACACTACGCGTTGCTTATACGCGACATGTGTAGTGTGCAGTAAGTACTACATAGGGTGCACGGCGAGACCCCTTAAGAGAAGAATTAGTGAGCATATTACAGCTGCCAAGTCTGACAGTAGTGTCAATCCACGGGGATTGTTCTTTCCCTCTTGCTTTACACTGCTACTCTTCCCCCCTTTTTTTTTTCCTTTTTTTGGGGGTGGGAGTTTTGCATTGCAAGCATTAAGGGAAAAAATATACCAATATGGAGAATAGCTTAGCACTATGTTGCGCTTTATAATGCAGCTTTTCTCTTTTTTCCCTCTTGCTTTACACTGCAGCTCTTCTCCCATCTTTTTTTTTCTTTACCCTGCTCCATATTTTCATCATATATAAGAAATACATAAAGTTGTTGTACTGATAAAGTAGAGATGTCTTTTACAAACTTATTTTGTGTGGATAAGGAAGCGACAATCTATGTAGGCGTCATGATATTTGGTAGGCTGTCTCACATTTGAATTTGCAATGAAGGTAAATCAGTCATGCCAAGTAACAGGTGTACGTTGTTTTCATTCAATGGAATAGGTATATAGGGATGTTTTTATGTATTGTTCATATGCCTATGATTAAGAACTCTGTTTGAAACGCGTCAGCGTTTAGGGTCTGCGTCCCCGCATGATGTTTTATTCTTGACATGAAAATAAAATATTGCAGATTTTAATGAAGAGACGCCTGGTGCTGGAACTTTTTTTCTTTCTTTGCTACACATAGAGAAAGCCTGAGTCCTGCTTCTCCGACTACTCATAGAGAAATGTTCTCAGCAATTCATAAATCCACATAAAATAATCTAGAACTAAACAATTCTAGACAATAAAATCTGACATTTAATTCTTAAAAAAAGAAGCCCTGTAAGGAGAGTCATTTTAGGGGACAGACGTTCAGAGGTATATATCAGATATGAAGGCTTATTCCAGTGGCCTTCACCTAAAACAGACTGAAGAATGACATCTAAAATGATGAGAATGAGGTGCAAACAAAGCATGGAGGACAGCATTACACATTTATTAGAGAGAATGACAATCGAATGCTTAGTTGTTACATTTCTTGAGAATAATCCAACACCGCCTCCACCGCTCATCAAGGCAAACGCGGGACAATCGGCGCATAGAACACCGGGCTCTGGAAGTTCCTGCCCACTCCCTGTTCTGTCTCTGCTCATTGTTGGGTCACAATCGGCGCGTAGAACACCGGGCTCTGGAAGATCCTGACCGCTCCCTGTTCTGTCTCTGCTCATTCTTGGGTCACAATCGGCGCGTAGAACACCGGGCTCTGGAAGTTCCTGCCCACTCCCTGTTCTGTCTCTGCTCGCTCATTGTTGGGTCACAATCGGCGCATAGAACACCCGGGCTCTGGAAGATCCTGACCGCTCCCTGTTCTGTCTCTGCTCATTCTTGGGTCACAATCGGCGCGTAGAACACCGGGCTCTGGAAGTTCCTGACCGCTCCCTGTTCTGTCTCTGCTCATTGTTGGGTCACAATCGGCGCGTAGAACACCGGGCTCTAGAAGATCCTGACCACTCCCTGTTCTGTCTCCGCTCATTGTTGGGTCACAATCGGCGCATAGAACACCGGGCTCTGGAAGATCCTGACCGCTCCCTGTTCTGTCTCTGCTCATTGTTGGGTCACAATCGGCGCGTGGAACACCGGGCTCTGGAAGATCCTGACCGCTCCCTGTTCTGTCTCCGCTCATTGTTGGGTCACAATAGGCGCGTAGAACACCGGGCTCTGGAAGATCTTGACCGCTCCCTGTTCTGTCTCTGCTCGTTCATTGTTGGGTCACAATCGGCACGTAGAACACCGGGCTCTGGAAGATCCCGACCACTCCCTGTTCTGTCTCTGCTCATTGTTGGGTCACAATCGGTGCGTAGAACACCGGGCTCTGGAAGTTCCTGACTGTTCCCTGTTCTGTCTCTGGGGCTCAACGTGCGGTGACCGCTCAGAGGATGGAGATTCAGCCGGTGTCGGAGGCTGGGGACAGCAAAATCGCCATCAAAAATATAGAGCGTGAGCTTTTATGTCCTGTTTGTAAGGCGTTATACACACGTCCACTGATTTTACCATGTCAGCACAACATCTGCCACAAGTGTGTGAAGGAGCTGCTCTTCGTGTCTCTGGAGGACTCCACAGATGTGGCTCTGAAACCTCAACACCTGGAAGCCCCTGCGTCTGCATGCAGTCAACCAGCTTAGAAAGAATTGACAGACTTCTTAGATCAGGGTCTAAGTGCAATTCTTTAACTCCTAGAATGACTTCATTGTCGTGTCCCAGCTGTTTACGTGAAGTGGACCTTGGAGAGCGAGGAATGAATGGCCTTTTTCGGAACGTTACTTTGGAATCAATAGTAGAACGCTACAGACAGAAGGCTCGAGCTGCTGCTGCCATCATGTGTGACTTTTGCAAACCTCCAGTCCAAGAATCTACAAAGAGCTTTTTGGATTGCAGCGCCAGCTTCTGCAATGAGTGCTACAAGATCAACCATCCCTGGGGGACCATCAAAGCTCAGCATGAATATGGTGCCCCTACAACAAGCTTCAGCCTTAAAGTGCTCATGTGTCCTGAACACGAGTCGGAGAAGGTGAACATGTATTGTGAAATCTGCAGCAGACCGATTTGTCATTTGTGTAGACTCTCAGGTTCACATGCAAACCACAGAGTGACCATCATTAGTAACGCCTACAAAATGCTGAAGGAGAAAGGGTATCGGTTATCTTATCAGCAAAGAGAGTCAAGTGAAGACCCAGATAACGGAACTGGAGACTTTAATTAGAAGAACTGAGAGCAATGGAGATCGAGCCGTCGCAGAGGCTACCTACAACATTGGCAAACTATTTAATATTTTGGAAGATAGGAAAGCATTTGTGCTGCAGTCTATAAAGAGCTCCCAGTCTTCTAGATTAGAGAAACTACAGAGTCAGCTGGAGGAATATCAGGGCCTCCTGGAGAATAATGGTCTGGTGGGATACGCACAAGAAGTCTTGAAGGAAACTGATCACTCCTGCTTTGTTCAAACTGCAAAACAACTACAAACCAGAATTCAGAAAGCTTCAGAATCTTTGAAAACTGTCCACCCAGCTGCAGATTCCACCTTTGAAGACTATTTGGTTGATATTTCTAAGGAAGAAGTGTTATTGAATGACTTGTCTTTCTCCAAAGCTCTAAAGATACCTCAAATCATCATGGATGAGAGCAGAGTATACAACAATGCGAAGATCTGCTGGAATCGGCCTAACGATTCAGGTTTCGCAGACGGCTATATTCTGGAGTACCGGAAACTTGATAAAAATCAAGATCTTTCATGAAATGAAATTGAAGCATCAAGTACAAGTAAAGTAGTCTCTGATCTAGACCTAAACAGCTCCTACTGCTTCCGAGTGCAGGGCCTTAGGGGCTTCATGTGCAGCACCCACAGCGAAGAAGTCGTCCTCCAGACCCCACCTGCCCCAGTGTTCTGCTTTCTTTTTGATGATAAATGTGGATTCAACAAGGAGCATCTGATGCTTAACGACAGAAGGAACACTGTGGAAAGTGTCGCCGGTCATCCCCTACTACTCGGAGCTGAACGCATACAAGTTGGATGTTACATGTGCCTTGATTACATTATTGGCGATGCTGGCATCACTGAGGGCAAGCATTTTTGGGCCTTCTCGGTTGAGCCTTACTCATACATGGTGAAAGTTGGAGTTGCATCGGATATCAAGCTGCAAGAATGGCTCCATAACCCTCTTGACATTAGTAGTCCCAGATATGATCACGATAGTGGTCACGACAGTGACAGTGAAGATGTTGCCTTTGACTCATCACAAACTTTCACTTTGTCAACAATAGGCATGAGAAAGTTCTTTATCCCCAAAGCGTCTGTTTCCACTGGTTATGGAGAGTGTGTTCTCCCTCTGCCTGTCCGAATAGGGGTTTGCCTGGACTATCAAAAGGGAAAAGTGGGATTCTATGATGCCACCAACATGAATGTCTGTATGAAAGAGAAGTGGACTGCATCGGAACAATGTATCCCGTGTTTGCCTTGATGGGCAGTGGAGCAATTCGTTTGGAGGAAGTAATTCCCGAAAAACACTTGGATTATTCTCAAGAAATATAACAACCAAGCATTCAATTGTCATTCTCTCTAATAAATGTGTAATGCTGTCCTCCATGCTTTGTTTGCACCTCATTCCTATCATTTTAGATGTCATTCTACCGTCTGTTTTAGCTGAAGGCCACTGGAATAAGCCTTCATATCCGATATATATGTCTGAACGTCTGTCCCTTAAAATGACCCTCCTTAAAGGGCTTCTTTTTTTAAGAATGAAATACTCATAGAGAAAGCCTGAGTCATGCTTCCCCGACCACTCATAGAGAATGCCTGAGTCCTGCTTCCCCAACCAATTATTGAGAAATCCGGTGACTCCTGCTACCCGACTACTCATAGAGAAAGTCTCTGTGTCCTGCTTTCTCACTAGGGGCGAAACGACCGGTGGGTCATAGGCCTACTGATGCCAGCAGAAACTTCAACTGGATGTGCTTCCTCGGATGTACATCTAGCTGAAGTGTATTGAAGCGCACAGGCCCATACATGATCATTCACGCTACCGGCCAATCAGAGGTCAGCAGCTGATGGCGTGCACGTGATGGGGTGCATGTCAGTGACATAGGAGCAAAGGGATGGTGACTATTTATTTAAAAAAAATCTGTGACCATACTAATACATTGATGACTATGGGGGTGCATTATACTTTATGGATGACTATGGGGATTCATTATACTTTTGTATGACTATGGGGTGCATTATACATTATGAATGACTATGGGGTGCATTATATTTTACAGATGACTATGGGGTGCACTATATTCCATGGATGACTAGGTGGTGTATTATACTTTATGGATGACTTTGGGTGCATTACATTTTATGGATGACTATAGGCTGTGCACTATACTTAATAGATGACTATGGGGTGCATTATACTTTATGGATGACTATGGTGGTGCATTATACTTTATGGATGACTTTGGGGTGCATTCAGGGTCGGACTGGCCCACCGGAGAACCGAAGTCCTGCGGTGGGCCCAGGCTCTGACACCTGCTGGCATATTGGCCACAGCTGCCTAGGGTCCCCATTGCTCCAGGGGCCCCCAGCCAGCGGTGTGTCACTAATAGCGGCACACCCAGCTGCTTTGGGGCCCCTGAGTCTAGGGGGGCCCCTCCCGGTGCCAGGAGCAGCAGTTGGAGACAAGCGCCTGTCCCCGCTGCTAAAGAGAAATTAATATTCATGCTTCACCACGCCCCCATGGGTGTGGAGAGGAGTGAATACCATTTCTCTTTAATAGTGGGCAGCGTTAGCCATAAGCTGTGGCTAACACTGCCCTCTGGTGCTGCTGAATCGGGGCCCCGAAGGTGGGCCCCTAAAGGGGACGAACCCTAATTGCGATCCCTGCAGCTTGGGACCGGAGCGGAGCTGCAGGGATCTGACGCTGTCATCCTTCCTGCTTGCCTGCCCGGCACTTCCTGTCTGACACAGCGCGGCTGGATGACATCATCATTCAGCGCGGCTGTTTCAGATAGGAAGCTGCTGGGATGTGCAGCGGGGCACGGTGCGGATAGGTGAGTGTGTGTGTGTCTGCCTGCGTGTGTGTATGTGGTGCGGTGCTTTGTGTGTGTGTATGTGAGAGAGTGGTGCAGTGCTGTCTGTGTGTGGTGCTGTATGTGTGATGGTGGTGGGGTTGAGGCAATGATGGTGGTAATGATGGTGTTGGGGGGAGGCAGTGATGGTGGTGAGGAGACAATGATGGTGGTGGGGGAGGCAATGATGTTGATGGGGAGGCAATGATAATGATGGGGAGGCAATGATGATGATGGGGGCAATGATGGTGGTGGGGGAAGGTAATAATGATGGTGGTGAGTAGGTGATGATGGTGGTGGGGGGTGAGGCAATGATGACGGTGAGGAGGAAATGATAGTGGTGAGGGGAAGGCAATGATGATGGTGGTGTGGAGGTGATGATGGTGGTGGGGGAGGCAATGATGGTGGTGAGGAGGCAATGATGATGGTGGTAAGGAGGCAATGTTGGTGGTGGGGGGAGGCAATGATGATGATGATGGGGAGACGATGGTTGAGGTGGGGGAATCATGATAATAGATGGATAGATAACAGATAGATAATAGATAGAAAATAGATGTTAGATAATAGATGATAGATAGGTAGATAATAAATAGATATGATTGATAGATAGATAGATAGATAGATAGATAGATAGATAGTTAGATAGATAATAGATAGATAGATAGATAGATAGATAGATAGATAGATAGATAGATGTTAGATAATAGAAAGATACAGTACAGACCAAAAGTTTGGACACACCTTCTCATTCAAAGATTTTTCTGTATTTTCATGACTATGAAAGTTGTACATTAACACTGAAGGCATCAAAACTATGAATTAATAGACTGTGGAATTATAGACTTAACAAAAAAGTGTGAAACAAATGAAAATGTCTTATATTCTAGGTTCTTCAAAGTAGCCACCTTTTGCTTTGATTACTGCTTTGCACACTCTTGTCATTCTCTTGATAAGCTTCAAGAGGTAGTCACTGGAAATGGTCTTCCAACAATCTTGAAGGAGTTCCCAGAGATGCTTAGCACTTGTTGGCCCTTTTGCGTTCACTCTGCGGTCCAGCTCACCCCAAACCATCTCGATTGGGTTCAGGTCTGGTGACTGTGGAGGCCAGGTCATCTAGCGTAGCACCCCAACACTCTCCTTCTTGGTCAAATAGCCCTTACACAGCCTGGAGGTGTGTTTGTGGTCATTGTCCTGTTGAAAAATAAATGATGGTCCAACTAAATGCAAACTGGATGGAATAGCATGCTGCTGCAAGATGCTGTGGTAGCCATGCTGCTTCAGTATGCCTTCAATTTTGAATAAATCCCCAACAGTGTCACCAGCAAAGCACCCCCACACCATCACACCTCCTCCTCCATGCTTCACGGTGGGAACCAGGCATGTAGAGTCCATCCGTTCACCTTTTTCTGCGTCGCACAAAGACACGGTGGTTGGAACCAAAGATCTCAAATTTGGACTCATCAGACCAAAGCACAGATTTCCACTGGTCTAATGTCCTTTCCTTGTGTTCTTTAGCCCAAACAAGTCTCTTCTACTTGTTGCCTGTCCTTAGCAGTGGTTTCCCAGCAGATATTTTACCATGAAGGCCTGCTGCACAAAGTCTCCTCTTAACAGTTGTTGTAGAGATGTGTCTGCTGCTAGAACTCTGTGTGGCATTGACCTGGTCTCTAATCTGAGCTGCTGTAAACCTGCAATTTCTGAGGCTGGTGACTAGGATAAACTTATCCTCAGAAGCAGAGGTGACTCTTGGTCTTCCTTTCCTGGGGCGGTCCTCATGTGAGCCAGTTTCTTTGTAGCGCTTGATGGTTTTTGCAACTGCACTTGGGGACACTTTCAAATTTTTCACAATTTTTCGGACTGACTGACCTTCATTTCTTAAAGTAATGATGGCCACTCGTTTTTCTTTACTTAGCTGCTTTTTTCTTGCCATAATACAAATTCTAACAGTCTATTCAGTAGGAGTATCAGCTGTGTATCCACCAGACTTCTGCACAACATGACTGATGGTCCCAACCCTATTTATAAGGCCAGAAATCCCACTTATTAAACCTGACAGGGCACACCTGTGAAGTGAAAACCATTCCTGGTGACTACCTCTTGAAGCTCATCAAAAGAATGCCAAGAGTGTGCAAAGCAGTCATCAAAGCAAAAGGTGGCTACTTTGAAGAACCTAGAATATAAGACATATTTTCAGTTGTTTCACACTTTTTTGTTAAGTATATAATTCCACATGTGTTAATTCAGAATTTTGATGCCTTCAGTGTGAATGTACAATTTTCATAGTCATGAAAATACAGAAAAATCTTTGAATGAGGTGTGTCCAAACTTTTGGTCTATACTGTATGTATATATACAGTGGGTTCGGAAAGTATTCAGACCCCTTTACATTTTTCACTCTGTTTCATTGCAGCCATTTGGTAAATTCAAAAAAGTTCATTTTCCTCATTAATGTACACTCTGCACCCCATCTTTACTGAAAAAAACAGAAATGTAGAAATTTTTGCAAATTTATTAAAAAAGAAAAACTGAAATATCACATTGTCATAAGTATTCAGACCCTTTGCTCAGTTCTGAGTAGAAGCGCCTTTTGAGCTAGTACAGCCATGAGTCTTCTTGGGAATGATGCAACAAGTTTTTTACACTTGGATTTGGGGATCCTCTGCCATTCTTCCTTGCAGATCCTCTCCAGTTCCATCAGGTTGGATGGTGAACGTTGGTGGACAGCCATTTTCAGGTCTCTCCAGAGATGCTCAATTGGGTTTAGGTCAGGGCTCTGGCTGGACCGGTCAAGAATGGTCACAGAGTTGTTTTGAAGCCACTCCTTTGTTATTTTAGCTGTGTGCTTAGGGCGTGCCTTGCCACAATTCTGTCTCTCAGCTCCTTGGACAGTTCCTTTGACCTCATGATTCTCATTTGGTCTGACATGCACTGTGAGCTGTGAGGTCTTATATAGACAGGTGTGCGCCTTTCCAAATCAAGTCCTATCAGTTTAATTAAACCCAGCTGGACTCCAATGAAGGAGTAGAACCATCTCAAGGAGGATCACAAGGAAATGGACAGCATGTGACTTAAATATGAGTGTCTGAGCAAAGGGTCTGAATACTTATGACCATGTGATATTTCAGTATTTCTTTTTTAATAAATTTGCAAAAATGTCTACATTTCTGGTTTTTATCAGTAAAAATGGGTGCAGAGTGTACATTAATGAGAAAAAAATGAACTTTTATGCATTTACCAAATTACTACAATGAAACAAAGAGTGAAAAATTTAAAGGTGTCTGAATACTTTCCGAACCCACTGTATATATATATATATGTATATATATATATATATATATATATATATATAATTTATTCAGGATGGGGGCCCGATCCAAATCTTGCACAGTGGACCATCAGACTCTAGTTATGCCACTGTCCCTCACTGCTCATTGAGAAAGTCTGAGTCCTGCTTCCCTGACCACTCAAAGAGAAAACCTGTGAATTATGCTTCCTTGACAACTGTTAGCAAACTGCATTTTTTACCAAAAATCAAAATTAGTAATTGTAAAAAAATTAAATTAAATGCCAAATGTAACAAAAAACCCAAATAACGTCCAAAACATCCAGCAAAAAAAAAAAAAATAATAATATAATAATACAAATGAAATTATATAAAAGAAAAATTATACCATAATGCAAGAAGGAAATATGTAAAAAAAAAAAGTTCTGGTCCTCAAGAAGCCTAAAATTAAGGTAGGCAAGAGATGCATCCAGGTGATGTCCTTGGCAATGGTATGATTGAATTTTGCAGGGCAATCCTGCAACCTGAGTTGAAATATTAAGTTATGCAAAAACTTCCCCTATTTTTGGGGGGGCGTCTTGATCAATATTGGGGGGTGCCCAGTGTGATTCTGGAAACCAAAATTGGTGCAATGGAAAAATTGTGCAGTTAATTAGCTCTCTGAAGTGAGAGGTGGACCTCCGCTAATTCTCTTTTGTACCAATTATTATACTACCCTCATTATTTAAAGTCCAGAGCATAGAAAACAACAGGCACCAATTGTTGCCATTTTTGTTGCCATCTCATCCACGTAAGTAGCTCGGTGCCATCTTGTAGGTTGCTGCTATCGCTCCGGAGTTTTCCATTTGTTTTTCATTAATGATAAAATATTCCACATCAGCAGCAATGTACTCGCTCTGACAACCGCCCTGACATGTTTATCAAGCAATAAATTAGGAATTTAAGACGTATTGACTAAGTATGGCCATGTTTAAAATCTTCCTCCCAATGGTGAATGGATTCCTTTGAAATGATGGATTAAAATTCAATAAAGACTTCCAAGTATTCAGGGGAAATGTATTAAAACATTCTCTAGAATTCTTATTAGTCTCTTGCGGGCAAAATGTAAAAAAATGATTTTTTTTTCTACTGCAGAAATGCATATGTAAATGATTGGGAAGATACGCACCGAGCAAATACTGAAAACTCACACATGTAGACTATGAATTGGTAATAAATTATGTGATTTGAGCTTTTCGAAGTGTATTGTGCGCTAAAAGGGGCTGTCCAGAATTAGGAAATCATGGCTGCTTTCTTTCACAGCATAGTATCTGAGCATATAGGTTGTGCATGATATTAAAGCTTGAGGGCTGAATTGCAATACCAGACACAAACAATAATGAGAGGTGGCGCTGTTTCTGAAAGCAGCCATGTTTTTCTAATGCTGGAAACCCCCTATAGAGGTGGTTGCCCCACATAGGATAAGTGACAACTTGCAGTTTGCTGGGGGTCCAAGCAATGAGTCCTTCTCCAAATCCCAATTCCAAGAACGGGGCTCTGTAATGCCCTATTAGAATGAAGCAGTGGCCGTGCATGTGCTGTACTATGCCAATCATTGTCTATCGACAGTATAGGACCGTCAGTACAGGGCTCGACGATGCTAGTCCCATAGACAAAGAATGGAGTGGGGGTGCGTATGCATGGTGCGTATGCATGGCTGTTGTTCCATTTTAATGCGGCATCTCAGAGCCCAATTCTTGAGATCATTGCATGTACCAGGAAATAACGCTTTAGCGGGGTTTTCCCATAATATGAATATGCATTACAGATCAGTTAGGGCGTTATTTAACCCTTTAGTAATTAAGCAAATTTTGACCTTAACGACCAGTCCAAATTTTTTAAAATCTGACCATTGTCATTTTATGTAATAATAACTCTGGAACGCTTCAGCGGATCCCAGTGATTCTGAGACTTTTTTTCGGGACATATTGTACTTTATGTTAGTGGTAAATTTTGGTCGATATGACTTGTGCGTATTTATGAAAATATCAAAAAATTTACAAAAAAATGAGATATGCAAATTACCTCTTCAAACAAAGAGGACTTGTACTCTATAGCGCCACCTATTGGAAGTAGCGATCCTACAAGTCACAATCAACCCTTTAACGAGTCTTGTAATATGACTTAGGATAAAAGCCAAATCAGAATCTCCATTTGCAGACACGGTGTTTCGGACTATTGGTCCTCGTCAGTGCAAAGTAGGAGAGATCTGATTTGGCTAGATGAGAGGCTCTGGACTGGGGTCTGGGGGGTAAGGTTTCTCCTTGTGGAGAGTGACATACCAGCTCTGGCGTGTCGAGGTAAGGAGGCTTATTCGCCGTGCAATGCTCCTCTGGGAAATTTTAATATGCAAATTGCCTCTTCAAACAAAGAGGACTTGTACTCTATAGCGCCACCTATTGGAAGCAGCGATCCTACAAGTCACAATCAACCCTTTAACGAGTCTTGTAATATGACTTAGGATAAAAGCCAAATCAGAATCTCCATTTGCAGACACGGTGTTTCGAACATTTTGCAATTTTCTAACTTTAAATTTTTATGCCCTTAATTCAGAAAATTATACAATATAAAATAATTAATAAATAACATTTCCCATATGTCTACTTTACAAATGCATCATTTGTAAACAATATATTTTTTATGTTAGAAGGGTTCAAAGTTGATCAGCAATTTCTCATTTTTACAACAAAATTTACAAAACCACATTTTATGGACCACATCACATTTGAAGTGACTTTGAGGGGTTTATATGATATAAAATACTAAAAAGTGACACATTGTAAAGGCTGCACCCCTCAAATTCCTTAAATCCACATTTAAGAAGTTTATTAACCCTTCTGGTGCTTCACAGGAATTAATGGAATGTGGAAGGAAAAATTCAACATGTAATTTTTTTTTTTACAAAAAAGTAACTTTAGCCCTTATTTTTTTACTTTTAAAAGGCTAACAAGAGAAAATGAACCCCAAAATTTGTTGTGCAATTTCTCATGAGTAAGCCGATACCCCATATGTGGGGGAAAACTACTATTTAGGCACACAGCAGGGCTCAGAAGGTAAGGAGCACCTTTTGACTTTTTGAATGCAAAAATAGCTGGAATCACTGGACAAATTGCAGGGCTCGGAATGGAAGGAACAATATTTGAATTTTGAAACACAACTTGGCTGAAATAGATTGCGGGCGACAGGTCACATTTGCAGGGCCCCTAATGTGTCCAAAGAACAGAAACTCCCCACAATTGACCCCATTTTGGAAACTACACCCCTGAAGGATTTTATCCAGTATAGTGTATAGTGAGGATTTTGAACCCACAGGTACGACAGAATTTTATAACATTAGGTTGTCATATTGAATATGTCCTCATTAGTGTTGAGCGCAAGTGGTCACTATTCGAGTTTGCATCCGGTGCTCATGTATGCACCGTGTATCGTGAGTGTCCAAGTGACATGCTCAAGTCCCTGCCCCTCATGCTTCGTGGCTGTCAGCCACAAAAAATGCGAGGATTGCCCATGTATGGCAGGCGATGCAATCTCGAGTAGCGAGCACTTGTGCTAAACACTAGTCGTCATATCGTCACCATTTTTTTTACATTTGAAAAAGAAAACAACCGTAAGCTCAACCCTAACTCTTATCCCAACCCTAACTGTTAGCCCAACCCTAACCCTAATGTCAAAGATTGAAAAAAATGAAAATTATAAAATAAAAAAATTTGATATGACTAAGGGGATGACACGGGGAAGCAATGATTTACTGATTATTGGCTTTTAATCACTATGATAGTGTCTATCACAGTGATCAAAAGGAGCTAGTAGGAAAAATCCCTGCTGTTACTGGTGGTCGCCAGATCTCGGCGGGTGCACTGAGCATGCGCCCACCATTTTTTTTTTTCAGGAAGAGGAGTTGGAAGGACGGGGGACAGGGGTCAGAGCAGGAGGGGCCAGAGGATGGCATAGTTACCGGGGGGGGGCTTGGGGACATCAGTTTTCTCTTCTGAGGCATGTATACCATGTCAGAAGAGAGATAAATTATTTTTATAGTGGACACACTTTTTTTTTTTACTTGATCACCATTACTCATTGAATAAAGACAATCACATTATCGAGGACTGGAAAATCTGGCCCTGATCCTATAAAGGGTCGATTTTGACTTTTAGTAATTAACTACCTCCTAGTTGATAGCAAAAGAGTTCCAGTTCCTGTTCACATGTGTACAATTATAGAATCAGAAAAAGAAAAAATGCACGACCTTACGTACGTTTCGGCTATTGCCTTCTTGCCTCCCCCAGAAGAAGGCAATAGCCAAAACTTATGTAGGGGCAGGCACTGGCACCCACCAGAGGTAACTTTTGTATTGTTTTGATCAATTCTTTGTACTCCTCCATGCTTCTTTAGGAGAATGTTTTTCTACTAGGAATTTTGGCTCTCTTTTTTATGTATTATCCCGTGAAGTGTGTTAGTCCATCAATTTTTATGTCCAACCTCTTTACAATATGTGGTGGGTTCTTGTTGCCAAATTTTTGGTTTGAAACTTTTTAATAACTTTGTCTGTCTTTTTGGTTTTTCTTTGTTAATAAAATTTTGTGCTTTTTTATGATTGGTTCCTGTGTACATTTTTTCTTTTTCTGATTCTGTTACATTGTACTGAACCCTATTTATGTCCATTTTTGTTTGTCATTTTACTATATTTTTTTCATATATTGTATTGTATTACATGATTTGATGCCTTAATTATTGACCCAACCCCCCTTTTTATGTGTACAATAATGTAATTTTTTTATTCATTTGAACAGTTACAGAAGCAAAATTATTTTTTTCACAACATCTCTTGATATTGGCAATTTTTCTCTTATGTC
The DNA here is from genome assembly GCA_033576555.1 of Oophaga sylvatica. NCBI lineage: Eukaryota > Metazoa > Chordata > Amphibia > Anura > Dendrobatidae > Oophaga > Oophaga sylvatica. The sequence continues at coordinate 625,408,760 of JARQOD010000002.1, forward strand.
TGAAGGCTTTCTCACTGCAAGCAGGTGTTTTTTTCAATCCACCAATAATTCCTTGTTTAGTTTTATACCAAATACACAGTGCACCATAATTCTGATAAATTTGGCGTAAAGCCTGTTGTCGCAGAAAAAAAAATAGCACATTCCATGGAGTTAGATTTTAGCTTGCTTTTATACTGCTCAGCTCAGGTATCGCCGTAATAAATTATTGATTTAGTTAAGTTTTTATAAAGCTAAAACTTTATCAGTGTTTGACATTTTTTTACATTTTTTTGTGTGGTGTTTTTACACAATCGAGAAAACATTGACATTGCTAAAAAAAATGTACCGTAACTGTTTTGAAAACTCCTGTCAACTCACATTTAGCTAAGACATGATTTAATCTATTTACACATCCTAAAGTCTGGTAAAATTTAACAAGTAATTCCAAATAGAAATTTAAGTCCGAGACGGGAATAGAAATTATGGAATTTTTTACTCCGCACCCTTAGCAATGATGAAAGGAGAATAACAGGAGTTTACCGGAGTGCCGGCCAATATGACATTCAGTGCATGGCGCTACCAAACATTGCTGATTACACCTGTGAGTAAAGATCGTCGGAATCACTAACATAAGTGAGACTGAGAGAACTTCAGAAATGTAGACTTGGAGAAGCCAAATCACATCTGGAAGCTCTAATCATGGAAACTGGATGGGAACCAATAAATCTTTCTGTTGTCTACTGTACTCTGGCTTCTTATTGTCCAAATAATCTTAGAAATGACATGAAAGTTAAATGTGTTGCCACGCACATGGAATCCCTTATCTGAAAAAACTTAGCTTGACGGTCTATAAATGGACCTAGTGGGTTTCCGCACCATCTTTAGTAGCCAAAAAATGGCAGTGCAAACTTAGATTTCAGGTTTCTTGGTTATATTTTACATGGACCATGTGAGGGATCTCACAGGGAAAGGGGTGTCGACTTCGCTCACCTCGGGGAGGGGAGAGAATGACCCAGCAGGGATCGGCTCTCTGGCACCACCACTTGCCCCAGGTCAGTCAGGGAACTGTACCGAGGGCAAATAGTCACCGGAAAGGCTTCCCTTATAGGTACAAGTTATTGAGGCGCTCCCAGTGAGGGGGCATATATATCTCCAGTCCAGGCTGGGGATATATATATAAACCTCTCGGCTGTCACTGTCAGAGTTCGTCACTAACCAGTACAGTATGCTGCCACCAGTTCCTCGTTCGAAATAAGGCCCATCAGACAACAGGGTTATATCAAGTCAGAAACCAACCCGGGTAGTGTATAATATACAACGGAGCATGCGGACGTGGGGATTCGTGTATCGAGATAAAAGAGCAGCCCAAGATTAATTTTATATTTAATCACCAAAAAGGCGCACTAGAAATATACAGGTATATATTTACAGAACACTATACAAGTATACAGTCAGGAGTGTAGTACAAGGTTGGGTATAGATAGGTTGCAATTACCGTGTTATGTAGCATATAACCACAGGGAGGCGCTGATGGATAACAGGTCCAAATCTTAGTTATAGGCTTTTCCTGGCTGGGTCAGGTAACGGATCCTCCTGCCAGTGGGAAAAACTAAGCTCAAAATGAGGAGCTGTCTCTTATCTCCTAAGCTGCTCCCTCCCACACTCTGTGCCCACCCCTGGGCTTGTGCAGCCTCTCTACTTCCATCTCTGAGAATATGATTTTCTGTCCAGAGCCGTTGATGGCCCATAACATTCTTCCTGAAGCTCTGAATGGATTCCCCTGGATTTTATCTGCTTATAGAGATTAAATATGCCTACCGTATGTAATTCCGGTTAGCTATGCTTTATAACTGAATAATTCAGAGTGCTACAGGTGGCTGCTGGGCACGGACATATGGGGAAGGAATGCTGTTTTCGATTATGTGCTTGGCTAGTCTCAAAGATATTGCATTCTGTTATTACAGGTCATTTTCCAGATTCAATACCTCAGAGCCTTGCTGTGACTTGTTGTGCCATGGTGTCTCCATGTGCTTGAGTCAGACAAAAGAGTTCAGTTTGGCTGTCGATGCATACGAGTTCACACCCTTGTGTTAAGAGCTTCAAATAGCTTCTTCCTGGATTTTAATTAACCCCTTCCCGACCCATGACGCCACGTAGGCGTCATGAAAATCAGTGCCAATATGACCCATGACGCCTATGTGGCGTCATGAAAGGATCGCGTCCCTGCAGGTCGGGAGACCGGGTCACTGAAAGGTCACCCGACCCGCCGGCACAGGACCCTTTGTGCTTCACCACAGGGGGGTTGGCTTAACCCCCCCGTGGCCACGATCGCTCTGATTGGCTGTTAAAAGTGAAACAGCCAATCAGAGCAATCTGTAATATTTCACCAATATAATTGGTGAAATATTACAATCCAGCCATGGCCGATGCTGCAATAGCATCTGCCATGGCTGGACACCGAGCCCTGACCCCCCCACAGGGATTCACGGCGGCGATCGGCCGCCGCCACCGAAAGATGGCAGCGGTCGGTCACCGCTGTCACTAAAAGCTCCCCTCGTCCTGGCCTCCGCTGCCCCCACCTTCCGATCCCCCCCCCCCAAATTTATTTTGATCACTGTGATAAACTGTCACAGTGATCAAAATAAAAAAAAGTAAGTGAACCCCCCCTGTCATAGGTAGGGAAAAATAATAAAGAATTATTTTTTTTTCCTATTAGGCCCTGTGCACACGTTGTGGATTTTGCTGCGGATCCGCAGCTGATTTCTCTGCTGATCCGCAGCTGATTTCTCTGCTGATCCGCAGCTGATTTCGCTGCTGATCCCAGCGATTCGCTGCTGATCCGCAGCGGATTTCGCTGCTGATCCGCAGCGGATTTCGCTGCTGATCAGCAGCGGATTTCGCTGCTGATCCACAGCTGATTTCGCTGCTGATCCGCAGCTGATTTCGCTGCTGATCCTCGCTGATTTCGCTGCTGATCCGCTGCTGATTTCGCTGCGGAATCAGCAGCGAAATCAGCAGCGAAATCAGCTGCGGATCAGCAGCGGATTTCGCTGCTGATCCGCAGCTGATTTCGCTGCTGATCCGCAGCTGATTTCGCTGCTGATCCGCAGCGGATTTCGCTGCTGATCCGCAGCTGATTTCGCTGCTGATCCGCAGCTGATTTCGCTGCTGATCCGCAGCGATTTGCTGCTAATCCGCAGCGGATTTTGCTGCGGATCAGCAGCGGATTTTGCTGCGGATCCGCAGCGGATTTGGCGCTGCGGATCCACAGCAGATCCAGAAACCATGTACAATACAATGCAAATAAATGGTAAAAAAAAACGCTGTGCACATGCTGCAGATTTTTCAGCGCGGATTTGCTGCGGTTTTAAATCCGCAGCATGTCAATTCTTTGTGCGGATTCCGCAGCGATTTTACACCTATTCCATTATAGGCGTAAAACCGCAGAGAAAAACCGCAGCAAATCCGCGCTAAATACGCAGGTAAAAGGCAGGTCGTTTTACCTGCGGATTTTAGAAAAATCCGCAAGTGAATCCGCAACGTGTGCACGGGGCCTTAGGGTCAGGCTGGGTTCATATTGCATTATGGCAGTCCGTTAGATGGACTGCGTTTCACCGCGGTATAGCGCGGTGTAACGCAGTCCGTTAACGCTGCCATTCACCCCATTTGTGTGCGCATCGCAACACATGCCATGAAGCGGCATGCGTTCGCGACGTGTCGTCATTCAGTGACGGAGCCTTGGACGCAGGCTGCAGCGTCTGGGCTCCATCACCGCTAGCACAGATGAATCATCGCTGATTCCTCTGCACTAGCGGGTATAGCATAACGCTATTGCGTTATGCTATACCGTTACCAGCCCGTCAACGCTACGTGTTGAACGGGCTGGTAAAATGCAATATGAACCCAGCCTTAGGGTTAGAACTAGGGTTAGGGTTAGAACTAGGGTAAGGGTTAGAACTAGGGTAAGGGTTAGAACTAGGGTTAGGGTTGGAATTAGGGTTAAGGTTGGGATTAGGGTTAGGGTTGGGATAAGCGTTAGGGGTGTTTTGGGGTTAGGGTTGGGATTAGGGTTAGGCTTGTGGTTAGGTTTATGGTTAGAGTTGGGATTAGGGTTAGGGGTGTGTTGGGGTTAGGGTTATGGTTAGGGTTTGTATTAGGGTTAGGGGTGTGTAGGGGTTAGGGTTGGGGTTAGGGGTGTGTTGGGGTTAGGGTTGGAGTTAGAATTGAGGGTTTCCACTATTTAGGTACATCAGGGGATCTCCATACGCGACATGGCGCCACCATTGATTCCTGCAAATTTTGCGTTCAAAAAGTCAAACAGTGCTCCCTTTATTCCAAGCCCCGACGTGTGCCCAAACAGTGGTTTACCCCCACATATGGGGTATCAGCATACTCGGGAAAAATTGCACAACAACTTTGGGGTCTAATTTCTCCTGTTACTGTTGGGAAAAAAAATTGGGGACTAAAAAATTATTTTTGTGGAAAAAAAATGATTTTTTATTTTCACGGCTCTGCGTTATAAACTTCTGTGAAGAACTTGGGGGTTCAAAGTGCTCACCACACATCTAGATAAGTTCCTTGCGGGGTCTAGTTTCCAAAATGGGGTCACTTGTGGGAAGTTTATACTGTTTAGGCACATCAGGGACTCTGCAAACGTAACATGACGCCCGCAGACCATTCCATCAAGTCGGCAATTCAAAACGTCACTACTTCCCTTCCGAGCCCCGAAGTGTGCCCATACAGTAGTTTTCTCCCACATATGGGATATCAGCGTACTCAAGACAAATTGGACAACAACTTTTGAGGTCTAATTTCTCTTGTTACCCTTGGGAAAATAAAAAAATTGGGGACTAAAAGATCATGTTTGTGGAAAAAATATGATTTTTTTATTTTCATGGCCCGGCGTTATAAACTTCTGTGTAGCCCTTGGGGGTTCAAAGTGCTCACTACACATCTAGATAAGCTCCTTGGGGGTCTAGTTTCCAAAATGGGGTCACTTGTGGGGGTTTCTACTGTTTAGGCACATCAGGGCTCTGCAAAGGCAACATGACGCCCACAGAACATTCCATCAAGTCTGCATTCCAAAATGGCGCTCCTTCCCTTCTGTGCTCTCCCATGCGCCAAAACAGTGGTTCCCCCCCACATATGGGGTACCAGTGTACTCAGGACAAACTGTACAACAACTTTTGTGGTCCAATTTCTCCTGTTACCCTTGTGAAAATAAAAAAATTGCGGGTTAAAAAAATCAGTTTTTGAGGAAAAAAAATATTTTTTATTTTCACGGCTCTGCATTACAAACTTCTGTGAAGCACGTGGGGGTTCAAGGTGCTCACCATACATCTAGTTAAGTTCCTTGAGGGGTCTAGTTTACAAAATGTGGTCACTTGTGGGGGGTTTCTACTGTTTAGGCACATCAGGGGCTCTGCCCGCCCGCAGACCATTCCATCAAGTTGGCATTTCAAAGCGTCACTACATCCCTTCCAAGCCCTGACGTGTGCCCAAACAGTGGTTCTCCCCCCACATGTGAGGTACTAGCGTACTTAGGACAAATTAGACAACAACTTTTGGGGTCCAATTTCTCCTGTAACCATTGTGAAAATAAAAAATATGGGGCTAAATAATAATTTTTTGAGAAAAAAAAATGATTTTTTATTTTCACGGCTCTGCGTTATAAAGTTTTGTGAAGCACCTGGGGGTTCAAAGTGCTCACTGTGCATCTGCATAAGTTTCTTAGGGGGTCTAGTTTCCAAAATGGGGTCATTTGTGGGGGAGCTCCAAAGTTTAGGCATACAGGGGCTCTCCAAACATGACATGGTGTCCGCTAACAACTGGAGCTAATTTTCCATTCAAAAAGTCAAATGGCGCTCCTTCCCTTCTGAGCCCTGCCGTGCGCCCAAACAGTGGTTTATGACCACATATGAGGTATCTGTGTACTCAGGAGAAATTGCCCAACAAATTTTAGGATCCAATTTATACTGTTGCCCATGTGAAAATGAAAAAACTGAGGCTAAAAGAAAATTTTTGTGAAAAAAAAAGTACTTTCTTTTTTTTACGGATCAATTTGTGAAGCACTTGGGGGTTCAAAGTGCTCACTCTGCATCTAGATAAGTTCCTTGGGGGTCTAGTTTCCAAAATGGGGTCACTTGTGGGGGAGCTCCAATGTTTAGGCACACAGGGACTCTCCAAATGCGACATGGCATCCGCTAAATATTCCAGCATATTTTCCATTCAAACAGTCAAATGGCGCTCCTTCCCTTCTGAGCCCTTCCGTGCGCCCAAACAGTGGTTTATGACCACATATGAGGTATCGGTGTACTCAGGAGAAATTGCCCAACAAATTTTAGGATCCAATTTATACTGTTGCCCATGTGAAAATGAAAAAACTGAGGCTAAAAGAAAATTTTTGTGAAAAAAATGTACTTTCTTTTTTTTACGGATCAATTTGTGAAGCACCTGGGGGTTTAAAGTGCTCACTCTGCATCTAGATAAGTTCCTTGGGGAGTCTAGTTTCCAAAATGGGGTCACTTGTGGGGGAGCTCCAATGTTTAGGCACACAGGGACTCTCCAAATGCGACATGGCAACCGCTAAATATTCCAGCATATTTTCCATTCAAAAAGTCAAATGGCGCTCCTTCCCTTCTGAGCCCTGCCGTGCGCCCAAACAGTGGTTTATGACCACATATGAGGTATCGGTGTACTCAGGAGAAATTGCCCAACAAATTTTAGGATCCATTTTATCCTGTTGCCCATGTGAAAATGAAAAAACTGAGGCTAAAAGAACATTTTTGTGAAAAAAAAAGTACTTTCTTTTTTTTACGGATCAATTTGTGAAGCACCGGGGGGTTCAAAGTGCTCACTCTGCATCTAGATAAGTTCCTTACGGTGTCTAGTTTCCAAAATGGGGTCACTTGTGGGGGAGCTCCAATGTTTAGGCACACAGGGACTCTCCAAATGCGACATGGCAACCGCTAAATATTCCAGCATATTTTCCATTCAAAAAGTCAAATGGCGCTCCTTCCCTTCTGAGCCCTGCCGTGCGCCCAAACAGTGGTTTATGACCACATATGAGGTATCTGTATACTCAGGAGAAATTGCCCAACAAATTTTAGGGTCCATTTTATCCTGATGCCCATGCAAAAATGAAAAAATTTATGCTAAAAGAAAAATTTTGTTGGAAAAATTAAAATGTCAATTTTTTCCTTCCACGTTGCTTTAGTTCCTGTGAAGCACCTGAAGGGTTAATAATCTTCTTGAATGTAGTTTTGAGTAGCTTTAGGGGTGCAGTTTTTATAATGGTGTCACTTTTGGGTATTTTCTGCCATATAGACCCCTCAAAGTGACTTCAAATGTGAGGTGGTCCCTAAAAAAAATGGTTTTGTAAATTTTGCTGTAAAAATGAGAAATCGCTGGTCAACTTTTAACCCTTATAACTTCCTAACAAAAAAAAATGTTGTTCCCAAAATTGTGCTGATGTAAAGTAGACATGTGGGAAATGTTATTTATTAACTATTTTGTGTCACATAACTCTCTGGTTTAACAGAATAAAAATTCAAAATTTGAAAATTGCGAAATTTTCAAAATTTTGGCCAAAGTTCCATTTTTTTCACAAATAAACGCAAAAATTATCGACCTAAATTTACCACTAACATGAAGCCCAATATGTCACGAAAAAACAATCTCAGAATCACTAGGATCCATTGAAGCGTTCCTGAGTTATTACCTCATAAAGGGACACTGGTCAGAATTGCAAAAAATGGCCAGGTCATTTAGGTCAAAATAGGCTGGGTCATGAAGGGGTTAAAGAAAAACAAGGCATTGCTTTTTATGGCCTTGGGTAATGCATGCTAAGGGAGGGGACACGTTTCAGGAGTGGAGAGGAGATCTTCTGGACCTATAATCCAAAATGGAGTCTCCCTAGTCCCTCACAGACCAAATCATAAAACTTCATAACCACATACAAGAAGGATGCAAATATTAATATAGAGAACTTTTCTAGCCTAGTCAATTAAAAAAAAAAGTCATAAATGTGTGAGCAGGTTGCGGGATGCAGTGACGGACAGGAGACAGAGCAAGGTGTAATAGTTTTACTTAACACTGATATACTCAACGCAGGGAGGTAAACGGTTAACAGAGGAATATGCAGTTCAAAATGTGAATAGCATGCAGAGTTAAAGAGCAGTAGGAAAGGTATTAACAGTTTTTGCTGAGTCAACTTATCCTATCAGTCATTTCTCAAGATGTGGTAGCCACAGAGCAGGTGATGGCGCCAACAACGGCTGGCGTGGCGCTTGTCTTTTGAGGTATGGAAGGTAACAATGATCAGGCGGCAGCGGTTGGTCTCTGGCAGCTTCCGCTGAGCCCCTAGTCCATATACTGGTGTGGCCGAAGGCGTGGGGGCCACCGCACTGTCCGAGCCCAACATGGTCTGACAGATGTACACTGGGGAATCGAGGCACGTGCGCAGTACTCAATAGCCCGGAGCGTTTGGCACCTCGCTTCGTTGTGACCAACGGGCACACACCACGTCTCTCTTCACAGTCTCTGTCAGCGGTGGCGGGATGCTTGAGAGCGGGCCTGCGCTGTACTGATGCTCGAGGGACAGATCACTTGCTTCCGCCTGCTGCGCGCTGTCTGTTCCCGCCAAGTCTGTGCGCGCTGTGGCTGTAAACGCTTAGCCACACCCCCAGCTTCCTCCTGCAAAGATTGATCCGGTCTCTTTAGCTTTACCCCGGACAACAGAGGAGACAGCCCCAACAGTTCTAGACCCAGTACAAAGCAGGTACCCGTGGCACGGTCTTTCTTCTTACACTTGCATCTAATAATATCTAGAAAAGCAAACCCTGCCCACTTGCGGGCATAAATGACTAAAAAATAATGGAGCCTATAGTTTAATATATTTTCTATATTTTTCCAGATCCAATCTTTTGTTTTCTTCTTTTACCCTTATAAGATGGCTGGACCATCATTGTAAATGCACCATTGTATATACACACCTGTACTTTGTATCTCCCCCACCTCATTGTAGATTGTAAGCTCTCACGAGCAGGGTCGGCTTATTTTGCTTTAATTATTGTATTGTTAACGTTGTTACTTATGACTTGTGTTTTGAAACTGTTAAACTGTAAAGCGCTGCGGAATATGTTGGCACTATATAAATAAAGATTATTATTATTATTATTATTATAGGTGTATTCTTTAGGATATTAATTGCTATGGACTCACCTGTGAGGTATTGTCTCTAAGACATAGGTCAGAGTGAGCAACATGGACCAAAGGTAAAGACACCATGGGCAGGACTTGACTGGGGGCATGTTGAATAGCAAGGACCAGGACAACAGGAAGATAAGCGGAGCAGAAAAAAACAGATGACAAGAGTGTAAATGTCACAATTCAGCTGTCAGGTGACCCATGACTAGGGGCACCTTCCCTGTCCCTATCACTAGGGGGCACCCTAGCTTACCCTATTACCCGGGATACTTCTGAAGGTGGAGTTGCCAACCCTTGCCTTATTTCCTGAGTTAGCCCTCTGTCTGTTCTTTTCCCCCACCCAGGGAAGAGGGGTGCTACTGTGCACCATAGTACACCAACCTGACAAAAAAGGCAACACAAACAAGGGGGTAAGTGAAAATACCAGGCACACAAATATTCACTCACATATAACAGAGGAATGCACTGGGGAGTGGAGGATGGGGAAAAAATAAAGTAAGAGGAGGGGAAGGGAATTGCCACACTCATAAACCACGCAACATTCACAGATAACTCCTTCAAAATTCCTTCTCAGATGAACACCTCTCATCCTAAGCCATGCAGAAAAAGCTACCTCTGACATGGATTTGAATCATGAGGACCGAGGACCCGATTTGTGCCAGTCAAGACCCAGAGTCCTGATGATGCCAGTCAAGAGCCAGGGTCCAGTCCTCCGAGCCCAGACCTGGGAGACTCCCGCATTCGATCAAGCACCGAAGATCTGTTAGGATACGAGAGATGCGAGTGAGCTTCCAGCACTGTCGTATGGTACAGGAGTTGGCCTGGGCTAGGACAACAGACAGGGTGGGAGCTGATAGAAGTGTAGGAGGCCAAATGCGCTTTGGTGGAATTTGTCAGGAGGACTTGAGGCCTAGCAGTAAGAACGAGGATGATCCAGCACGGTAGCTCTCATGTTAATGGGTGTACAACCCCTGTTAGACAGTTTTGAGAATAATCAATAAGAGAATTCCATAACATTTTAAAGTGAATTCTAGGACTCATTACATTATACTTTCTGTATTGTATAATCCACTTTCACATTGTTTAACTGTTGTTATAACTACCGCAATTTCCCACCATAACAGGGGAAATAAATAATTAATTGGCTGTTCCCACCTCACGTCTATCTGCATGTTGCATCCGGTCACCTGCTTTACACTTACACCAGAGGAAAAGTTCAGCAGAAAACAAATAGCTAGCCACTGGAAACAGTGATGACCAGGCAAACTATTTTGTAGTGAAGATACAATATGTTGAGGAAGGTTTGCTATGTGAACAGCTCCAGAAAAGAGTTCATTGTGCATAATGCAGAAAAACATTAGCAGCAGGTCTGAGCCAGGAAGTAAATGTAGATTGAACAAACAAACAGAGTTTTTTGGAAAGATAATGTAGGAGAGAGAGCCCCCGCTGTGTGACGGGGACGGAACCAAGGGGGCTGTCAGTTAAGTTCCTAGGGGGAAGGTTCCCAAGGGAAGGAACTGCAGGACGACCCAGAGACTATTCTGGAAGGTATGGGGGTGGGGCGACTATAAAAGGAGCACAAGGGACCAGCAGGGGGCACTTGACGCAGAGGCAGACGAGAGGCAGGAAGGAGGAACCTGACGGGGATCGAAGAGCAAGACACAGTCAGTGGCCACGCGTGAGGAAGTACAGAGACTCACGTGACCCGGGGAGAAGATGATCCCTAGCAGAGCAAAGAGGCTGCGGCCTGTGTGCTGCCACCCGCGGCCGCCACTGTCCCACTCCAGCCCGCGCCTGCGGCCTGTACGTTGCCACCCGCGGCCGCCGTTGTCCCGTTCCAGCCGGCGACTGCAGCCTGTACGCTGCCACCCGCAGCCGCAACTGCCCCGCTCCAGCCTGCGGCTGCTGCCATCCCGCCACGAGAGTGGCGGACTCAATGCCAGGGAACTTCTCCAGGGTCTGTTGCGCCCCATCTGCACCTGGGTGTAGGAACGCCCGAAGCCCACGACAGCTCCTCATTGGCTGGGCCCAGCGGCAGAGGCGCCGAACGGACACCTTCCGGACAACAGCTCTGCCGGACGTCAGAGAAGGATAAGTGACACTCTGTTAACTGTTAACTATAGTACTAGGACCTTTAGACGGCCCTAACGCTGCCTTATAGTCGTTGGCACCCGCCTGATAGCCGTTTGCTCAGTTAATTGTGTATTGTTGTATACTTTCCCTGAAAGGAGAACCACTGTCAGCTTACTAGTTATTCCTATAACCCTATATAAAGGTTCAGTTTAAGCTTTCTCCGTCTCCGACTCGTCACTGCATCCCGCGTACCTGCGAATACCACATTTAGCGTAGTCGGCAGGATGCAGTCTCCGAGCGTGAGCGGGGAAGCTGTAGACCAAGGGGGTGAGGTGGCCCCAGGACCAGCCTATCATTGGGGGCCATGCTGAACAACTTGCCCAAGTTCACCGGCAGTAATACCATGCTGTGGAGCTGGACGGAGGGAATGCGGGGGTTGTTCAGGATGCACCCGAAAACCCCTGATCTGGAGGCAGAGGTGGCCATCATGGCACTGGAGGGAAAGGCCCGGGACTCCGTAATGTTAAGACCCCCGGGACAACGAAATACTTTTGTTCGTGTGTTGCAGACCTTGGAGGAGACCCACAGGGACCCGACTGATGTAGGGGAACTGAGAACCCAGCTGTTCAGCCGCATGCAGGGAGAGGGGGAGACCGTCACCCAGTATATGAATGTGCTTTAGGAGCTCTATACGGCCATTGAGCGAAAAGACTGAGTCGGCGTGGGGCCCCTTGACATAACCCTGCGTGACCTCTTGGTGAGTGGATTGCGCGACCCCCTGACTAAGCAAGCCTTGTGGGAGCGGGTACGGGTAGACCCACGTCTGACATTCTCTGGGATAGAGAGTGAGGCCTGTGCATGAGAGCGAGAGCAAAGGGTGACAGCCCCCGTGAGGAAGGCCCCGAGCACTGAAGCTTGCCTGAGACTTATTTCCGGCAGCACTTCCCAGAAGCCACAAGGCCCCAGTGGGCATCCATGATAAAGCTAGTGGCTGCCAACCAATTGCCCATCGCCGTCGTCAGAGTAGTATGGATGCAGATTTCGATGTGCGGCAAGTCAATGGGCCGGCAAGGTGTGGTCCTAACTCGAGGAGACTAGGCCAATAGATACGCCGTCACCTTGGGCATGAATATACTAAAAGAATTTGGCAGTCTTCTCCTCAATGAACCTGCTCAAGAGACTTTGAGACAATGGAGCCCCTGTACTCTGTAGGGGCAAGTCTTCCAGCAGCTGGTGCGGGGGGCGCGAGTCCAAGAGGCCTGCCAGGAGGGAGAAGTGCTGGGGAGAGTGACTGCGCCTGCGGCTCCTCAGCTCGTGCTACCGCCAGGACAGACAGTTGTTGCTCTGCCTGTCTGGGCCCATGTACTGCTGGAAGGAGTAAAGGTGCAGGTGGAGCCATGCTTCCCCGATCATCTGCCCTCCAGGCACCTGGTGGCACGCGCCCTGGCTACCGTGAGAAAGGGGACAGTCCTCGTGCAGTGTGTCAACCTGGAAGAACAGGACATTCTCCTGAAGCCTCACGTAGAAATGGCAAAATTTGTAAAACCGTTGGAAGAGGTGCCCCCGCCCCCGGCGTTACAGATGGGGGTGAGTCCAGGGGAACCCTGGGCCGTAACTGTGCACTCCGTCCAGACCACAGAGCCCCCGCCTGAGAAGGCGGGGCGGGCAATCTTGGAGAAAATGTGAGCCGAACTCTCTGGCCTCGGCCCGGCCCAAATACACAAAGTGGAAGGTCTCCTGGGCCATTACCAAGAGGTATTCACCAGCCACGAGGACAACTTCAGGTGCACCACAGCCATTACACACGGCATTCCCACTGAAGGGACAGCCCCCATCAGAAAGCGATATCGGCAGATCCCACCGCAGTTATATCAAGTAGTAAAGACACTGCTGAGTCAAATGCTGCAAAAAGGGGTTATCCGGGAAAGCCAGAGTCCCTGGGCAGCCCTCATAGTGTTGGTGCGGAAAAAGGACGGCACCCTGCGGTTCTGTGTGAATTACTGGAAGTTGAATGCCTGCACCATCAAAGACTCATATCCGCTCCCTCATATAGAGGAGGCACTGTCGGCCCTGGGACAGGCGAAATATTTCTCCACCTTGGACTTGGCCAGTGGGTACCAATGTCCGAAGAAGATTGGGCAAAAACCACCTTCATTCTGCCCATGGGACTGTTTGAATTCAACCGGATGCCGTTTGGGCTGGCCAACGCCCCTGGAACCTTCCAGCGTCTAATGGAGCGGTGCGTAGGCGACCTCAACTTTGAAGCCACCCTGATATACTTGGACGACATCATCATCTATGCCACCACGTTTGAGGACCACCTGCATCGTCTGGGTCAGGTGCTCGGCTGGCTGCAAAAGTACGGGTTGAAGGTGAAGCCCCAGAAATGCCACCTGTTTCGCACACAGATTGAATATCGGGGGCATGTTGTCGCCGCCGAGGGCGTGAGACCTTCTCCGGAGAAGGTCGCTGCGATACGGGAGTGGTCTACCCCCGAGACGGTGAAGGATGTGCGGGCCTTTTTGGGGCTTGCTGGATATTACCGTCGCTTGGTGAAAAATTTCGCCCGCCGAAGCTCGAGTCCTGCAAGACCTACTAAGAGGAATCCCAGCCGGTGCTAACAATTGCAAGGTACAATAGCGTGAACCACAGGAAGAAGCCTTCCAAGACCTTAAGACCGCACTCTCAGAAGCTACGGTGTTAGCCTACGCGGATTTCTCGCAGCCATTCATTCTGCACACCGACGGGAGCTTGCACATGCTGGGGGCTGTGTTGTCGCAGATGCAGGATGGCCGAGAGGTGATCACCTATGGCAGCCGATCGCTTCACAACTTCGAACGCAATCCTGATAACTACAGCTCTTTCAATCTCGAGCTCCTGGCGGTAGTGCGAGCCATGACAGAGTGATTCGCGGAGTACCTAGCGGGTTCCGAGGTGGTGGTACGAACTGACAACAACCCCTTGGCCCACCTCGAAGACGCCAAGTTGGGGGTCATGGAGCAACGATAGGTGGCCAGGATGGCCAAGTTCAAATACAAGATCGTTTACAAAAGGGGCGGAGAACGTCCACGCCGACGCCTTATCCAGGATTCGGCACACTGTCACGGAATGGAGCCGGGATGAAGAGCTAGAAGGAGAAGAAACGCCGTTCTCCTTAAAACCTGCCGAGACCACAGCAATGGCGAGAGAACAGTCCAGTGTGAAACACACTGGGGGCATTCTCGAGCAGTCCCGGGATGAGTGGATACACCAGCAACAAGAAGATGGCGAAATCAGCGCCCTCCGCCGGTGGGTCGCCCAAAGACAACTACCCAATGACGCTCAAAGGGAAACTCTTTCTAAGGACACCGTGCTACTGCTTCGCCAGTGGGAGAGACTGGTGATCAAAAAGGGACTATTGTATTGCAAAGCAACACTGCGCACTGAACCCACAGCAAAACGGCAGGTGGTGGTGCCAGAAGCCCTACTGACTGAAATTGCTCAGGAAGCTCATGAGAAAGGGGCTCATTTCGGGGTGCAAAAGACTTTCCAGTGGCTGCAGCGAATAGCCTACCATCCCCAGTTACAAACTGTAATAGGAGAAGTGTGCCCTACGTGCCACCTATGTGAGTTGACTAAACCACCAGAGCACCGAGCCCCCATACAAACAATTGTAACCACCACGCCCCTTGAACTGCTAATGGTGGATTACTTAACCATCGGTCCGGCCCACCAGGGATACGAGCACTGCTTAGTTATGGTGGACCATTTTACCAAGTTTGCTGTAGTGACCCCCACCAGAGATCAAACAGCCGAATCGGCCGCTTATGCTATCTGCAAAAACTTTATCCAGGTGTATGGCTGCCCGCAACGCATTCACTCAGATCAAGGTGCCTGCTTCCTGGGGAAGGTAATGGAAGAACTATATTGCCTATAAAGCATCGACAAATCCAGGACCACGCTATATCATCCACAGGGGAGTGGAGCCTGCGAACGGTTTAACCGGACTCTAATTCAAATGTTAGGACCCTGGAAGACGATCGGAAAGCCTGTTGGCCCGAATACATCCCCGAACTGGTCTGGGTCTATAGCAACCGAGTACATCGGGTCACCGGTTACACCCCGTACACGCTACTCTTCGGTAGGGAAGGCAAAGGGTTCACAGAAGTAGAGCTGGACCCCGAGGAAGAGCGACCATGGGCGGGGGTCCCCTCCTGGGTCTGGGACCACCGGTATTGTTTGCAGACCCTACACCGGCTAGTGCAGACCAAACTCCAAGACTTGGAACACCTTGAAAAGGCCACATCACAACCCATTGAATTCCAAAAAGGAGATTGCTTGCTTGTACGGGACCAGCGGCCCCAAAGCAAATTGAGCCACCGATGGGAAGAAAGCCCCTACCGGATACTACGACGAGAGAGTCCGGACAGGCCAGTGTATGAAATACAATTGGAGAAAGAAGAGGACCATCCAATCCGGACAGTGCACCGCAATATGTTACGACCCTGTATATCCGCAGGAACCTTCCACAGGGCCCAGACCCTCCAGCAGCTGTCTGGATTGATGAAGACGAAGAGGATCTCCCTGTAAGACCAGCGGACACTTCCAGGACCCGTGTCCCGGCGGCTTCAGTCACCCAACCATCTGCCACCACCCCAGAGGACTCCATCCCAACCATTGAACCGCGACGATCCGAGCGGTCTACAGCAGGCAAACGCCCTGAGCGATACGAACAAGATAAGATGTGTGGCAGAAACAACTCCAGTACCGACACGTTAACACAAAACCCCCCAAACCCTCACCCGACGACTGGCGAGCTCAAAGAATGTGGGAATGTAGAAGAGAGAGCCAGTGCTGTGTGACCGGGCCGGAACCAAAGGGGCTGTCACTTAAGTTCCTAAAGGGAAGGTTCCCGGGGGAAGGAACTGCAGGACGACCCAGAGACTGTTCTGGAAGGTAAGGGGGCGGGGCGACTATAAATAGAGCACAAGGGACCACACGAGGATTGGAGAGCAAGACACAGCCAGCGGCCACGCGTGAGGAAGTACAGAGACTCACGTGATGTGGGAGAGGATGATCCCAAGCGGAGCAGAGAGGCAGGAGAACTCTGCCCCCGCGGCCGCCACTACCACGCTCCAGCCCACGGCTGCGGCCTGTGTGCTGCCACCCACGGCCGCCATGGCCCCCTCCAGCCCGCGATTGCGGCCTGTACGCTGCCACCCGTGGCCGCCGCTGTCCTGTTCCAGCCCACGGCTGCGGCCTGTACGCTGCCGCCCGCGGCCCCCACTGCCCCGTTCCAGCCCGCGGCTGTGGCCTGTACGCTGCCACCCGCTGTCGCCACTGCCCCACTCCAGCCCGCGGCTGTGGTCTGTACGACAGGATCCACGGCTGCCGCCATACCACCTCCGAGAGGGGCGGACTCAACGCCAGGGAACTTCTCCAGGGCCTGTTGCGCCCCATCTGCACGTGGGTGTAGGAACGCCCGAAGCCCACGACAGCTCCTGACGGATATCAGAGATGGATAAGTGACACTCAGTTAATTATAGTTCTATGACCCTAACGCAGCCTTATAGTCATTGGCACCTGCCTGATTGTTGTGAATAGGCTGGAAATGAGTTCTGAGCAGAAGCTCCCTCTGGTGGTTACAAACGGTAATGGACTGTCCAGTGAAGATTGTGAGGATTGGGAATCAGGTGTTACTGACTGGTCTTATATAAGGGAGTCGCCTTCCCATCAGGGTTGCCGGTGATCAATTGTTCTGGTCTCAATCCTTGATTCCTGTTTCCTTTGCAGCCTGCTGTGTCGTGTCTGAATCTCCTGCTTACAGATAAGACATTTTCTTCTTTTTGTTTTTGTGCTTGATTTTTGCATTTTGTCCTGCACTTCAGGGTCCCCTCTGGGGGCTTTTTGCCCTCTCAGTTCAGTTCAGCCACTGATGTTTGTACATTTGCTTTTTCCAGTTTTTTTCAGTGGCTGCTGTTTTGATTTTGGTTACACCAGAGAACTAATTTAGGTGGTAGAGGTCGTGTGATCTCAGGTGTTTTTGAAATTAGTAGAGTTGGTGCTTTTCAGGGTTTTTTGGGATTGCAGTAAGTGCCCTTCCTATCCTTTTCTATTTAGTAAGTTTGGGCCCCAACGTTTGCTCATACTATTTTCTGTCTGTGTCAGTATTTCTTCTTGTCTAACCGCCATTACATGTTTGGAGGCTTTCTATGTTCTTTGGGGATCTGCTCCGGGGCAGATAGCTTTCCTCTTTCTATCTTTAGGTGTAGTTAGTTTCTCAGGCTGTGACGAGGCGTCTAGGACCAACGTAGGAATGCTCCACGGCTGCCTCTAGTTGTGGTCGTTAGTCAGGGTACTGCAATCTCATAGTTTCCAACTGCTCTGGTGTATTGCCTTTTTGTCCTGTACTCCTCAGCTACCGAAACATAACAGTATCACCGGCCTAACAAATTGAAAATTATATTGTACTCACAGAAGGGAGAAAAATATTGTTAAAGAAAAAAGTTGTCAGAGATTTTTTTTTTTTTTTTTTTTCCCTCTGTATCTCTGGGTGCTGGGAGGATTTTTTCTTTTCTCTCAATGCAGTTTGCACAGTTGTCTGGCCGTGTGGATCAGCTTGCCACTGAGGTTCGGAGTATTGCTGCCTATCTTGCTGGGTTGCCTGTTGTGGAACCTAGGATTCCCATGCCAGATTTGTTTTTAGGGGATCGAGCTAAGTTTCTGAATTTCAAAAATAACTGTAAATTGTTTTTTGCCTTAAAATCTAAGTCCTCAGGGAACGCAGCGCAGCAGGTTCAAATTGTCATCTCTCTCCTGCGCGGCGATCCTCAGGATTGGGCTTTTTCCCTGACACCTGGGGATCCTGTTTTGAGTGATGTTGATGCATTTTTTCAGGCTTTGGGGTTATTGTACGATGAGCCTAATATCACTGATCAAGCTGAAAAAACTTTGTTGGCATTAAATCAGGGGCTTGAGGACGCTGAGTTATACTGTCAGAGATTCCGTAGGTGGGCAGTCCTGACCAAATGGAATGACGACGCTTTGGCAGCTCTTTTTCGGAAGGGTCTGTCAGATAATGTAAAGGATGTTATGGTGGGATTCCCTGTTCCCTCTGGTCTCAATGATTCTATGTCATTAGCGATTCAAATTGACAGACGTTTGCGTGAGCGGAAAGGTATGCGTGGAATAATGTTGCCTTGTGAACCTGCTTCTGAATCCATGCAGTGTGATAGAGTGGTGTCTGGGGCACAGCGTCATGAGTTTCGAAAGCGCAATGGGTTATGTTTCTACTGTGGTGATGCCTCTCATGCTATTTCAGTCTGCCCTAAGCGGGGAGGACGTTTTGCACGCTCAGTTGTCTTGGGTAGTGTTCAGACTAAGTTTTTACTAACTGTCACTCTGATATGCTCTCTGTCCTCATTTTCTGCTCAGGCTTTCGTTGATTCTGGAGCAGCTATTAACCTGATGGATTATGATTTTGCTAAACGTTGTGGGTTTCCCTTGATACCACTACGGAAGTCTATTCCCCTACTGGGGATCGATTCTACCCCTTTGGCTGAGAATAAACCTCAGTTCTCTACTCAGGTTATAATGAGGGTGGAACCTGATCATCAAGAGTGCTTCAAATTTTTGGTTCTATATAATCTGCATGACATTATAGTGCTGGGTTTCCCTTGGTTACAGTCTCATAATCCTGTTTTGGATTGGAAATCTGTGTCTGTAACCAGTTGGGGCTGCCAATGTGTTAATACCAACACTCCTGTTTTTTCTGCCTCCCCCCAGGCTCAGGATGTTCCTGACTTTTTGATTGATTTTTCTGATGTGTTTAGCGAAAGTAAATCTGCATCCTTGCCTCCCCATAGGAGCTATGACTGCGCTATTGAATTAGTGCCTGGTAGTAAATTCCCTAAAGGTCGCCTTTTTAACTTGTCTGTACCTGAACATGACACTATGCGGTCTTATATCAAGGAGTCATTGGAGAAGGGTCATATCAGACCATCCTCTTCACCCTTAGGTGCCGGTTTTTTCTTTGTGGCCAAAAAGGATGGTTCATTAAGGCCGTGTGTTGATTATCGTCTCTTGAACAATATTACTGTGAAATATCAATATCCGTTACCCTTGATCTCTGATCTGTTTTCCAGGGTGAAAAACGCTACTTGGTTTACCAAGCTTGACCTCAGGGGGGCATATAACCTTATTCGCATTAAGCACGGGGATGAATGGAAGACGGCATTTAATACCCCTGAAGGGCATTTTGAGTACCTTGTGATGCCCTTTGGGCTCACTAATGTTCCTTCTGTCTTCCAGTCCTTCATGAATGACATTTTCAGGGATTTTGTGGATAAATTTCTGATTGTTTCTTTGGATGATATCTTGATTTTTTCCAATGACTGGGACTCTCATGTAAAACATGTTCGGACTGTGTTCCAGATTTTGAGAGAGAATGCTCTGTATGTGAAGGGATCAAAGTGTCTTTTTGGCGTTCAGAGGATCTCATTTCTGGGATTCATTTTGTCCCCATCTGTTATTGAAATGGACCCGGTCAAAGTTCAGGCCATCTGTGATTGGGTCCAACCTACTTCATTAAAGGCTCTTCAAAGATTCTTGGGTTTTGCCAATTTTTATCGTAACTTTATTGGTAATTTCTCTGTTATTGTTAAACCATTAACTGATTTGACCAAGAAGGGTTCTGATGTGGTGAATTGGCCTCCTGAGGCAGTCTCTGCATTTCAGGAACTTAAGCAGAGATTCACTTCTGCTCCTGTTCTACGGCAGCCTGATGTTTCTCTACCATTTCAGGTGGAGGTTGATGCCTCTGAAATTGGGGCAGGTGCCGTTTTGTCCCAAAGAGATCCAGAGACCTCTAAAAGTAACCCTTGTGCCTTTTTCTCTCGAAATTTTTCTCCCACTGAACGTAATTATGACGTGGGTAATCGAGAGTTATTAGCCATGAAGTGGGCTTTTGAAGAGTGGAGACATTGGCTGGAGGGAGCCAAACATCAGGTGGTGGTCCTTACGGACCATAAGAATCTAGTTTATCTGGAATCTGCCAAGCGACTTAATCCTAGACAGGCCAGGTGGGCCTTGTTTTTCACACGTTTTAATTTTGTGGTTTCATTTCTTCCTGGCACTAAAAATGTTAAGGCGGATGCCCTCTCGAGGAGTTTCCTGGCGGACTCTCCTGAGTTATCTGATCCTTCTGTTATTTTGAAAGAGGGTGTAGTTCTTTCCGCCATCTCGCCCAATTTGAGACTGACTCTGGAGGGGTGTCAGGAGGATAAGCCCGAGCGCTGCCCTGTTGGGAAATTGTTTGTCCCGGACCAGTGGAAAAAGAGTATAATGTCTGAGATTCATTGTTCCGCGTTGGCCGGTCATCCCGGAATTTTTGGTACCAGAGACTTGGTTAGTCGGTCCTTTTGGTGGCCTACCTTGTCTCGTGATGTCAGGGAGTTTGTGCAGTCCTGCGGGACTTGCTCTCGCTCCAAGCCTTGCTCTCGTTCTAGTGGTTTGTTGATGCCATTACCTGTGCCCAAGAGACCATGGACCCATATCTCTATGGATTTCATTTCCGACCTCCCTGTTTCTCAGAGAATGACCGTCATCTGGGTGATTTGCGATAGGTTTTCCAAGATGATACATCTTGTGCCATTACCTAAGTTGCCTTCCTCCTCTGAATTGGTGCCTTTGTTCCTTCAGCACGTGGTTCGTTTTACATGGCATTCCTGAGAACATTGTGTCTGACAGAGGAGTCCAGTTTGTTTCCAGATTTTGGAGGACCTTTTGTTCTAAAATTGGTGTTCAATTGTCTTTCTCCTCGGCGTTTCATCCTCAGACCAATGGTCAAACTGAGAGAACAAACCAGACATTGGAGACTTATCTAAGATGCTTTGTGTCTGCTGATCAGGATGACTGGGTCTCTTTTTTGCCTTTGGCTGAGTTTGCTCTTAATAATAGGGCTAGCTCTGCCACTTTGATGTCTCCATTTTTCTGTAATTCTGGGTTTCACCCTTGATTTTCTTCAGGACAGACGGAGGCTTCTGTCTGTCCAGGTGTGGACTCTGTTGTGGAGCATATGCAACAGATTTGGGACCAGGTAGTGGAGAGGTTGTCCTCTCTCAGGAGAGGGCCCAGCGGTTTGCTAACCGGCATAGGACTGATGGTCCTCGGTTTAAAGTGGGGGACTTGGTCTGGTTGTCCTCAAGAAATATTCCTATGAGAGTGGAATCTCCTAAATTTAAGCCTAGGTTCATTGGACCTTATAAGATCATGGAGATTCTTAATCCTGTTTCTTTTCGTTTGCTTCTTCCAGGGACATTTAAGATCCATAACGTGTTCCACAAGTCCTTGTTGAAGAGGTTTGTTGAGCCAGTGGTTCCTACTACTGTGCCTACTGATCCTGTTTTGGTTGAGGGCAATCTGGAGTATGTGGTTGAGAAAATATTGAATTCTCGTTTTCTAGACGGAAACTCCAGTATTTGGTTAAATGGAGAGGTTATGGTCAGGAAGACAATTCTTGGGTGTTTGCTTCGGACATCCATGCTAGGAGACTCATCCATGCGTATCATAGAACTCATCCTGACCGACCTGGTTGCTCAAATGAGGGTTCGGTGACCCCTCCTCAAGGGGGGAGTACTGTTGTGAATAGGCTGGAAATGAGTTCTGAGCAGAAGCTCCCTCTGGTGGTTACAAACGGTACTGGACTGTCCAGTGAAGATTGTGAGGATTGGGAATCAGGTGTTACTGACTGGTCTTATATAAGGGAGTCGCCTTCCCATCAGGGTTGCCGGTGATCAATTGTTCTGGTCTCAATCCTTGATTCCTGTTTCCTTGGCAGCCTGCTGTGTCGTGTCTGAATCTCCTGCTTACAGATAAGACATTTTCTTCTTTTTGTTTTTGTGCTTGATTTTTGCATTTTGTCCTGCACTTCTGTGGGGGCCTTCAGGGTCCCCTCTGGGGGCTTTTTGCCCTCTCAGTTCAGTTCAGCCACTGATGTTTGTACATTTGCTTTTTCCAGTTTTTTTCAGTGGCTGCTGTTTTGATTTTGGTTACACCAGAGAACTAATTTAAGTGGTAGAGGTCGTGTGATCTCAGGTGTTTTTGAAATTAGTAGAGTTGGTGCTTTTCAGGGTTTTTTGGGATTGCAGTAAGTGCCCTTCCTATCCTTTTCTATTTAGTAAGTTTGGGCCCCAAAGTTTGCTCATACTATTTTCTGTCTGTGTCAGTATTTCTTCTTGTCTAACCGCCTGTTGTGAATGGGCTTGAGATGAGTTCTGAGCAGAGGCTCCCTCTGGTGGTTACAAGCGGTACTGGTCTGTTCAGTGAAGATTGTGACGACTGGGAATCAGGTGTTGCTGACTGGTCTTATATAGGGGAGTCACCTTCCCATCAGGGTTGCCGGTGGTCAATTGTTCTGGTCTGAATCCTTGATTCCAGTTTCCCTTGTAGCCTGCTGTGTCGTGTCTGCATTTCCTTCTAACAGATAAGACATTTTCTTCTTTTTGTTTCTGTGCTTGCTTTTTGCATTTTGTCCTGCACTTCTGTGGGGGCCTTCTGGGTCCCCTCAGGGGGCTTTTGCCCTATCGGTTTAGTTCAGCCACTGATATTTGTACTTTTGCTTTTTCCAGTTTTTTCAGTGGCTGCTGTTTTGATTTTGTTACACCAGAGAGCTAATTTACGTGGTAGAGGTCGTGTGATCTCAGGTGTTTTTGAAATTAGTAGAGTTGGTGCTTTCAGGGTTTTTTTTGGGATTGCAGTAAGTACCCTTCCTATCCTTTTCTATTTAGTTAGTTTGGGCCCCAACGTTTGCTCATACTATTTTCTGTCTGTGTCAGTATTTCGTCTTGTCTAACCGCCATTACATGTTTGGGGGCTTGCTATTATCTTTGGGGTTCTGCTCCGGGGCAGATAGCTTTCCTATTTCTATCTTTAGGTGTAGTTAGTTTCTCAGGCTGTGACGAGGCGTCTAGGACCAACGTAGGAACGCTCCACGGCTGCCTCTAGTTGTGGTGGTTAGTCAGGGTACTGCAATCTCATAGATTCCAACTGCTCTGGTGTATTGCCTTTTTGCCTGCACTCCTCAGCTACCGAATCATAACAGTATCACCGGCCCAAAAAATTGAAAATTGTATGGTACTCACAGAAGGGAAAAAATATTGTGAAAGAAAAAAAAAAAGGTTGTCAGAGTTGTCAGAGATATTTTTCTGTTTGTTGCATTTTTTTTTTTTCCCTCTGTATCTCTGGGTGCTGGGGAGGATTTTTTTTTTCTCTCAATGGAGTTTGCACAGTTGTCTGGCCGTGTGGATCAGCTTGCCACTGAGGTTCGGAGTATTGCTATCTATCTTGCTAGGTTGCCTGTTGTGGAACCTAGGATTCCCATGCCAGATTTGTTTTTAGGGGATCGAGCTAAGTTTCAGAATTTCAAAAATAATTGTAAATTGTTTTTTACCTTAAAATCTAAGTCCTCAGGAAACGCAGCGCAGCAGGTTCAAATTGTCATCTCTCTCCTGCGCGGCGATCCACAGGATTGGGCTTTTTCCCTGACACCTGGGGATCCTGTTTTGAGTGATGTTGATGCATTTTTTCAGGCTTTGGGGTTATTGTACGATGAGCCTAATGTCACTGATCAAGCTGAAAAAGCCTTGTTGGCATTAAATCAGGGGCTTGATGACGCTGAGTTATACTGTCAGAGATTCCGTAGGTGGGCAGTCCTGACCAAGTGGAATGACGACGCTTTGGCGGCCCTTTTTCGGAAGGGGCTGTCAGATAATGTAAAGGATGTTATGGTGGGATTCCCTGTCCCCTTTGGTCTCAATGATTCTATGTCATTAGCGATTCAAATAGACAGACGTTTGCGTGAGCGGAGAAGTATGCGTGGAATAGTGTTGCCTTGTGAACCTGCTTCTGAATCCATGCAGTGTGATAGAGTGGTGTCTGGGGCACAGCGTCATGAGTTTCGAAAGCGCAATGGGTTATGTTTCTACTGTGGTGATGCCTCTCATGCTATTTCAGTCTGCCCTAAGCGGGGAGGACGTTTTGCACGCTCAGTTGTCTTGCGTAGTGTTCAGACTAAGTTTTTACTAACTGTCACTCTGATATGCTCTCTGTCCTCATTTTCTGCTCAGGCTTTCGTTGATTCTGGAGCAGCTATTAACCTGATGGATTATGATTTTGCTAAACGTTGTGGGTTTCCCTTGATACCCCTACAGAAGTCTATTCCCTTCTGGGGATCGATTCTACCCCTTTGGCTGAGAATAAACCTCAGTTCTCTACTCAGGTTATAATGAGGGTGGAACCTGATCATCAAGAGTGCTTCAAATTTTTGGTTCTATATAATCTGCATGACATTATAGTGCTGGGTTTCCCTTGGTTACAGTCTCATAATCCTGTTTTGGATTGGAAATCTGTGTCTGTAACCAGTTGGGGCTGCCAATGTGTTAATACCAACACTCCTGTTTTTTCTGCCTCCCCCAGGCTCAGGATGTTCCTGACTTTTTGATTGATTTTTCTGATGTGTTTAGCGAAAGTAAATCTGCATCCTTGCCTCCCATAGGAGCTATGACTGCGCTATTGAATTAGTGCCTGGTAGTAAATTCCCTAAAGGTCGCCTTTTTAACTTGTCTGTACCTGAACATGACGCTATGCGGTCTTATATCAAGGAGTCATTGGAGAAAGGTCATATCAGACCATCCTCTTCACCCTTAGGTGCCGGTTTTTTCTTTGTGGCCAAAAAGGATGGTTCTGTCATGTGTGCATCGCCACGAAGATCGTCGCGGTTGCACATTCTGACTTCTCACAGCTGAGTTGCTGTTTCTTTGTGTTTGGCAGTTAGGGAGTTAATTCTGTCTGTGCTCAGTTCTGGGAATGGGTGCAGTTTTTCCCGGCTGCAATTAATTATTTGTTGATTGGTTTCCTTTAAATCTCTGGTTGTCTGTTTGGGAGTTGCCAGTGAAATTCTTCATGCAGACCACAGATAGGATTGTATCTGTATAGACTTAAGTTAAAGAGCTCCTTAGTTGTTTTAAGCTCACCTTGCTTAGAGTTTAATATCCCAGATCATTTATGTTCCTTCTGTGTTTGAGTGTGTATGCAAGTCTGTGTTTTCTCCAGTCTGTCTTATATTTCTAATCTGTGTATTTAGCAGAGATCAGCCCATATCCCTTTGGTGGTAATCAGAATCCTTCTTAGGACTGATTACAGGGTTCAGGGACTGATAGGAGACAGGGTTAGGCTGGAGACTTGGACCTCTGAACCATTATCAGTACCTCCAAGGTGAGGGATTAGTTAGGACCCCAGTTTAGGGTCAGGTTAGACCCCGGTCCTCTTCTTTCCTGTGACAGTGTATCAAGTCCTCAAGATTAATCCTGAGTTCAGCAGATATCGTGTCAGGTAAATCTATTCTATATTTACATGCTGATGTTGCTAATCTATATGTTGTATAGAGTGTTGTTCTTTTAAGAATAGTTTACTGACATCGTACACATATCATAAGACCGCGTGACATTTTCACTGGCCTATAAAATTATTCCCAGTTGCCATGGATCCAGTAGCCCACCTGGCTCTGCAGTTGCAGGGATTATCCATGGAGCTGACGGACATTAAGTCCAAAGTTTTGTCTCCCCTGGAGCAAACCAGAGTTGAACCTAAGGTTGCTCTCCCGGACAGGTTCACTGGTGGGCGAGACAAATTTTTTACCTTCAGGGAAGCATGTAAATTGTATTTTCGGCTTCGGCCTCGATCATCAGGGAGTGAAGAGCAGAGAGTGGGAATTGTTATCTCGCTCCTACAATGGGACCCTCAATCCTGGGCATTTTCCCTTCCTCCGGGATCCCCGGCTCTACAGTCAGTAGATCGATTTTTTACTGCCCTGGGTTTGGTATATGATGACCCAGATCGGGTCTCTTTGCTGAGACAAAATTACGTAAGATACAGCAGGTTAATCGTCCGGCGGAGGAATTTGCTTCTGAGTTCCGTAGATGGGCCACAGATACTCAGTGGAATGACCCAGCTCTTAGGAGCCAGTTTTGTCATGGGCTTTCTGACAAATTAAAGGACGTTTTGGCTCAGTATGATTCTCCTCCATCACTGGAGGCTGCTATGGCCCTGGCTATCCGTACTGATAGACGGCCTCGGGAGAGGTGCGAGGTAACTCCGCCCCCTGTTGTTACTCCACCTACTACTAAAGTCCCTTATGTTGAGGTTCCCCTTGTCTGTTCGGAGGAGCCTATGCAGTTGGGAGGGACATCATTTCGTAGGAGGGGATTGGCGGTACGCCGCAGGACTAGAAGGTGTTTCTTCTGCGGGAAAGAGGGACATTTTGTTAGGGGATGTCCGTCCCGTGCCTTGTTGAGCAAGAAGTCGCCGGAAAACTGTTAATCCCAGGTTGTGTGGTGGACGACAACCTGGGAGTATGTATTTCGTCCGCTAGTTCTTCTCAGTTCCTTGTACCAGTGGAGGTGGTGGTTGGTACGAGAATGGAGAGATTTTCTGTTCTTCTTGATAGTGGGTCCGGGGCTAATCTGGTTGACGCTCAGTTTGCTCAGGCTCAAGGTATGCATCTGAGTGTATTGGTCAAACCGATCCCTATATTCTCCATTGACGCCAGGCCTCTCGGCCAAGGTAGCTTTGTTCATGAGGTTCATAACATTGACCTTCGGGTAGGGGCAATACATAGGGAACTATTATCTTGTTATGTGTTGGAGGGTCTACCTACTCCTATTGTGTTGGGACTTCCTTGGTTGGTTAAACATAACCCTGTGATTAATTGGCAGTCCAGAGAGATAAGCCAATGGGGTGAGTTTTGCAAAAGTAACTGCATGAACACAGTCATCAGTGCGGTCGTGCCTAGTACTTTGCCTCCTTTTTTGGAGGACTTTGGGGATGTGTTCTCTGAGGAGGGGTGTCAGGAGTTGCCTCCTCATCGTGTGTATGACTGCTCTATTAATTTACTTCCTGATGCTAAGTTACCTAAAGCTAGGTTATATAACCTTTCTGGTCCTGAGAGGCAGGCTATGAAAGATTATATTTCGGAAAGTCTGGCTAAAGGGCATATTAGACCTTCATCTTCCCCAGTGGCCGCGGGGTTCTTCTTTGTGAAGAAGAAAGATGGAGGCCTACGCCCTTGCTTGGATTTCCGCGAACTTAATCGGATTACTGTTCGAGATCCGTATCCACTCCCTCTGATTCCTGATCTCTTCAATCAAATTGTTGGCGCCAAATGGTTCTCTAAATTGGATCTCAGGGGGGCGTATAATCTGATTAGGATAAAAGAGGGGGATGAGTGGAAAACGGCGTTTAACACGCCGGAGGGACATTATGAGAACCTTGTCATGCCTTTTGGTCTGACTACTGCACCAGCAGTATTCCAACATTTTGTTAATGACATTTTTCGTCATCTGGTGGGGCTGTTTGTGGTCGTATATTTGGATGACATTTTAATTTACTCGCCAGATCTTGTGTCTCACCAGGAGCATGTGAGACAGGTGTTGCAGATCTTGCGAGACAATAAACTATACGCCAAACTGGAAAAGTGTGTATTCGCCGTACAGGAACTTCAGTTTTTGGGTTTCTTGGTGTCAGCCTCGGTTTCCGTATGGACCCTGAAAAGGTGAGAGCAGTGCTTGAATGGGATCAGCCAGAGGATCTTAAGGCTCTGCAGCGTTTTCTGGGGTTTGCTAACTACTACCGGAAATTTATTTGTAATTTCTCATCTGTTGTCAAACCTCTCACTGACATGACAAGAAAAGGGACGGATTTTTCTAAATGGTCGGACAAAGCTTGCCAAGCTTTTTCCTCTTTGAAAAAATGTTTTGCTTCGGCACCCGTTCTCATCCAACCAGATGCATCACAGCCGTTCATTGTGGAGGTGGACGCGTCTGACGTAGGGGTGGGTGCAATATTGTCCCAGGGTCCGTCCCCTGGTAAATGGCATCCGTGCGCTTTCTTTTCTAAGAAATTGTCGTCCGCCGAAAGGAATTATGATATCGGCAATAGGGAACTTTTGGCCATTAAGTTGGCTTTTGAAGAATGGCGTCACTTTTTGGAGGGGGCAGTCCACCCGGTCACCGTCATTACTGATCACAAGAACCTGCTGTATTTGGAATCTGCTAAGCGTCTGAATTCCAGACAAGCTCGATGGTCGTTGTTTTTTACCAGGTTTAATTTTGTTGTCACTTATCGCCCTGGATCTAAGAATGTTAAGGCGGATGCCTTGTCTCGCAGTTTCCCAGGGGCCGGGAAAATGGATGACCCGATTCCTATCCTTCAGGAGGGGGTGGTAGTGTCGGCTGTATGTTCTGAGCTTGAGGAGGAGGTGTTGGAGGTTCAGGGGGACGCCCCTGCAGGACCTCCAGGGAGACTGTTTGTCCCAAATCGGTTGAGACAAAAGGTTATTGAGGCACATCATAATTCTGCTTTAGCAGGACATCCAGGGAGTAAGGCTACTTTAGATCTCCTTTCTCGCCGGTTTTGGTGGCCTAACGTTAATAAAGATGTTTTAACTTTTGTCGCGTCCTGTGGGGTTTGTGCTCGCTCTAAGACCCCTCATACCCGTCCATCTGGGACCCTCTTACCCTTGAAACTTCCGGAGCGTCCATGGACTCATTTGTCTATGGACTTCATCACGGACCTTCCTCAGTCGTCAGGGAAGACTGTCATACTGGTGGTTGTTGACAGGTTCAGTAAGATGGCACATTTCATTGCTCTTCCTGCCCTCCCTAATGCTAAAACTCTGGCGCAGGTGTTCATTGGGGAGATTGTGAGACTTCATGGGTTGCCTTCTGATGTGGTGTCAGATAGGGGGTCTCAGTTTGTGTCCAAGTTTTGGAGGGCATTTTGTTTACATCGGGGGATGCAATTGTCATTTTCCTCGGCTTTTCATCCGCAGACCAATGGTCAGACAGAGCGTCTGAATCAAAGCCTAGAGACTTATCTTCGGTGTTTTGTCTCAAAAGAACCAGGAGGACTGGTCTTCTTTCTTGCCTCTGGCAGAGTTCGCTCTTAACAACAGGCGGAGCGAGTCCACTGGTAAATCCCCGTTTTTTGGGGCATATGGTTTTCATCCCCAGTTTTGTACTTTCAATGGGGGGGGCCCTTCTGGGGTTCCTGAGGAGGAGCGTTTTCGTCGTCACTTGCTTCTGTGTGGAGAGGTGTATTGAATAATCTGAGTGCTATGGGGAACCGTTATAAACGTATGGCTGATAGGAGGAGAGTTTCTGGTCCAGATCTTAATGTGAACGATCTGGTATGGTTGTCTACCAGGAATATAAAACTTAAAGTTCCCTCCTGGAAGCTGGGCCCCAGATTCATCGGGCCGTACAGGATCAGTTCCATAATTAATCCTGTGGCATTTCTCTGGACCTCCCTCCTACGTTTAAAATTCATAATGTGTTCCACAAGTCATTACTTAAGAGGTACGTGGCACCAGTCATACCATCACCTCTACCTCCTCCTCCAGTGGTGGTCAATGGTAACTTGGAGTTTCAAGTGTCAAAGATCATTGACTCACGTCTGAATCGCCGGTCCCTTCAGTACTTGGTGCATTGGAAGGGGTATGGTCCAGAGGAGAGGACGTGGGTTCCTGCGTCTGACATTAACGCAGATCGTTTGGTGCGGACCTTCCACAGAACTCACCCGGGCAAACCTGGCCCTGAGGGTCCGGAGGCCCCTCGTAGAAGGGGGGGTACTGTCATGTGTGCATTGCCACGAAGATCGTCGCGGTTGCACATTCTGACTTCTCACAGCTGAGTTGCTGTTTCTTTGTGTTTGGCAGTTAGGGAGTTAATTCTGTCTGTGCTCAGTTCTGGGAATGGGTGCAGTTTTTCCCGGCTGCAATTAATTATTTGTTGATTGGTTTCCTTTAAATCTCTGGTTGTCTGTTTGGGAGTTGCCAGTGAAATTCTTCATGCAGACCACAGATAGGATTGTATCTGTATAGACTTAAGTTAAAGAGCTCCTTAGTTGTTTTAAGCTCACCTTGCTTAGAGTTTAATATCCCAGATCATTTATGTTCCTTCTGTGTTTGAGTGTGTATGCAAGTCTGTGTTTTCTCCAGTCTGTCTTATATTTCTAATCTGTGTATTTAGCAGAGATCAGCCCATATCCCTTTGGTGGTAATCAGAATCCTTCTTAGGACTGATTACAGGGTTCAGGGACTGATAGGAGACAGGGTTAGGCTGGAGACTTGGACCTCTGAACCATTATCAGTACCTCCAAGGTGAGGGATTAGTTAGGACCCCAGTTTAGGGTCAGGTTAGACCCCCGGTCCTCTTCTTTCCTGTGACAGTGCATCAAGTCCTCAAGATTAATCCTGAGTTCAGCAGATATCGTGTCAGGTAAATCTATTCTATATTTACATGCTGATGTTGCTAATCTATATGTTGTATAGAGTGTTGTTCTTTTAAGAATAGTTTACTGACATCGTACACATATCATAAGACCGCGTGACAGGTTCATTAAGGCCGTGTATTGATTATCGTCTTTTGAACAATATTACTGTGAAATATCAATACCCGTTACCCTTGATTTCTGACCTGTTTTCCAGGGTGAAAAATGCTACTTGGTTTACCAAGCTTGACCTCAGGGGGGCATATAACCTTATTCGCATTAAGCACGGGGATGAATGGAAGACGGCATTCAATACCCCGGAGGGGCATTTTGAGTACCTTGTGATGCCCTTTGGGCTCACTAATGCTCCTTCTGTCTTCCAGTCCTTCATGAATGACATTTTCAGGGATTTTGTGGATAAATTTCTGATTGTTTATTTGGATGATATCTTGATTTTTTCCAATGACTGGGACTCTCATGTGAAACATGTTCGAACTGTATTCCAGATTTTGAGAGAGAATGCTCTGTATGTGAAGGGATCAAAGTGTCTTTTTGGCGTACAGAGGATCTCATTACTGGGATTCATTTTGTCCCCATCTGTTATTGAAATGGACCCGGTCAAGGTTCAGGCCATCTGTGATTGGTTCCAACCTACTTCATTAAAGGCTCTTCAAAGATTTTTGGGTTTTGCCAATTTTTATCCTAAATTTATTGGTAATTTCTCGGTTATTGTTAAACCATTAACTGATTTGACCAAAAAGGGTTCTGATGTGGTGAATTGGCCTCCTGAGGCAGTCTCTGCATTTCAGGAACTTAAGCAGAGATTCACTTCTGCTCCTGTTCTACGGCAGCCTGATGTTTCTCTGCCATTTCAGGTGGAGGTTGATGCCTCTGAAATTGGGGCAGGTGCCGTTTTGTCCCAAAATGATCCAGAGACCTCTAAAAGTAACCTTGTGCCTTTTTCTCTCGAAAATTTTCTCCTACTGAACGTAATTATGACGTGGGTAATCGGGAGTTATTGGCCATGAAGTGGGCTTTTGAAGAGTGGAGACATTGGCTGGAGGGAGCCAAACATCAGGTGGTGGTCCTCACGGACCATAAGAATCTGGTTTATCTGGAATCAGCCAAGCGACTTAATCCTAGACAGGCCAGGTGGGCCTTGTTTTTCACACGTTTTAATTTTGTGGTTTCCTTTCTTCCTGGCACTAAGAATGTTAAGGCGGATGCTCTCTCGAGGAGTTTCCTTGCGGACTCTCCTGAGTTATCTGATCCTTCTGTTATTTTGAAAGAGGGTGTAGTTCTTTCCGCCATCTCACCCAATTTGAGACTTGCTCTGGAGGGGTGTCAGGAGGATAGGCCCGAGCGCTGCTCTGTTGGAAAATTGTTTGTCCCGGACCAGTGGAAAAAGAGTGTGATGTCTGAGATTCATTGTTCCGCGTTGGCTGGGCATCCCGGAATTTTTGGTACCAGAGACTTGGTTAGTCGGTCCTTTTGGTGGCCTACCTTGTCTCGTGATGTCAGGGAATTTGTGCAGTCCTGCGGGACTTGCTTTCGCTCCAAGCCTTGCTCTCGCTCTGGTGGTTTGTTGATTGTCATTGCCTGTGCCCAAGAGACTA
Source organism: Oophaga sylvatica (assembly GCA_033576555.1). Lineage (NCBI taxonomy): Eukaryota > Metazoa > Chordata > Amphibia > Anura > Dendrobatidae > Oophaga > Oophaga sylvatica. Next base: position 625,440,937 of record JARQOD010000002.1, read on the forward strand.
TGGACCCATATCTCTATGGATTTCATTTCCGACCTTCCTGTTTCTCAGAGAATGACCGCCATCTGGGTGATTTGTGATAGGTTTTCCAAGATGATACATCTTGTGCCATTGCCTAAGTTGCCTTCCTCCTCTGAATTGGTGCCTTTGTTCCTTCAGCACGTGGTTCGTTTACACGGCATTCCTGAGAACATTGTGTCTGACAGAGGAGTCCAGTTTGTTTCCAGATTTTGGAGGACCTTTTGTTCTAAACTTGGTGTTCAATTGTCTTTCTCCTCTGCGTTTCATCCTCAGACCAATGGTCAAACTGAGAGAACAAACCAGACATTGGAGACTTATCTAAGATGCTTTGTGTCTGCTGATCAGGATGACTGGGTTTCTTTTTTGCCTTTGGCTGAGTTTGCTCTTAATAATAGGGCTAGATCTGCCACTTTGATGTCTCCATTTTTCTGTAATTCTGGGTTTCACCCTCGATTTTCTTCGGGACAGACGGAGGCTTCTGTCTGTCCGGGTGTTGACTCTGTTGTGGAGCGTATGCAACAGATTTGGGACCAGGTAGTGGAGAGGTTGTCCCTCTCTCAAGAGAGGGCCCAGCGGTTTGCTAACCGGCATAGGACTGATGGTCCTCGGTTTAAAGTAGGGGACTTGGTCTGGTTGTCCTCAAAAAATATTCCTATGAGAGTAGCATCTCCTAAATTTAAGCCTAGGTTCATTGGACCTTATAAGATCATGGAGATTCTTAATCCTGTTTCTTTTCGTTTGCTTCTTCCAGGGACATTTAAGATCCATAACGTGTTCCACAAGTCCTTGTTGAAGAGGTTTGTTGAGCCAGTGGTTCCTGCTGCTGTGCCTCCTGACCCTGTTTTGGTTGAGGGCAATCTGGAGTATGTGGTTGAGAAAATATTAGATTCTCGTTTTTCTAGACGGAAACTCCAGTATTTGGTTAAGTGGAGAGGTTATGGTCAGGAAGACAATTCTTGGGTGTTTGCTTCGGACATCCATGCTAGGAGACTCATCCGTGCGTATCATAGAACTCATCCTGACCGACCTGGTTGCTCAAATGAGGGTTCGGTGACCCCTCCTCAAGGGGGGGTACTGTTGTGAATGGGCTTGAGATGAGTTCTGAGCAGAGGCTCCCTCTGGTGGTTACAAGCGGTACTGGTCTGTTCAGTGAAGATTGTGAGGACTGGGAATCAGGTGTTGCTGACTGGTCTTATATAGGGGAGTCACCTTCTCATCAGGGTTGCCGGTGGTCAATTGTTCTGGTCTGAATCCTTGATTCCAGTTTCCCTTGTAGCCTGCTGTGTCGTGTCTGCATTTCCTTCTAACAGATAAGACATTTTCTTCTTTTTGTTTCTGTGCTTGATTTTTGCATTTTGTCCTGCACTTCTGTGGGGGCCTTCTGGGTCCCCTCAGGGGGCTTTTGCCCTCTCAGTTTAGTTCAGCCACTGATGTTTGTACTTTTGCTTTTTCCAGTTTTTTCAGTGGCTGCTGTTTTGATTTTGTTACACCAGAGAGCTAATTTAGTGGTAGAGGTCGTGTGATCTCAGGTGTTTTTGAAATTAGTAGAGTTGGTGCTTTCAGGGTTTTTTTTGGGATTGCAGTAAGTACCCTTCCTATCCTTTTCTATTTAGTTAGTTTGGGCCCCAACGTTTGCTCATACTATTTTCTGTCTGTGTCAGTATTTCGTCTTGTCTAACCGCCGTTACATGTTTGGGGGCTTGCTATTATCTTTGGGGTTCTGCTCCGGGGCAGATAGCTTTCCTATTTCTATCTTTAGGTGTAGTTAGTTTCTCAGGCTGTGACGAGGCGTCTAGGACCAACGTAGGAACGCTCAACGGCTGCCTCTAGTTGTGGTGGTTAGTCAGGGTACTGCAATCTCATAGATTCCAACTGCTCTGGTGTATTGCCTTTTTGCCTGCACTCCTCAGCTACCGAATCATAACACCGCCATTACATGTTTGGGGGCTTTCTATGTTCTTTGGGGATCTGCTCCGGGGCAGATAGCTTTCCTCTTTCTATCTTTAGGTGTATTTAGTTTCTCAGGCTGTGACGAGGCGTCTAGGACCAACGTAGGAACGCTCCACGGCTGCCTCTAGTTGTGGTGGTTAGTCAGGGTACTGCAATCTCATAGTTTCCAACTGCTCTGGTGTATTGCCTTTTTGTCCTGTACTCCTCAGCTACCGAAACATAACACCTGATAGCCGTTTGCTCAGTTAATTGTGTATTGTTGTATACTTTGCCTGTGAGGAGAACCACTGTCAGCTTACTAGTTATTCCTATAACCCCTATATAAAGGTTCAGTTTAAGCTTGCTCCGTCACCGACTCGACAATGCATCCCGCGTACCTGCGAATACCACATATGAGTCATCCTTAAAGGGGATATCCGGGACTTTGAAAAATAAGGCATGTAGTTTCTAGCAGATGTAACTACCTGTGTGTTTCATCTGACGCTGGTCATTCATCACTCCTGCCAGACATTCAGCTGCTCCCTGTCAACAGAGCAGCAGTTTCTCTTCCTGTGACAGAGCACGACTACTGGCATCATGCTGATTGACAGCCAGCTTACCCAATTAGGCAGTTGAGAGTCAGCTGTCAATCAGCATGACAACAGTAGTCTTGCTCTGTCAACAGGAAGACAAGCTGCCACTCTGTTGACGTGTCATCAGCTGAAGTCTGTGACCACTCTGTGCTGGCGGAGAACGGCACCAGGCACAACAGGCAGGAAGGTAGCAACTACATGGCCATTAGTGCTTGAGCACTTTTCTTTAAAATCCCGGATATCCCCTTTTAAAATGACTTTGTTGATGATGTCTCCAGAGTTTGCCAGGCAACTTTTAAAAGCCATCATAGGCTAACATATCCTGCATAGAGTAGTGCAAAATGCAAACAATCCAATCACTCAATGAATAGACAGCTCTTTGCCTGTTTAATATATTGAGTCCTCTACATAGTATAATGCACCCCAAAGATTTCCATATAGTATAATGCACACCCCATATTCCTCCATATAGTATATTACACCCCATAGTCTTCCATATAGTATAATGTATTCCCCATAGTTCTCCATATACTGTACTATAATGCACTCCCCATAATACTACATACAGTATAATGCACCCCATAGTCCTCAGTAGAGAATAATGCAGCCCCCATATAGTATAAGGCAGCCCCCATATGGTATAATGCAGCCAACATATAGTATAATGCATCCCTCACAGGTTATAATGCAGCACAATACACTATAATGCAACCCCCATAAGATATAATGCACCCCCCATATTTTATAATGCAGCCCCAAATTGTGTAATTTTGCCCCCATATAATATAATGCAGTCCCCATATGGTATAATGCAGCCCCATTAAAGTATAATGTGGCCTCCATATAGTATAATGCAGCCCTCCTATGTTATAATGCAGCCCCCATATAGTAAAATGCAGACCCAGATAGTATAATGAAGCCCCATATAGTTTAATGCAGTCCCCATATACTATAATCCAGCCCCATAGAGAATAATGCACACCCCATAGTCCTCCAGTATTATGGCAACCACATACTCACACTGGAGGTGTGAGAGTGTGGGGGCTGCTTTGCTGGTGACCCTGTTAGTGATTTATTCTAAATTAATACATAAGGGCTATGAGACCAAGAAAAAGAGTGATGGCGGCTGCATCAAGTGACATGGCCTTCACAATTACCCAAACTCGACCCAACTGAAATGGCTTGGAATGAGTTGGACGTAGAGTGAAGGCAAAGCAGCCAACAAGTGCTCAGCACCTCTTAAGAATTCTTCAAGACTGTTGGAAGTCATTCAAGTTGACGACTTGATGAAACTTCTGGAAGAATGCCAAAGATGTGCAAAGCTGTTCAGAGTAAAAAGTGGGGTACTATGAGGTTTAACACATTTCCTTGTTTGTTTTACACTTGTTTCTTTACTCCATGTTTCCATATGTGCTCCTTTATGGTTTTGCTGCCTTCAGTCTGAATCTAAAATTTGCATATTCCAATAAGAACCAGGAAAGCCAATGCATGAACAGGTGTGTCCAAACTTTTAACTGTTACGGTACCTATGAGGGGTCGCCTCAGTGATATTGATGTGAGTTGCAGCCTTTATAAGGTTGCTTTAGATACTATACATGTTTCATGAGAAATTGGAGTAAGAAACAAAATGTAAATGTGGAGCCCAGCTGCGACTGAATCCATATCTCCCAGAAGGGTGCACTGAAAGAATATACCACTAGAGGTCATTATACACATTCACACACGTTCATTTACCCCAAAGACCACCAGAGGGAGCTGTTTTAGACATATAAAAGAAGCTGACACAGGAAACACCAAGTCAGTGAGAGAGCAGTTCAGTGCAGCCACCTCAGAGAAGTCAGTCTGCAGCAAGGTGGAAGTGCAGAGCTGAGGTTAGAGAGGCTGCAGAGCTATTCAGTTCATAGAGTGGAGTCTGTTGTGAATGGACTTGAAATGAGTTCTGAGCAGAGGCTCCCTCTGGTGGTTACAAGCGGTACTGGACTGTCCAGTGAAGATTGTGAGGATTGGGAATCAGGTGTTACTGACTGGTCTTATATAAGGGAGTCGCCTTCCCATCAGGGTTGCCGGTGATCAATTGTTCTGGTCTCAATCCTTGATTCCTGTTTCCTTTGTAGCCTGCTGTGTCGTGTCTGCATCTCCTGCTATCAGATAAGACATTTTCTTCTTTTTGTTTTTGTGCTTGATTTTTGCATTTTGTCCTGCACTTCTGTGGGGGCCTTCAGGGTCCCCTCCGGGGGCTTTTGCCCTCTCAGTTTAGTTCAGCCACTGATGTTTGTACATTTGCTTTTTCCAGTTTTTTCAGTGGCTGCTGTTTTGATTTTGTTACACCAGAGAACTAATTTAGGTGGTAGAGGTCGTGTGATCTCAGGTGTTTTTGAAATTAGTAGAGTTGGTGCTTTTCAGGGTTTTTTGGGATTGCAGTAAGTGCCCATCCTATCCTTTTCTATTTAGGTAGTTTGGGCCCCAACGTTTGCTCATACTATTTTCTGTCTGTGTCAGTATTTCTTCTTGTATAACCGTCATTACATGTTTGGGGGCTTTCTATGTTCTTTGGGGATCTGCTCCAGGGCAGATAGCTTTCCTCTTTCTATCTTTAGGTGTAGTTAGTTTCTCAGGCTGTGACGAGGCGTCTAGGACCAACGTAGGAACGCTCCACGGCTGCCTCTAGTTGTGGTGGTTAGTCAGGGTACTGCAATCTCATAGATTCCAACTGCTCTGGTGTATTGCCTTTTTTACCTGCACTCCTCAGCTACCGAAACATAACAGTATCACCGGCCCAATAAATTGAAAATTGTATGGTACTCACAGAAGGGAAAAATATTGTGAAAGAAAAAAGGTTGTCAGAGTTGTCAGAGATATTTTTCTGTTTGTTGCATTTTTTTTTTCCCTCTGTATCTCTGGGTGCTGGGGAGGATTTTTTCTCTCAATGGAGTTTGCACAGTTGTCTGGCCGTGTGGATCAGCTTGCCACTGAGGTTCGGAGTATTGCTACCTATCTTGCTAGGTTGCCTGTTGTGGAACCTAGGATTCCCATGCCAGATTTGTTTTTGGGGGATCGAGCCAAGTTTCTGAATTTCAAAAATAATTGTAAATTGTTTTTTGCCTTCAAATCTAAGTCCTCAGGGAACGCAGCGCAGCAGGTTCAAATTGTCATCTCTCTCCTGCGCGGCGATCCTCAGGATTGGGCTTCTTCCCTGACACCTGGGGATCCTGTTTTGAGTGATGTTGATGCATTTTTTCAGGCCTTGGGGTTATTGTACGATGAGCCTAATGTCACTGATCAAGCTGAAAAAGCCTTGTTGGCATTAAATCAGGGGCTTGATGACGCTGAGTTGTACTGTCAGAGATTCCGTAGGTGGGCAGTCCTGACCAAATGGAATGACGACGCTTTGGCAGCCATTTTTCGGAAGGTTCTGTCAGATAATGTAAAGGATGTTATAGTGGGATTCCCTGTCCCCTCTGGTCTCAATGATTCTATGTCATTAGCGATTCAAATTGACAGACGTTTGCGTGAGCGGAGAAGTATGCGTGGAATAGTGTTGCCTTGTGAACCTGCTTCTGAATCCATGCAGTGTGATAGAGTGGTTTCTGGGGCACAGCGTCATGAGTTTCGAAAGCGCAATGGGTTATGTTTCTACTGTGGTGATGCCTCTCATGCTATTTCAGTCTGCCCTAAGCGGGGAAGACGTTTTGCATGCTCAGTTGTCTTGGGTAGTGTTCAGACTAAGTTTTTATTAACTGTTACCCTGATATGCTCTCTGTCCTCATGTTCTGCTCAGGCTTTTGTTGATTCTGGAGCAGCTATTAACCTGATGGATTTTGATTTTGCTAAACGTTGTGGGTTTCCCTTGATACCCCTACAGAAGTCTATTCCCCTACTGGGGATCGATTCTACCCTTTGGCTGAGAATAAACCTCAGTTCTCTACTCAGGTGATAATGAGGGTTGAACCTGATCATCAGGAGAGCTGCAAATTTTTGGTTCTGTATAATCTGCATGACATTATCGTGCTGGGTTTCCCTTGGTTACAGTCTCATAATCCTGTTTTGGATTGGAAATCTGTGTCTGTAACCAGTTGGGGCTGCCAATGTGTTAATACCAACACTCCTGTTTTTTCTGCCTCCCCCAGGCTCAGGATGTTCCTGACTTTTTGATTGATTTTTCTGATGTGTTTATCGAAAGTAAATCTGCATCCTTGCCTCCCATAGGAGCTATGACTGCGCTATTGAATTAGTGCCTGGTAGTAAATTCCCTAAAGGTCGCCTTTTTAACTTGTCTGTACCTGAACATGAAGCTATGCGGTCTTATATCAAGGAGTCATTGGAGAAGGGTCATATCAGACCATCCTCTTCACCCTTAGGTGCCGGTTTTTTCTTTGTGGCCAAAAAGGATGGTTCATTAAGGCCGTGTATTGATTATCGTCTTTTGAACAATATTACTGTGAAATATCAATACCCGTTACCCTTGATTTCTGACCTGTTTTCCAGGGTGAAAAACGCTACTTGGTTTACCAAGCTTGACCTCAGGGGGGCATATAACCTTATTCGCATTAAGCACGGGGATGAATGGAAGACGGCATTTAATACCCCTGAAGGGCATTTTGAGTACCTTGTGATGCCCTTTGGGCTCACTAATGCTCCTTCTATCTTCCAGTCCTTCATGAATGACATTTTCAGGGATTTTGTGGATAAATTTCTGATTGTTTATTTGGATGATATCTTGATTTTTTCCAATGACTGGGACTCTCATGTGAAACATGTTCGAACTGTATTCCAGAATTTGAGAGAGAATGCTCTGTATGTGAAGGGATCAAAGTGTCTTTTTGGCGTACAGAGGATCTCATTTTTGGGATTCATTTTGTCCCCATCTGTTATTGAAATGGACCGGTCAAGGTTCAGGCCATCTGTGATTGGGTCCAACCTACTTCTTTAAAGGCTCTTCAAAGATTTTTGGGTTTTGCCAATTTTTATCGTAAATTTATTGGTAATTTCTCGGTTATTGTTAAACCATTAACTGATTTGACCAAAAAGGGTTCTGATGTGGTGAATTGGCCTCCTGAGGCAGTCTCTGCATTTCAGGAACTTAAGCAGAGATTCACTTCTGCTCCTGTTCTACGGCAGCCTGATGTTTCTCTGCCATTTCAGGTGGAGGTTGATGCCTCTGAAATTGGGGCAGGTGCCGTTTTGTCCCAAAGAGATCCAGAGACCTCTAAAAGTAACCCTTGTGCCTTTTTTCTCTCGAAAATTTTCTCCTACTGAACGTAATTATGACGTGGGTAATCGGGAGTTATTGGCCATGAAGTGGGCTTTTGAAGAGTGGAGACATTGGCTGGAGGGAGCCAAACATCAGGTGGTGGTCCTTACGGACCATAAGAATCTGGTTTATCTGGAATCTGCCAAGCGACTTAATCCTAGACAGGCCAGGTGGGCCTTGTTTTTCACACGTTTTAATTTTGTGGTTTCCTTTCTTCCTGGCACTAAGAATGTTAAGGCGGATGCCCTCTCGAGGAGTTTCCTTGCGGACACTCCTGAGTTATCTGATCCTTCTGTTATTATGAAAGAAGGTGTAGTTCTTTCCGCCATCTCGCCCAATTTGAGACTGGCTCTGGAGGGGTGTCAGGAGGATAGGCCCGAGCGCTACCCTGTTGGGAAATTGTTTGTCCCGGACCAGTGGAAAAAGAGTGTGATGTCTGAGATTCATTGTTCCGCGTTGGCCGGTCATCCCGGAATTTTTGGTACCAGAGACTTGGTTAGTCGGTCCTTTTGGTGGCCTACCTTGTCTCGTGATGTCAGGGAATTTGTGCAGTCCTGCGGGACTTGCTCTCGCTCCAAGCCTTGCTCTCGCTCTAGTGGTTTGTTGATGCCATTGCCTGTGCCCAAGCGACCATGGACCGATATCTCTATGGATTTCATTTCCGACCTCCCTGTTTCTCAGAGAATGACTGTTATCTGGGTGATTTGTGATAGGTTTTCCAAAATGATACATCTTGTGCCATTACCTAAGTTGCCTTCTCCTCCGAATTGGTGCCTTTGTTCCTTCAGCACGTGGTTCGTTTACACGGCATTCCTGAGAACATTGTGTCTGACAGAGGAGTCCAGTTTGTTTCCAGATTTTGGAGGACCTTTTGTTCTAAACTTGGTGTTCAATTGTCTTTCTCCTCAGCGTTTCATCCTCAGACCAATGGTCAAACTGAGAGAACAAACCAGACATTGGAGACTTATCTAAGATGCTTTGTGTCTGCTGATCAGGATGACTGGGTCTCTTTTTTGCCTTTGGCTGAGTTTGCTCTTAATAATATGGCTAGCTCTGCCACTTTGATGTCTCCATTTTTCTGTAATTCTGGGTTTCACCCTCGATTTTCTTCAGGACAGACGGAGGCTTCTGTGGAGCGTATGCAACAGATTTGGGACCAGGTAGTGGAAAGGTTGTCCCTCTCTCAGGAGAGGGCCCAGCGGTTTGCTAACTGGCATAGGACTGATGGTCCTCGGTTTAAAGTGGGGGACTTGGTCTGGTTGTCCTCAAAAAATATTCCTATGAGAGTGGCATCTCCTAAATTTAAGCCTAGGTTCATTGGACCTTATAAGATCATGGAGATTCTTAATCCTGTTTCTTTTCGTTTGCTTCTTCCAGGGACATTTAAGATCCATAACATGTTCCACAAGTCCTTGTTGAAGAGGTTTGTTGAGCCAGTGGTTCCTACTGCTTTGCCTCCTGACCCTGTTCTGGTTGAGGGCAATGGAGTTTGTGATTGAGAAAATATTGAATTCTCGTTTTTCTAGACGGAAACTCCAGTATTTGGTTAAGTGGAGAGGTTATGGTCAGGAAGACAAGTCTTGGGTGTTTGCTTCGGACATCCATGCTAGGAGACTCATCCGTGCGTATCATAGAACTCATCCTGACCTACCGGGTTGCTCAAGTGAGGGTTCGGTGACCCCTCCTCAAGGGGGGGTACTGTTGTGAATGGACTTGAAATGAGTTCTGAGCAGAGGCTCCCTCTGGTGGTTACAAGCGGTACTGGACTGTCCAGTGAAGATTGTGAGGATTGGGAATCAGGTGTTACTGACTGGTCTTATATAAGGGAGTCGCCTTCCCATCAGGGTTGCCGGTGATCAATTGTTCTGGTCTCAATCCTTGATTCCTGTTTCCTTTGTAGCCTGCTGTGTCGTGTCTGCATCTCCTGCTATCAGATAAGACATTTTCTTCTTTTTGTTTTTGTGCTTGATTTTTGCATTTTGTCCTGCACTTCTCTGGGGGCCTTCAGGGTCCCCTCCGGGGGCTTTTGCCCTCTCAGTTTAGTTCAGCCACTGATGTTTGTACATTTGCTTTTTCCAGTTTTTTCAGTGGCTGCTGTTTTGATTTTGTTACACCAGAGAACTAATTTAGGTGGTAGAGGTTGTGTGATCTCAGGTGTTTTTGAAATTAGTAGAGTTGGTGCTTTTCAGGGTTTTTTGGGATTGCAGTAAGTGCCCATCCTATCCTTTTCTATTTAGGTAGTTTGGGCCCCAACGTTTGCTCATACTATTTTCTGTCTGTGTCAGTATTTCTTCTTGTCTAACCGCCATTACATGTTTGGGGGCTTTCTATGTTCTTTGGGGATCTGCTCCGGGGCAGATAGCTTTCCTCTTTCTATCTTTAGGTGTAGTTAGTTTCTCAGGCTGTGACGAGGCGTCTAGGACCAACGTAGGAACGCTTCACGGCTGCCTCTAGTTGTGGTGGTTAGTCAGGGTACTGCAATCTCATAGATTCCAACTGCTCTGGTGTATTGCCTTTTTTACCTGCACTCCTCAGCTACCGAAACATAACAGGAGTCTAGTAAAGAGTGGAACAGAGAGACCACTCCAGCCTAGTCAGAGCTGAAGCTAGGAGTACAGCTCAGTGAGAAGCGTGCCGACGCTTAGAGAGCGGTGAAGAGGCAGCTCACCAACTGCCAGTGTGTGATCGTGTGAGGATTCAGGTAGGCCGAAGGCGAGTGGAAAGTTAATGAGACAGAGGAGCCTCTACAGCTCATCTCAGCAAGCATTACCGGACACCGGGGTCCGAGCCTATAGGGATCTCCACGACCCATTAGGAGAACACCGGAGTTCCTGGAGGACTACAAGTCCCAGGAGTACCACAGAGCTGATACATAACAGGATCAGGAGGACAGAGTTCGGCTGGTACCGGCCAAGGGACCCTGTTCTTTCAGAGAAGGTCCAACCACAAGGTCAACAAGGTACAAGACGGAGACTAAGCTAGGCCCAGCTACACGCAGGCCAAGACTTCATTACAAAAAAGCAGAGAACAGGAGGCCACACACCTACTCAGTGGAGGAGTCTGGATGTGCACCCTTCACCCTACAGTGCTCCGGGAAGTGCCTGCAACATCTTCAGTAAAGGTACCAAAGTGACTTATGTGTGTGTCTCCCTTATTACTCCTGACTGCCGGGTCCCCGTCTGTCCTGCATCCCCACACATTTATCTGCCCTGGAGGAGAACTCAGCCTTACTTGTGGAAGGCTTAACATCTAGCTGCATAATATTAACTCTTCAGTGGATCTGCATAGCAGCGCTGGTCATCCTGACCAGATACCACAAGTGGCGTCACGAATCCCCATACCAATATTCAATTCACCTGTAAATATCCCACATTACAGTGAGCCCCAGGGCCACGGACCGAGCCGTGTGCTGCCCGTGACATCCCCCATAGAAGTCGACGGGCTCGGTGCCGAGTACCCCACGCAGGGCCGGCTCCAGGTTTTTATGGGCCCCGGGCGAAAGAGTCTCAGTGGGCCCCCTTAACACAGACCACGATTCATGATGCACAGATACTGCAGAGAAATATGGGTATAGCACAACGCCAAACACTTCTCTACTTCCATTACATGACTGATACCTATTGTAAATTGTACAATAGCTCAAAAACCGCCAAATCCTCACAGCGCACAGTACAGACTGGACAGTACAATCCTCCATACAATATTATGGGCACCACATAGTCTCCCCCTCATCACCCATATAATACCCCATGCAGGATGTCACCCCCCATCCCCCATATAATGCTCCATACAGAATACTGGACCCAATATAATGCTCCATACAGAATACTGTACCCAATATAATGCTTCATACAGAATACTGGACCACATATAATGCTCCATACAAAATATGGAGCTCTCCTCTACACTGTGCTGCGTTCTGCACTGTTACGGCTCAGGAAAGGGCGCTGTGGAAAGACTCCCCATTATCATCATCATTGCCTGCCCATTATCATCATCATTGCCTCCCCTCATCATCATTGCCTGCCCATCATCATTATCATTTCCTCCCTATCATCATCATTGCCTCCCCATTAATATCATCATCATCATTGCCTTCCCATTATCATTGCCTCCCCATTAATATCATCATCATCATTGCCTTCCCATTATCATGGCCTCCCCATCATCATCATTATCATTGCCTCCCCATTAATATCATCATCATCATTGCCTTCCCATTATCATTGCCTCCCCATCATCATCATCATCATTGCCTCCTCACCACCATCACTGCCTCCCCCCACCACCATCACACATACAGCACCGCAGGCAGCACTCTCTCACATACACACACACACACACGCCTCACCTGTCCGGCGTCTGCGCGCTCTCTGCCACAGCCGGCCGCTGAATGATGATGTCATTCAGCGGCGCTGCTGTGAGAGAGGAAGCGCCAGCGCAGGCGCCCCCTGGAGCTCGGAGCTGCGGCAGCGGAGGCACGGGAGAGGTAAGTATTGTGCCGGCTGCTGCCGGGGCCCTGAGCAAGCGGGGGGGCCAGTGGCGGCGCTGACACCGCTAATGGGCGCCGGGGTGCCCGACGGCAAGTGGGCCCCCCGCCTGCTCAGGGCCCCGGCACTTGCCCGGGTGTGCCGGGTGCTGACGCCGGCCCTGACCCCACGGCCCTGGTGGGTGGCTCATTTTCTCTGGCATCACGAACAGGATTTCGTGCCCTGCAGCAACGGAGTAACTTGTGCCCGTTGCCACCGGGTACTGTGTGCCTCACTAAAAGACTGTGTTTTGTATGTGGTGAAGATTTCCCGCCATTTGCCCGCCATTTACAGCGCCACGGCGCAAAAACTAGTGGGCGTACCTGCAAAAGCGCGCTGAGTCCTGGACACGCCCCCAACGCTGACGCGGCGGCAGGTCCTGTGGAGAGCTTCAGTGAACGCTCTGACGTCAGAGCGCCGGCGACGCAGGTCCTCCTACATCGCTGTGCCCTGCAGAGCTGCAGCCTTCAGAGAAGGTAGGCCAGGATTAACTAGGGGGGCGCAGACATGTCGCAGCAGCAAGCTAACAGGGCGGCCGAGGGCGACCGCCCCAATGACTTACCCACCGGCGCTGCCGCACAGGCTGGAAATGCTGGCCCCTCACCTGGTCCTGTGGCCCCGATAGTACCGCTAACGCTGCCATACATGCCTGGAGCGAAGTGGCTCCCTCAGTACAGCGGCAAGCCAGACACCCTGTCAGGGTTCAAGCGAAAAATATGCAGCATAATGGACATGTACCCTATGACAGAAAAGCAGAGAGCTGCAGTGGTAGTGGGACAATTGACTGGTGCTGCAGAAAGGGAAGTAGAGACTTGGACAGCTGCAGACCAGGAATCAGTGCTTACAATTTTCTTAAAGCTACAGACTATCTTTGAGGATCGCACTGAAACAGATCTCCGGATGAGGTTTTACCAATGCTCCCAGAAACCAGATGACAGCATTAGGGACTACGCCTGCCGACTACTGGGGGCCCTGCGAGCACTCAAACAGGTTAACCCCATAAGTGTCACCAAAGAGAATAAAATGTTAAAAGAACAATTTGTACGAGGACTGAGGTCCCAAGCTGAAAGCAGGACTGTGCACTGGTGGTCCTTGGATCATCCTGATGCTACCTTTGATGCCCTTAAGGATATGGCTATAAAAGGACTGCGACCCCTGGAAACATCCGAGATGGCAACCCAGTGTCACCCGAGTGAGGCCACCCTAAAGCCAGCAGCATCCACCTTTTCCCCGCTGGTTGCGGAAGCCAAAACGCAGATGGCGCCCCCTACTGAGCTGGACTGTCTGCGCTCCGAAGTGCGCCAGCTGACCAAAAACCTGGCCACTGTAATGAGTGCCCTGCAACTGCCGACGGAGGAAGAAGAAAAGATCCTGCTAGCTGACTGCCCAGAGGATGTCCCTTTGATGCGCCGGAGGAGAGGGAGGACGTCGCCCCACCAGAGGAGGACAACGCCACCCCCAGGAAGGACCCGCGACCAGCATCATCCTCGCCGAGAGATCATCTGCTACCGCTGCCACAGAGAAGGTCACCCAGCACGTCGGTGTCCTTTAAACGAGCAATCCCTGGGTCCGAGAGCCAACAACCAGGAATAGATTCCTCAGGCCCCTCAGACTGGAACCGCAGGTTTGTGGGAGGAAGACCATACCTGTCCATCATACAGGACGGGATCGCAATCCCTGCCCTGCTGGAGACTGGATCTCAGGTAACCATCATACCTGATGTTCTCTACAATAGATACTGGTCCAGTGACGGTCTCCAACCCCCAAACCCTGACTTTGCCGTATACGCCTCTAATGGTCTCCCTCTTGACTTACTGGGGCTAAAAACGTAGACGTAAAAGTGGGGAGAGTGGAGCTAAAAGATCAGGGACTTCTTGTAGTGAAGACTGTTAATGAGGAAAATGGGTTGAATGTGGTTTTAGGCACTAACATTATTAGTAACTGTTTGGAGGAGGCTGTGTTTTTACTCCAACAGCTCGCCGATGTTGCCAGACCAAGGCAAAAGGGAGTGATCTGGAAGGAGATCCGGACCCTGATGTGCCAGCAGCAAGTGAAACTGACCGGTGGTGAGATTGGTAATGTACGGGTAACAGACCCGAATCCCATTGTGATACCCCAATGAGTGAAATGCTTATTTGGTGTAGAGCAGCAATAGGTCTGAGAGGACAGAACTACCAAGCAGTAGTAGAGCCCCATTGTTCAGAGCATAGACCTACACTCTTGACTGCCAGAGGGGTAGTGGATGTACATAATGTGAGAGAGCCAGTGCGTCTTCTCAACTGGGGAGAGGATGAAGTCAAATTACCACGTTATGCCACTGTTGCCAAGTTACATGCTGTGGATAATAACTTCATTCATCCGACGGAGCCCTTAACCTCCCCACAACCAGTGGAGGATAATGGCCCGACCACCAAGGTGGAGGATTGGTGTCAACAGCTCCATGTCGGGACGGACACCACTCCAACCCACCAGAAACAAGGAGTACATCGAGTAGTTCAAGAGTACGCACAGGTATTCAGCAAACACCCACTTGACTTTGGAAAGATAAAAGGGGTTCAACATCACATCCCCACAGGCAATCATCCTCCCATTAAAGGACGGTACAGGCCTATACCACCAGCACACTACCAGAAAGCCAAGGAAATGTTGCGTGATATGAAGGAAGCAGGGGTGATAAGGGATAGTTGTATTCCCTGGGCAGCACCTCTAGTCCTAGTCAGGAAAAAGGATGGAAGCATGAGAATGTGTGTAGATTACAGACAAGTAAATCGCATTACACATAAAGATGCATACCCTTTACCACGCATTGAGGAATCCTTAGCTGCACTAAAGATTGATAATTACTTTTCCACCCTTGACCTCACTAGTGGGTACTGGTAAGTAGCTGTGGCTGAGGAGGATCGGAGAAGACGGCTTTCACCACCCCGATGGGACTCTGTGAGTTTGACAGAATGCCGTTTGGACTCAGCAGTGCCCCTGGAACGTTCCAGAGAGTGATGGAGAGCTGCCTGGGACATCTCAACTTTGAAACTGTGTTGCTGTACCTGGACGACGTAATTGTGTACTCCAAGACGTATGAAGATCACTTGAAGCACCTGGCGGAGGTATTCGAGTCACTGTCCAAGTATGGAATGAAACTGAAGCCTTCAAAGTGCCATCTGCTCAAACAGAAGGTACAGTATCTGGGACATATTGTCAGCTCAGAAGGAGTAGCGCCAGACCCTGAGAAGATCACCGCCATCCAGAAATGGCCGGAGCCGAAAAATCTCAAGGAGGTGCGACAGTTCCTGGGATTGACAGGATACTACCGGAGGTTTGTGAAGGATTACACCAAGAAAGCAGCGCCTCTGCAAGACCTCCTGGTGGGACAGTCCCTCAAGAGCAGAAATTCTCCATTTCATTGGGGTAAAGAACAGGCTGAGGCATTCAAGGAAATGAAGGAGATCCTGACAGGTGATGAGATCCTAGCCTATCCTGACTACAGCCAGCCGTTCCTGCTGTATACTGATGCCAGCAATGAAGGATTGGGAGCTGTCCTCAGTCAGAAGCAAAATGGCCTGGAGAAAGTCATCGCCTATGCAAGCAGGAAGCTCCGCCCAACCGAGAGGAACCCAGAGAACTACAGCAGCTTCAAGTTGGAGTTCCTGGCACTGGTCTCGGCCATCACAGAGAGGTTTAAGCACTACCTAGCCTCCAGCAAGTTCACTGCCTACACCGATAATAACCCCTTGACGCATCTTGAAACAGCTAAGCTGGGAGCCATGGAACAACCCTGGATGGCTCGGCTGTCAAACTACCAATTCACAATCAAGTACCGAGCATGTCGCAAGAATTCCAACACTGATGCCCTATCCAGGATGCCTCATGAATCGGACACAGAAGAAGAAGTGGATGATCTGGAAGAGATTGAACTACCTGCGTTTCACAGGAATGGGATGATCCACGAGCAACAAGCCTGCAGGAGGCCGCGTGGTAAGACGTTAAATCCTTTACCTCACCACAGCTGGAAGGAAACTCAGGACAGAGATCCAGTTGTCAGCCGAATCAAGTAGCTGATAACTCAAGAAGGTTCCTCCTTGGAGAAGGATGCGCCTCCACAAGCAAAGCAGCTGTGGAATGAGAGAAGCCGGTTGTTCATCTACCGTGAGAAGCTGTGCCGGAGGTACGTCAACCCAAGGACCCATGAGATGGTATGGCAGATAGTAGTCCCCAGAGCAGACATCCAGATGGTGTTGGAAGCCTAGCACGATCAAGCGGGACACTTTGGCTGGAAGAAGCTGGAGACCCTGTTGAAGTGTCGTTTCTACTGGGTGGGAATGCGCAGCTCCATCGAGAGTGGTGCCAGAACTGTGGACCCTGTGGCCTCAGAAGAAAAGACTACAGCAGTCAGAAGGCACCCCTGCAACCCATCAAGACGACTCGTCCCTTGGAGATCGTGGCCCTGGACCATGTCAAGTTGTCACCCAGCCGGTCAGGATACTCCTATGCCCTGACTATGGTGGATCACTACTCCAGATTCCTGGTGGTCGCCCCTGTCAAAGATCTGATGGCAGAGACAGCAGCAAAGACGTTCCAAGCGTATTTCTGCAGACCACACGGATATCCTGAGCAGGTGCTAACTGATCAAGGCCCAGCCTTCGAGGCCGAATTGTTCAAAGAGTTCTGTCACTTTTACGGGTGTAAGAAGATAAGAACCACACCGTACCACCCCCAAACTAATGGTCTCTGTGAGAAGATGAATCACATCGTCATTGACCTGCTGAAGACTGTACCACTCGAAGAGAGAAATCGGTGGCCAGACTTACTACCTGACCTGGTAGATCTGTACATTCACATACCTGTGAGTTCCACCAATTGCACCCCAGCTTATCTCATGTGGGCCAGACCAGGAAAGCTGCCCATGGATCTGGAGCTTGGTGTTGTAGAACCAGAAGCAGATGTGACTACTGAAGACTGGGACACAAACAGATAGGAACAGTACAGAAAAGTACAAGCCTGCGTTGAAGATAGTCTCAATCGAGTAAGGGATAAACAAGAAGATCGCTACAACAAAAGTGCGCCAGCTGAACCTTTCGCACCTGGTGAAATCGTGCTGAAAAGAAAGAGGAGGATACACAAACTCGACGATCAATGGGAAAGAGAGCCCTACATCATACAGAATTCAAGGTTTGACAACAAGAAAACGTGCATAATAAGCAAGGATGGAGGAAGAACGACTGCAACTGTATCCAGGGATCACCTAAAGTTGTGTCCGGATCCGTTAAAGCTTCAAGAGGAAGAACCTGTTGTCAATCAGAAAGAGCGTGATGAAGCAGTCATACATACAGACTTAGGAGATTTCCCCGCGGATTGGCCCAGAATTGGAGAAGCCGTAATCATTCCCGTGCTTCAATTCTATCAACTACAAGGAGAACCTCTACACCCAGTTGAGCCGGTTGATGCAGTAGAGTCAGTTCCAGAAGAACCTGCTTCAGC